>OW569411.2:123074669-123674669 GCA_937662695.2 Halyzia sedecimguttata
GATTCTGTCCGGCCGGCCGGCCGGCCGTAGCACGATAAGGAGTTAGAGGATTGGAATTTTCAAGGTGGGTTTGCAGCTTAAATATCTCGGACAAGTTCGTTAATGGGCGAAATCCATCAAGCGGTTTCGGCGTTATGGCCGATTTTAGTAAAAACATTTTTTATGAATATTTCCGAAACCGATCACTCGATCTATCTGAAATTTAGAATCAAATTGTAGAATCATGACCTTTATACGCATGTGATGTTTTGTATTGACCAGGTTACCGCAAAGTGTAAAAAAAAAATTAAAAAATTAAAAAAAAAAATTTCTACAATAACTCTCGAACGGAATGAGCTAGGCAGTTGAAATTTTCAGAGTAGGTTAGGGAGATGAATATCTCAGTCAAGTTCGTTATTGGGAAAAATAGGCCAGATTTAAGATGCAGTTTCACCATAAAAATCCATCGATATCATTTTCAATTCCAACAAGCTAATACTTTCGGAGATATGATTTTGCTAAATTTCAATAATGAATCGTACTTCTATGTTTTCACAGAATGCTATATTTATTCTATCTAAGCTTTATTATATGATCTGTGTTCATACTCGTACATATCATCCTGTTCTATAAGAGAGAGTCAAATTCATTTCAGCTATTTTCATTTGATTTCTTCCATGGTGCAGTTCTCATTCTCAGATTACTCATTTAATCTTGATAAAAAAACTATTATTTGAGTTGAACTTCCTTTATGATGTAGTTCTATCATAAGAATACATTGATATAATTCCCAACTCTGAGAAACCAATACTTTCGGAGATATAATTTGTATGTTTGAACAAGAGCGCCAGAAAGCTCCTGTCCACAGGGCTTGAACCCATTTTTAATACTCTCATTGCCTGTTCTTTTCCTAGATATTCTGAGAATGGCTTCGTGGACCATTTTGTCTATCACTAGGGTGTGAGATTTGTGATAATCTCAAGTGCCATGGTAGGACAGGTTCCCATAGTTCCAGTGTAACATACACAGGCAAGCCTTTGTACTTTGTCTAGGGTTTTCCTCGTACTATTCGGGCTTATTTTTTTGTACCAGACTACTGGCCCATACATGATTATGGGTCTCACAATAATGATGTACATCCATCGCAGTATCTAGAGGTTGCAGTGCCAAGTCTTACCGGCTAGATTTCTGAATGTCATTAAAGCCTTTATTGCTTTAATAGCAGTGATCAGTGATTTCAACATGCTTATTCCACAGAAGTTCACTATCAAGTATTACTCCTAGATATTTAACTTTAGACTTCCACTCTATCGTATCATTATAATATCATATCACTAGAAAAAAAATAAAAATTTTGTTTTCTTCAAAAATTTAATGTTTCAGAAACTATTTTTCAGAATCTGATGTAATTCCGCACATACCTTCGAGCCACTATTTTACAATAGAGTGCCGAATTTCAGCTCGATTGACTTTGTATGAGGCTTCAGTAAATTTTTTCAAAATAGACTTCGCATACTTTGACTTATATAGGGACCCAAATTTCCTAAATTAATCCAAGAGTTTGTTGAACATAACCCACATTTCCCCTAATTTCAAATTGTGACCATCTCTCAGATATTCTACGAAAAATCTTTATCCTGATTCTTCCTTCTATTTGGGTTCGTTCCTATATGCAGCAATGGAAATTTATTTCCCTTTAGCTAACATGCGTTCGCCATAAGAGGTAATGAATGGAGGCAACGGAATAAATTCAGTAGGGTATCAACCCAACGCGAAAGAGGCCCTTGGTTATACGATGGATAGATTAGAAAGCGTCCCGAAAGCTCCCGTCCATTCACCGAAACCCTATCTATCATTCGTGCATGAATATTGATCTCCCTAGTGGGGAATAAGGTCATCAACTCCAGTATCAGGCCTTCCGCCGGACCAGCGGAATAGAAAGTTTCCTCAGTTTTCCTGACGAGGCTGGCATCCAGGCCTTTGAAATCCCGTGGGAGAACATAATATGTACTCGTAGATTTCAAGAAACAGATTATGACATCTGTTTCCCTCAGGTCGATCTTGGCATCATATTGCCGTTGCTGGTTTTGGCGCGTCATTCCAACGTGATGAGATTTCCAAATCGACCTGAGAAAAAAATCTTGACCTTCCCTTAGAATTGCATGTTGTTCATTTCAAAATGGTATGAAGAATTCGCAGAATCTAAACGGATGACTATTGGCATGCTTGTTCCCCCGAATAGAGCACCCATAAAATTTTCCAAATGTCTTTGAATTTTGAATGTTTGGCTGCAAATGGTCTCAATCGTTTAGTTTTGTCCCATTGATGAATAATCTGAGGTCAAACTTAATTCATCCTGAAGAACGCACTCTGTTCCAAAAATATCGAGATTTGAATTTGGGCCAAATTTTCCATGTAACATAGCAACGGTCCACCAGTTCATTATATTTTATGAGATTTTTAAGTGTACAAATAGGCGAACATTGTATGTTCGATTTTGTTACGGGGGAAGTCCAAATAGACCAGTGCCTTTGAAAATGGTAAAAAGTGAAAAAATAATAATAGTAGGATGAAACCTATTCTAAAAGGAAGATAATATAACAAAAATTAAAGGAAAAATAATATACAGGCAATCTGAGGTCGGGATGTGGAAGGGGGGTGAGTTATTAAGGGTAAAAAACGGTTTATCACGATTCCCGGCAAAACTACAAGTCCTATGGAAAAAAGTGAAATAGCAAAGTTGCAGATAATAAAAAGATCTAGAACTTCCGTATTTACACGTTTTTCACATAACCCAAAAAAAATGGTTCAAGCACTGACGTGAAGTCAGAAGCTTTTGCGCGTATGTTCTATTGTCCATTCTCCTGTATTGGACACTCTTAATCGAATTTACCATGGTGAATTATATTTTCTGTTCTCCTGTATTGAACACTCTAAATCATATTTACCATGGTGAATTCGATTAAGAGTCCAATACAGGAGAACAGACAATAGAATTCACAATGGTATATTCGATTAAGAGTGTCCAATACAGGGGAATGGACAATAGAACATACGCGCAAAAGCTTCTCACTTCACGTCAGTGCTTAAACCAAGTTTTTTCGGGGGTTATGTGAGAAAAGTGTGAATTGTTTTTATTACCTGCGAGTTAATAAAGTTAATATTTAATAAGACATCTTCAATATTTTGATAAAGTTGTAGAATCTTCTCCAAATTATACGCGTAGATACTTATTTATTGCTGTTTTAAGATAACTTATATAATTTCGCAAGGATCGTATCATTAGAATATTTAAAAAAAAATTAAAATCATTGAATAAAATTCTATATATCAGAAACTATTCGTGCGACATCGCTGAAATTTTGCGAGAGCCTTCTAAACCTCTACAGCCATATTCCAAGTTTGAACACGATCGGATCTATATTGTTGGAGATGTGAGCAGCATTGGATGAGTTCAGTAGCTGAATGGGTGACCGTTGCCTCGATAACTTTCGAACGAAAAAAGATAGGGACTTGCAATTTTCAGGGTAGGTTGCGCATCCGAATAGAAGAGTGAAGTTTGTTGTTAGGCATAATCGGCCCAACGGTTTCAGAGTTTTACCCATCTGGACTATTATTTTCTCGATAACTCAAAAAATACAGATCCGATCAAATTGGTAACTAGTTGTGGAATACCAACATAAAGACGTATGTAAAATTTTGTAAGGATGGTATCGCTGGAAAATTTTGAAAATTTTATGAAAAAAGTTGAGTATCTCACGATAACTTGAGAGCGGAAAGAGATAGCGAACTGAAATTTCCAGTGTTGGCTGCGCATCCGAATGCGACATTTAAGTTGATTGGTATAATAGGCCAAACGGTTTTAAAGTTATAGTCATCCGAAATTTTGTTGTCATTTTGTCTATAACTCATAATATACAAATCTGATCCAAATGAAATTCGGTATTTACTTGTAGAATGCCAACACTCTATTTTCGAGAAATTTCGTGAATATCGTATCATCGTTACTTGAGACGTAAGTTTTTTCGTATATTATTAGATATTCAACGAATTTCAATTCCAATAGAATACATATATCAGAATTAAAAATTCTGTTATAATAGACGATTCTCTCATTACTCAAGTCTGTCATTAAAATGGTATGAAATGTATTCATATATTATGAAAGCTGAGAAATCGGTAAATATCGATGCTAAATTCGATTAGGAGTGTCCAATAGAGACGAGTACACAATAGAACATGCGCGCAAAAGCTCCTGATTTAACGTCCGTGCTCGAATCAATTTTTTATATTCAAATTAGAATCCTCTAAAACTTTCCCGAGAGTCTCAATTAAATTGAATTTTATTTAAAATAAATTCATTAAAACCGGTGTAAAATTCATACTAAAAATTAAGTAAATTCCAAATTTCTAATGTCACTAGTCATAACAATATTATTTAGTCCAAGTAATTATCTCTCACCTTTAATTCATCAAGAAACTATTTTGTTCTTCCCGATATAAATATGTAAACAAAGATAATTCTAAAACAATCTCATCTCTAATGGAAATTCAAGCTTTCATCATGCTAATTTATTCTTGCGGTCTGACTGACCCACTGAACACAGAAAAGTGATTACCTACGGCCGGGCCGGACTAACTTGCACCAGAGTTCAAATAAACGTATTCGTCGGAGGGCTTTGACCTTGCGAACAGTGAGGAAGTGAAAGGGAATTAAGGCGGAAATGGAATGGGCCGTTGTGACAATGGAACCGGTGGCGAATATTTTGAATTTTGAAAATGTACGTGATCCAAATCCAGTTTCCTACATTGGCAACGCTGAGAATTTGACAGCTGTATTTCATACGTCAAATGTTGGTTTGAAATTAGATGTTTAAAACACGGTGTGTGCATGTTCGTTGTTTGACGGATAACAGGAGTGCTAAAATGCGACCAATTTTGGAGATTTGGGCTCTGTTCCATGGCGGCGCCAAAATGTCAATCGCATCGTGTTTATTCGTCGCTCAACGTGGAATATTGCGTGAAGTATTTTGTTAAAATACAAAATCTACCAAATTAACCCCCAAGGGAACCTTATTGAAGAATGTTGGCAGTTAATAAGGAGTTCTAACCTGAACAGAAAATTGAAACTGTCATCGCCTGAGGAACAGACGTTTGACAGAAATCAAATAAGAATGACAATAAATCCATAGTAATTTCTGAATAGCGCTACCTACCGGAAATAAAAAAGGGTACCCATATTTTTGGCGCTCTAGTTCCTCGGAACTGAGTGCTTATCAATTTGCCCAAATGTCTGTAATTTTCGAATATTTCGATGAAAATGGTCTTAAACGATTTGGTTCGACTCACTGATCAAGAATCCGTGGTCGAAATTCATTCTGTCCGGCCGGTCGTCCGGCCGTAGGCACGATAATTCTCGAACGGAATGAGCTAGAGAGTTGAAATTTTCAGAGTAGGTGTGGGGGATAAATATCTCGGCTAAGTTCGTTATTGGGCAAAATCGGACAGATGGTTTCGGAGTAACAAAAAAAAAATTTTTTTTACGAAACAAATTCAAAATTAATTTTTTTTTAATAAGAAGTTTTATCATAAGAATCCATTCATATCATTTTTAACTCTAACAAGCTAATACTTTCGGAGATATGATTCTTCAAAATTTCAATGTACATCGTATTTCACACATTGATATAATTATTCTATGTATGAATTGTCATAATGTCAACTTGACAGAAGGGAATATTGTAACGTCAAAAATATTGGGGTTGAAATACTCGTATTTTAGCGATGCAACGGGGACCTCACCCGAAAATGTTTGAAAATATTACGTAAATATTGAAAGCATAATTCTGTAGTTCGAGAGAGGAGAAAATTTGGTGAACGTAGATCAGGAAATTTTTGATCGATTACAAGGTAATTTTTTATTTATTACTCATCTTCTTTCATATTATTACTCATCTTCTTTCATACATGTTTTATGGAGTACCTACTAGTTGTAGGTACTTTAAACCTGTTTTGGGCAATTGTCATACGAAACTTGTTTTTTTGGCGCTCTAGTTCCTCGGAACAGAGTGCTTATCAATTTGCCCAAGTGTCTGTAATTTTGGAATTTTTGGCTGAAAATGGTCTCAAACGATTTGGTTCGACTCACTGATCAAGAATCCGAGTGCGAAATCGATTCTGTCCGGCCGGCCGACCGGCCGTAGGCACGATAACTCTCGAACGAAAGGAGTTAGCGGATTGAAAATTGCAAGGTGGTTTTGGAGCGTAAATATCTCGGACAAGTTCGTTCGATCTATCTGAAATTTAGCATCAAATTGTAGAATCATGACCTTTATACGCATGTGAAGTTTTGTATTGACCAGATTAACGCAAAGTGAAAAAAAAAAATTTGAAAATTTAAAAAAAGTTTTTCCACAATAACTCTCGAACGGAATGAGCTAGGTAGTTGAAATTTTCAGAGTAGGTTAGGGAGATGAATATCTCGGTTAAGTTCGTTATTGGGCAAAATTGGCCAGATTTAATTCGATTTCTCCATGGTGCAGTTCTCATTCTCATGATTGCTCATTTAATCTTGATAAATAAACTATTATTTGAATTGAATTTCCTTTATGATGCAGCTCTATCATATGTATACATTGATATAATTCCCAACTCAGAGAAACCAATACTTTCGGAGATATAATTTGTCTGTTTGAACTAGAGCGCCAGAAAGCTCCTGTCCACAGGGCTTGAACCCATTTTTATTTCAAAACAATGCATATAATATTTTTATAGACATTCTAGTTTGACATACTGTCAAGAAAGGATCGGCAATTAATTACGTGAAAAGCCCACTTAATAAATATAGGAAATATTCAAATTCTTTTTGTCGCTAAGTAGGCAAAACTGTCCTCTATACTCACTATAGATATATATGATACTAACTAGATGACGAATCTGTAAAGTAGGGCAAACAGCGGCCATTTGCAGTTTGGGGAGGAAAGTACATAAGGACACAATATATTGTGTAATAATTATAACTGTTTTTGGCACTCTTGTTCCTCGGAACAGAGTACTTATCGATTTGCCCAAATGTATGTAATTTTCGATGAAAATGGTCTTAAACGATTTGGTTCGACTCACTGATCAAGAATCCGTGGTCGAAATTGATTCTGTCCGGCCGGCCATAGGCACGATAACTCTCCGGCGGAATGAGCTAGACAATTGAAATTTTCAGAGTAGGTTCGAGAGATAAATATCTCGGCCAAGTTCGTTATTGGGCAAAATCGGCCAGATGGTTTCAGTAACAGTAACAAAAATAAATTTGTTTTACATTACAAACTTCTAATTAAATTTTTCTCAAAATGCAGTTTCACCATAAGAATCCATTGATATCATTTTTAACTCTAACAAGCTAATACTTTCGGAGATATAATTTTTCAAAATTTCAATATTGAATCGTACCCATGTTTTCACAGAATGCTAAAATTATTCTATCTATGAATTATTATATGATCTGTGTTCATACATGTCAACTTATTTTCCTATGAGACATGACATGTCAAATTCATTTCAGCTATCGTAGAATTATGAGAATTATAATATGATATCATACTTTTTGGGTGATATTTTAATGCCTAGGGGTAGTGCATATGGTGATGGGAATGGTTATGGTAAGTTATTAATATTGAGTTCAGAATATCTCCATTAAGAACAAAACTGGAATACAGTGGACCCCCCGTAGTCCGACAAACGTTTTGCAAGGCAGTGTCGGACTATCGAATTTGTCGGATTATAGACTGCTGCCTAAGACCCCCTATAGTCTGGAATTCTTTGAAAAGAAGTACCTTGTAATCCGACAAATTGCCCATCAAAATACATATTTCAGCAGTGATACGCATGTCGGATTACAAGGGGCGCCGGACAAGACGGGAGCCGGATTACCGGGGGTCTACTGTATTAGCTAAGTTTCAATTGATATACATAATATAATTTTCACAGTGGATTGGAGGAATGAATATCTCGTTCATCATAGATTTGAGGATTGAATATCTCGGACATGTTCGTTGTTGGGTAGAATTGGTCTATTGGTTTTGAATTAATAATTTTTGGCACTCTTGTAGAATTTACATTCTTTTATGATATTTGAATTTAATTTCTGTTATGATGAAGTTCCATCATAAGAATCCATAGATTCATAGATATAATTCCCAACTCTTACCAATACTTTCAGAGATATGATTTGTCAGAGTTTGAACAAGAGCGCCAAAGCTCCTGTCCACAGGGCTTTCCCACTTTTTATAAGTCATTCAGATACAGAATGATGTAGCAAAGTTTTATTTTCGTGATAATCTGATTTTTTAACTATGCAACTTTGAAAATTCGAATTTTTGTATTAAGGTTCAGTGGGAGATATTTATCCCAAACTGCAAATGGCAGCAGGATTGGTGTCCGACTTGCCTTACAGACAAATAGGAACTTCAACGTCCAATCAAAAGTTCATGAGATTAATTGACCTCCAATAAAGTTAGCAGAGCCACTTGCGAAAATTTCAATGAAACTTATGAATTAATGGTCGAGAATTTGTCGTGAGAGATAGGAATTTGTCGCACGCTTAGTTTTTTTTCATATGGGGTGACTCTGTTAACTTAATTCGACAATGAATGCAATAGGTTTCATAGAAATTCTTGCACAAGGCCCTGCTAACTTGATATTAAATTAGTAGAGCCACCTCATATAAAAAAAAATTGAGTGCGCGATCATTTTTTTTCTGTCACGATAAATACGTTTTGGTCTGAGAAGCAGTTTAGCCTTGGGTAAAGTACCAAGTAAATGGAGAAGGGCAAAAGTAACCTTCATACCAAAAATAGGGAAGAAGGACGGGACTGATCCTCGATCATTCAGACCTATTTGTCTGACATCGTTCCTACTTAAAACGATGGAGAAGGTAGTGGACAACTACATAAGAACAGAGAATCTGGAGAGCATTCCACTTCACAAAAGTCAGCATGCTTACAGAGCGGGCCGATCTACAGAGACTGCTCTGTATCAGCTAACTGAAGTCATCCAGAGAACTCTGGACCATGAAGAAATCGCGATGTGTGCATTCCTGGATATATCTGGGGCCTTTGACAACACAACACATGTGTGTGTCAAAGATGCACTCGTATGGCGAGGAGTGAATAAAACCATTATAAAATGGATGTATGAGCTGTTGTCAACAAGGATAGCCGAGGCACAGGTGGGCAACAAGGCCACTTCTTTCAAAGCCACTCGTGGAACACCTCAAGGGGGAGTAACGTCTCCCCTTCTGTGGAGCCAGGTAGTGGATGAGCTCCTCCACAGGTTAACGGAGCTCAGCTCCGAGTGTATAGGCTATGCTGATGACATAGTCCTAATGGTCAGAGGTAAATTCGAGGGCAACTTGTGTGACTTACTACAGACGGGCCTTAGAGTTATCGAGCAGTGGTGCTTGTCAGTGGGGCTCAGCATAAACCCGAACAAGACCACAGTGATTCTGTTTACACGGAGAAGGAAACTTCCAGCTGTGAGATCCCTCGTTTTGAACGGAGATATTATAGAATGGAAGTCTGAAGTTAAACATCTGGGGGTAACACTAGATAGTAAACTTCTGTGGAATCGGCATGTCGACATCACTGCCAGTAAAGCAACAAATGCTTTGATGGCATGCAGGAATCTAGCCGGTAAGACTTGGGGTTGCAACCCTAAGATACTGCGATGGATGTACGTCATGATTGTGAGATCCATAATTACGTATGGGGCATTAGTTTGGTACTCAAAAACAAGCCAGAATTGTACGAGGAAAACCCTCGACAAAGTACAAAGGCTGGCCTGTGTGTGTATCACTAGAGCTATGGGAACTTGTCCTACCAGGGCCCTTGAGATTATTACAAATCTCACACCACTTCATCTAGTGATAGAAAAAATGGCCCATGAAACCATTCTCAAAATATCTAGAAAAGGATCAGGTAATGAGAGTATTATAAACCAGAAAGCCTGGTCCTCTCTTACCAGGTACATTTCATCAGCCAATCTTCCTAGTGACGCAAAGATCAAGAAAGTAAACATCGAAGAGAACTTCACTACGATGCTTGGTATGAAAAAAGACTGGGACAGGGAATCCCCCACCAAAGTTCTTAAAAGAAATGCAATTAAATGGTACACATACGGTTCAAAAACCACTACATAGCTGGCGCTGGAGTATATGGGCCAGGCACCAAATGCTCACTATCGCTAGGCTCCTATCCGAGCATCTTTCAAGCAGAAGTACTTGCAATAGGAAGATGCGTTGAAATGAAGCTAGAAAGAAACTATCAGAGTTGTGATATACCAATCCACTCTTACAGTCAAGCTGCTATTGAAGCTCTGAGCTCCCATTTTATCGAATCCAAGCTAATATGGGAGTGCCGAAGAAAACTTAATGAAATAGGCAAGAGCAACAGGGTCTCCTTAGTCTGGGTTCCTGGTCACGCGGGAATCATAGGAAATGAGGAGGCCAACACACTTGCCAAGAAAGGAGCACAAACCCCCTCTATTGGCCCGAAACCTTATTGTGGGGTTGGTAGACACACCTACAAAAGTGAATGCCGGACGAAAGAAGAAACTGAGAGAGGTAATTTCTGGAGATCTCTCCCTGGAATGCATCACTCCAAGAAATTCCTCCGGAACTTTGATACTGTCAGATCCAAGAAATACTTGGACCTCAGTAAGAACAAGCTGCACCTCCTCACAGGGCACAGCGGCCTCAGGAAGCATATGATGAGATTAGGGCTAGCAGAAACTGACGAGTGCAGATTCTGTTGGGATGAGGATGAAACTCCTGATTACCTGACGACGGAATGCCTCGCCATCTTAAACCAACGCAAGGAATGCTTTGGGCAAGAAATCTGCAGGAGCGAAGACCTAGCCTCCTTGAAGCCATCCCAGATACTGGAGTTCATCAGAACTCTGGAACTGGAAGGCGAGCTGAAGATGGTAATGACATTGGCAGCTCTGAATGGGGGGGCAAAATAGACCTTAAGGTCGCAGTGCAATGTTACCCCTACAACAATATACAATATATATATGTACGTTTTGGTCGTTCGATTTGTGTTTGGCTATGCTAACCTAATATTAAGTTAGCCCATATAAAAAAAATAAGCGCGTGACAGTTTTATTCCTTTCACGACAAATTCTCGACAATTATTCTACAATTAATGCAACAGGTGTTATTGAAATTCTTGCAAGTATGTTCTCGCTAACTCAATATTAAGTTAGCAGAGCCATCCCATCTAAAAAAACAAAGCGCGCGACAAACTTTTTTCTTTCGTACAAATTCTCGACAATTATTCGACGATTAATGCATTAGGCAAGTGGCTCTGGTAGCTTTATGGAGGTGAATAATTGCTTCAGTAGTATATCCCAATGAGGATATACATCCTGTATAGCGGATGTTTAGCAAGATTAATTGATTAAAGAAATGTAAAGAAACAGACGAAGTCACCGGAGAAGAAAAATCGAGAAAAGTTCAATATCTCAGAAACACATCGCCATCGAAAAAGTTTGGTTGAGTTAGGTATGTTTAATTTTTTTATTAACATGGAGTGAATTTCATCGTTTTCAATTGCATAGTTTTTAGGACCCAAACACGAACGAAGTCAATCTGAAACTGTACCCACACCAGCCAGCAATTAACGTCACTGACTTCATCTCTCCAAATCCACCAAATAAAATTTCAAATACGCAGGTAAACATACAATTATTAAATGTAAACTGCGTTGTGCTCCACTCCTAAAATAAACACATTTCAATATCATCCCCAAATTTGTTCAGTGGCCCGAGTGGCCTTACAGAAATCTATTTTTGTTTAATTTATATCCCCATTTTTACGATTAACGTCACAAAGTATCTCATAAATTGCCATAGGTTAGGTGTTTTGCACATTTGTTTTTACGGAGGTAAGCTTGACTGACATTTATGAAGGATTAAATGTTCTGAGAAAAAAGCTATTAGATCAAAATATCTTTCACTCATTGAACTGGCTGAAAAATTTCATACAAAGATTAATTCTTTCCTATCCAAAACATACGGATTTGTTTCTATACCTATATTATCTAGAAAGATATTCATTCCCGAGTATGGCATGTATGGCTTTTATAAATTTATTCTCTACTCAAATAGATTAAGTAACGGAGAACAATTGAGATATAATTATTCATTAACTCAGTTACGCCGTATGTTCTTCTCTTCTTATTTCCACCATTTCCGAATAATTTAGAGCATATTTATTCAAATTGTGTAGAATTTTGAAATTCGGGTTAAACTTACGTCCTGAATGAATCGAATAATTAGAATTAATATTGTTGTGTTGCTATCTGTGATGGCGTTTCTTAATTCTTGTTCCAAATTTCTGCCTGTTTTTCATATAATATATAATTTATCACAACCAATTTAACTGATAACCACCGGATTCATCTTCTTTATGGCTCATTGATTTATTACTCTTAATACCTGTGTGTGTATCACTGGAGCTATAGGAATCCGTCCCACCAGGGCACTTGAGATTATCACAAATCTCACACCACTTCATTTAGTGATAGACAAAATGGCCCATGAAGCCCTTCTCAGAATATCTAGGAAAGGAACAGGTAATGAGAGTATTAAAAGCCAGAAAGCCTGGTCCTCTCTTACCAGATACATTTCATCAGCCAATCTTCCTAGTGACAAATGATTAAGAAAGTAAGCATCGAAAAGAAGTACACTGCGATGCTAGGTAGGAAGAAAGACATGGGACATGGAATCCACCACCCAAGTTCTTTAAAAAAATGCCATTGAATGGTACACAGACGCTTCAAAAACCAATACACTAGCTGGCCCTGGAGTATAAAATGCAGGCACCAAATACTCACTATCGCTAGCCTCCTATCCGAACGTCTTTCAGGCAGAAAGACTTGCAATCGAAAGATGCGTGGAAATGAAGATAGGAAGAAACTATCAGAGGTGTGATATAGCAATCCATTCCAACAGTCAAGCTGCTATTAAAGCTCTGAGCCATAGATAACTCTGAGCTCCCATGTAATCGAGTCTTTCAGGCCGGTCCATACGCTACGTTTTGCACAACCTTTTGTCTGCGCAGTCTCGAGACGGAATGAAAACGTAGCATTTTTTAGTGCGTCCACACGATGCAGAGATAACTGTATATTTCACACAGTTTTAGCGATATCATCATGGAGGAGGTACTACTCTTGTCAATTTTGGCATGCTGTTACCACATTTACCGTGTAGGTACATGCGGCGACAAATCCGCGCAGATCACGTATATCTATGCTGGCTAGCTCAGTTTTCGCTGCAACTGCAACGTCTCCGCGAATTTTCCAAAACTGCGCAATTTTGCTGTCTACACGCAACGTTTTACCTGCAACGTGTTGAACTGCGCAGGTAAAAAGTTGTGCAAACGTAGAGTATGGACCGGCCTTAAGCTAATATGGGAGTGCCGAAGAAAAATTAATGAAATAGGCAAGAACAACAGGGTCACCTTGATCTGGGTTCTTGGTCACTCGGGAATTAAAGTAAATGAGGAGGCCAACAAACTTGCCAAGAAAGGAGCACAAACCCCTTGTATTGGCCCAGAACCGTACTGTGGGGTTCATACACTTAGAAAAGTGAATTTCGGATGAAATAAGAAACTGAAAGAGGTATATACGCTGGAGATCTCTCCCAGGAATGTATCACTCCAAAAAGTTCCTCCAGAACGTTGATACTGTTGTCATTCCAAGAAATATATGGACGTCAGTAAAAACACGATGTACCTCCTCACTGGTTTCCTCACAGGTCTTACGAAGCATATGATAAGATTAGGGCTAGCAGAAACTGACGAGTGCACATTCTGTGGGGAGGATGAAACTCCTGATCACCTGATTACGGAATGCCTCGCCATCTCAAACCAACACAAGGAATGCTTTGGGTAAGAAATCTGCAGGAGCGAAAAGGTAGCCTCCTTGAAGCCATACCATATACTGGAGTTCAACTGAACTCTGGAACTGGAAGACGAGATGTAGATGGTGATGACGGCTCTGATGGGAGGGCATAATAGACCTTAATATATATATATTCTTTTGAACTTGAGCATTACAATTAATTTTTCATCTAAAAATAAAGCATGTGTATGAAAAAAGTGTTAGCAGAGGTTAGTGTAACGGGGTACCATATAGTTTGATATATGATACTAGAGCTTAGGGAAAAAACCTCAGCAAAAAAACCCTATCTCCCCGTTAGTGTTGTGATTTATGAAAATTGATATTGTTAACAAAATATGCTGAAATATTAAATATTGAAGGGCATCTTTTTCTTCATTATCGCTTCTTCCTTCAACAAGCAGAGAAGTTTCTCCAAGGTACCCGAAACCCAATCTGGAAAAGGAAAAGGCAAAGGGACAAAACGAACAAATTAAAAATGGAATATTCTATATTTTATTAAATAGATTTAAAACTCGCTACCCATTCTAAAAAAGATACAGAAACATTATGAATAGCCCTAAAACCATCTTTGAATCTATATATGCGACAATTATTAACTAAATGATCTATGGTTTCCTCTGCTTCACCGCATTCACAACTAGGGCTCTCAACTGAGTTCCACCTGAAAAGCATGCTGTTGCAACGACCATGACCGGTTCTTAGACGATTCAGAATAGACCATATTCTCCTTGGAAGATCAAACCCCGGAACTCTATTTGAAGGATCAGAAATTAAATCTTTGTTGAATAAATTGCAAGAAATCCATTCAGACCGCCAAACTTCCTTGTCACTTTTATTCGAATTAAGAAAACAGTTGGACCATAAAGGGTTTCGTGACTTCAATCTGGGAATCTTATTGTCTGGAATGTAGGAGATAATCGGAAATGAATTCGGAAAAGAATGAAATTTATTCCAAGAATTTGAAACAGCAGTCTGCCTGCGAATGTGGGGCGGGACAATGTTTGAAAGAACTGGCAACCAATGAATAGGTGTAGATCTAATAGTTCCAGTGATGATTCGCATAGATGAATTCAACTGTGCATCAATTTTTTGAGTATGAGCACTATTAAACCAGACGGGGCAACAATATTCAGCGGCAGAAAAAACCAAGGCTAAGGCAGCCGTTCGAAGAGTAGCTGCATCAGCACCCCATGAAGTACCAGCTAATTTCTGCAGAATATTATTTCTCGTTTTCAACTTCAGACGCAAATCATCCAAATGACCTTTGAAATTCAAAGATGAATCTAGTTTCACTCCTAGATATTTAGGATAAAAATGATGTCTCAAGAAAGAATCACCGAAAGACACACTCAATGTTCTATATTTTTGGTGATTGTTCAAATGAAAGCAAGAAACCTCAGTTTTAATCGGATTCGGACACAAACGCCACTGAAAAAGGTACTTTTTCAGAATATTTAAATCTGCAGATAGATTTTTTTCTATACTTTGGAAATCAGAATGCAAGGGCAATGTCATCAGCGTAGATGAATTTCTCAGACGAAGTAGCAGGAATATCACACAGATATAAATTGAAAAGAAGAGGTGCTAAAACTGAACCTTGTGGGAGACCATTATTCAAATTCTTGAATTTACTACTATTATTATCAATAAAAACACGAAACCTTCTATCCGAGAGCATATTTTCGAGTAAACGAACCATTTTTCCACACTTTAAATGAGTATAAAGTTTGGAAATCAAACCATCTTTCCATACCATGTCATATGCTGCCGACAAATCCACAAATGCTGTTCCTGTTTTCATTTTACTATTGAAACCTGTTTCGATATAAGTAGTTAGACTAAGAACCTGATCACAACAATTTCTATTTTTCCTGAAACCCCCCTGGCAATTCTGTAGAACGTCTTCTACAGACGATTCAATCTTAAAAAGAATCAATCTTTCTAAAATTTTAAAAGGAACACTCAACAGACTAATGGGTCGATAACTAATAGGATCGGAAGAATCCTTTCCACATTTTAAAATTCCTATGACTTTAGCTTTGCGGAATTCTTTTGGAATATTTCCAGTATTCAGAATATTATTATAGAATGATAATAGCCAGAACATGGCTTTTTTGCCCAAGTGTTTGATGAATTCAGGATAAATTCCGTCAAATCCGGCTGCTTTCCGAGATTTAGTGCATTTAAGTGCTGCTTTTAATTCATCCAAGTTGAATATATTCGAGATACTGTCTATAGATGAAGATGATGTCCTAAATTTGTGCAAATTATACTTCATATTCTTGATTTTTGATTTTGAAATTCCAACCGAATTGGAAACATCAACTAGCCGACGAGCAATCAATTCAGGGTCAATTTTAGAAGATGACAATGTTAGAGGAGTAGCTTCCCCTAATTTTCTCAAAACATCCCATGTACTCCTACTCGAATGTGTGAAATTCATATCGGAAACTACACTATTCCACTTTTCCTTACGACTTGCATTTATAGAATTTATTAGCTTCTCGCATTTTTCAGTAGTTGGCGAATTTTGATAATCCTTATATAAATTTTCTGTTTCAACTGACCAACCAGGAATATACTCTTGACGGAAACCCCTCGGAATGAATTTCTTAGCTGAAGCTTTTACTACACCAACAAATCTATAGTAATTGTCATAAGTTGGTCGAATCCATCTTATGTCACTATCCACTTTTTTCGCGAATTGTGTTGGTTTATTGAAAGCTAGCATTCCTGAAATGCATGTTTGTTTAGTCTGAGTTCCAAAAATTAATTTAACGAAGTTATATATCGATAAGTGGTTTTCACTTATCAGCAAGTTGGGCCTACGAATGCCTAAATGGAATATTTGGAAGGTCCGTGAAACTGTCAACAGCTCTGTTTATATTGAACATAGGGGAATGCAACCGCAGTCATTTCTCACGCTTAAGCCCTCTAGCAGGCCAATTTTTTTTTTCATTAAAAAATTATGGTTAATATTAATTTTGGTACAGAGAACACAAATTTGAAGTCTAAAATAATATAAGAATAATTATGAATACTCTAGATGAAAAAAAAGGTATACCGCCAAAAGGCGGGTTGGCCGGGGAATGGAAACTGAATGTAATTATTTGCGTTGTATATTTTTAAAATGTTTTATTGAAATAAATCTGCGTAAAAGTATTATAAATGTGAGTTAGTGTTACAATCTGAAATTAGAAGGGTGTGAAAAGAAGTAAACAAAGAATTACACTAACTATGGTTTCGTATGATAAATTTGGTAACATTTTTTGGTGGATGAAAGACATAAATTTACTTTGCATTTGAGGCAATACATTTGTGTTTCTGATTTGCAACCTGGATTTTTGCAAGTGCGTTTACCACCTTTACGGTCTAGTTGATCAGGCATATGACCGACATCATCGTAACGGGCATCTAAACTCATTCCGTATGATTTTTTAAAAACTTTTTGAACGGCTGTTGCTGGACTAGTTACAGCACTTGAAGGTCTTCCAACTGGTCTTCTAGCTGATTTTTGTTGGTAACAACATAAACTATTTGCAACCTGACAGCGAAATTTTGGTAGTTCTGGTGTGGATCTCATTTGTTTCCCACCAGCTTCATGGATGCGTCTGTGAAGGAGGTAAGCATTAACCATTGCCATGTCAATAAAATGATAGAACAACTTCAATGATGCACTTTTGGTCTTGAGTCGGATGTGGTACCGTCCAATTAGGCCATCCATAAGATCCACACCTCCCATGTGGTGGTTATATTCTCTAATAACTCGTGGACAATCAACTTCTACGAATCTTTTGTTCTTGCGTTCATATCTACTGATTTTTGCCGATGGTGTTGGTGTAACTGTTGTTGTTAAATGAGGTTTTACACCAACATATGTAGATGCAAGTCTCACGCTTTTATTATCTTTCCATATTACAGTGGTTATATCTACACTATGAGCAGTTCCGACATACTCTTCCGAATATCCTCTCTGCTTTGCAGTCATTGCATTGTCCTTTGGCAGCTTGCAGTTGGGGATTCGATCTGCCCGAATTGTACCTAATGCATAAATTCCACGACTTCTCAGGTATTTGTCAATAGCTCATCATTGAAAAAATAACTGAAGCAGTCGAATGGTGTATGCAATTCATTGAACCTTTCGGGTAATCTTTCATTACCTCTGAATACCACTTCATTACGATGAAGCTGCAGATGTTTTTTCCGCCACACAATGTTCTGAAACTCTTTAGATTTGGGAATTATATCATTAGGGTTTCCAACAAATCCACCATCATTTGATGGAATATTTGGCCCACTTGGCTCTTCTAATGGTAATGGTGAATGTGGTCGTTTGACACGTCGATCTTTTACACGTGGGTATTCAGTAACCATCGCTTCAGATAATATTTCTTCTTGGGGTAATGCCTCTGTCCCACATGTTGAATCTGGTTCAGAGGATGTTCCTGCTTGAGGTACTACTTCAAAATCTCGTTCTCCACTAGATTCACCTGTTTGTTCTATTTCCGTAAACTTACCAGTGACATTACAACTAAGAAAATCAGCAGATAAAGATCTTCCCATGTGTTCGACATACTCTTCTATTAGTTCCTCATCTTCACGTGACACTTCAAAGTCTGGGTCATTTATACTATCATCGTCATCAAAGTCACCGATAGCATCTGACTCTACATCAGATTCAACATCGCTACATGTTTCCATAATTTGCTGAATTTCAGATTCTGATAATTTTTCCAAATTCCACGTCTTCTTTCCGTTATCATGATATCTAGGCAATTTCTTCTCTTTTCCATTTGAAGACATTCCTATAATAATAAAATACAAATTCATCAACAATGGTAAATTACAGATAGTAGACTATGCCAATCCCAGCCTACCCGCCTTTTGGTAGGCTGTTTTTAAACATCAGTGATGACCACTACCTCTCAAAATATTCATAATTTCATTTAATCATAACAAAATACAAGTTATTTTATACTCACCAATAATTTTTTGATATCCGGAAAATAACTATAAATATTTTAAATATTTTCGCGAAAGTTACACTTAACCAGCGAATAATTATTACGCCTAATCGTCACCACTATCTGAGTTCAACTGACGATATCTCTCTTATAGACGGTACGATCGCATTCAACGAATGACCAGCCATTAGAACGAACACAGACAAAAGGCTGGGACGCCAAGTAAAACCAATATAACTATTATATATAAAGATTACTTGATTTAGATATATCCCGCCAAAAGGCGGTGCGGCCTGCTAGAGGGTTAAGACGTAAATTCCAGAGCTTTCGATATGCCGATTCTGCCTCATTTAAGTTAGTTGTTAGGGAACACTTCTCGAGAAACCTTCTAAGGCCGAATTTCATTAAACGTATTAGAAAAGTAATTTGACCGTTATTTAACATAGCAATTTCCCAATAGGTTATGGGCCCAGTCTACGTCGCGAATAACGGTCGAAAAATTATCGAGTGTTCGAATCTTGAGCGAAAGACAATTTCAACGGAAATGAAAAACGTGAATTTGAAAAGAAACATTAAATTATATAGTGGCGAAAAATATAATGTGTGGAAGATTAGAATCTGTGCATTGCTAACAGTTCTGAAAGTTTTTCATGTGATTGATAAGGAAGTTGTGATTTGAGTGTTGCATTCGTGAAAACTGAAAACTGTTATATAACGAAGCGATATTGCGAATTGCTGAAAAAAAAGTGATAAAACTGCGAAAGTGCTGCAAGCGGATACAAATAGTAGAATCCCGAAATATCCGCATTTGTATAAAAGAAAATTCAATTTTCACAAATAATAATTTCAAGAACTTAAATAGAGACATGAATTCTCATAAGATTTTCTATCCATGTCATCATTGTGGCAAATTGGGGCATATCGAAAAGTATTGCTTCAGTTATAAAAATAAGCAAGAACAATCATCGCAAAATATTCAAATGGTGCAATTAACGCAACCATTAACCAGCGATGATAAGAGTTTCATCTTCATGAAAGGAAATAATTGATTTGGAAAAGAAGAGGACATAATAATTTTCCTTCTGGATTCTGGAGCATCAGATCACCTAATTAATAAAGTGGAATTCATGGTGAACTTCATCAATTTGGATATACCGATAAGTATTTCTGTGACGATGGATGGAGAGTACATTCATGCAACGAAGATGGGTCAGCTGGACATTATTACCAATAAGGGCGTCCAAGGAACTCTTGAGGATGTTCTATTCTGTGCTGTACCAAATAATCTTTTGTTAGTATTCAAAATGCAAAATGCTGGTATGACCATCATTTTTGATCAAAATGGTGTGGAAATAAGAAAAGGTGGTAAGGTTTTAATGCGAGGTAAGCCTTGAAAAATTCGATATCTGTAAATTTTGTAGTGACTACAAATGAAAAATATTTTGAACATTTGGGGTAAGCCTTGAAAAAAAAAAAAGAGGTTTGATGACTGTAGATTTTTGTTGTGTATATAAATGAAAAACATTTTCCTTAAACACATATCACATCAAAATTTTAATAAGAATTGTGGCATCAAAGACTAGGTCATATAGGTAGAGATAAGTTTTCCGAACTCAAAAGTAAACAAATGATTGATGATTTTGAACAAATTGATGAAACACAACCAAATAATAATTCACGTGAGCCTTATAAATAACAATAAAGTGAAATATTAAATTATATAAAACGACCTCTATTTATAATATTTTGTGGTTTGTACGATTACTCCTTCTACGGTAGATCATGAAAATTATTGTTTCATTCGTGGATCAAAACACGCATTTTTGTGCTACATATTTGATCCCTTATGAATCAGAAGTATTTTCAGAGTATGTAGATATTCAAAATGATTCTGTTTTATTCGTGGATAAATACACCCTTTTTGCGCGTATGTTCTGGTGAACATCGCGTAATTAATGCTACGTATTTGATCTCGTATTGATCAGAAGTATTTTCTGTTTTTCAAGATTATGTTGCAAAAACACAATTTAATTTGAAAATTGTCCATTTATATTGTGACAATGGAAGAGAATATTTGTCTCTGGAAATGAAAGATTTTTGTATGCAAAAAGGTATTACTTATCATGTAAATGTACCCTGAACTCCTCAATTGAATGGTGTATCAGAGCGTATGGTAAGGACAAATACAGAGAAAGCTCGAGCTATGATAGCAGGAGCTAGTTTAGATAAAGTTTTCTGAAGAATGATGCGGTCCTTACAGCTACTTATGTAATAAATATTATTCCACCTAAAGCTCTAAATGAAAATTAAACATTCTATGGAATGCGGCATAGTAGAATGCCTGAAATATAATTTTTGAAAGTTTTCGGTTTAACTAGTAAAACCAAGTTTGATGAAAAATCTTGGATGGAAATACTAGTAGGAGATGAACCGAATGGTTATAGAGTGTGGAATGTAATTACTGAAAAATATTCAGTTGTGAGAGAAATAATTGTAGATCAGACTCATTTTTTTATATCCAGGCCTGTAACGAAGCCCGGAAGAATCAATGAATCTGATTTTTCTGACGTGATGTCAGTGGAATAGTCTCAGGAATCTGATTTTGATAAAGCAGTGAAATTTATCTTGAATGATCAATTGATAGATTCGTTAGTATCATCGAATAATTCCAATAATTAGGAATTTTGAACAATTCGACCACTGATGAATCTTTCAATGAAAATAATAGAACAAGATGTTCTGAACCAAGGAGAAGTAATCGAATCACATGTATTTCATAATATGAGGAAATCGTTATAGAAAATTATTGCCTAATAAGTGATATATCATTTAAATAAAATATTCCAACTTCATTTGAAGAAATTGAACGTAGAACTGATAGAGTACAATGTGAATTAGGAATTAGAGATGAAATTGTTTCTCTTCAGATTAACAATAATTGGACATTAATACCAAGACTAAAAAAAGGAATACTGTAGATTGAACATGGGTATTAAGTATTAAAAAAAAAACAAATAATGAATTTGGTAATCCATTCAAAATATGAAGTTCGACTAGCCGTAATTGAAGGGTTTTAGTCAAAAGTATTCAATCAATTATAATGATACATTTGCACCTGTTGCATAAATATCAAGTTTAAAATTTATGATTATATTTGATAATCAGTACGATTATATTTAATGATCAGTACGATTATATTGGATAATCAGTGAGATTATATTTGATAATCAGTACGATTATATTTGA
This sequence comes from Halyzia sedecimguttata, assembly GCA_937662695.2. Classification (NCBI taxonomy): domain Eukaryota; kingdom Metazoa; phylum Arthropoda; class Insecta; order Coleoptera; family Coccinellidae; genus Halyzia; species Halyzia sedecimguttata. The sequence goes on from OW569411.2 coordinate 123,096,814, forward strand.
TAATCAGTACGATTGATAATCAGTACGATTATATTCGATAAATTAGTACATCATATGGATTTAAAAGCCACATTTGGGAATAGTAAATTTAAAGAGATTTATATGATAAATCCCTGAAGGGATTGAAAGTGAAAAACAATATGATTTGCAAATTGAACAAATCCTGAATTGGATTGAAACAATCTGGAGGATGCTGGTTTAAAGAATTTGTATAGAAACGTATACTTACAGAAAAAGAACTTTGAAAATTTCACCTGTAGATAGATATAGATATCTATTTTAAATGAAGGTGATATTTATAAGAATATTTTTGTGGTGCTTTATGTTGAAGATCTAGTGATAATAAATGCAAATATTGATACTATGAATAACTTCAAAGAGTATCTGAAAAATAAGTTCAGTATGGTAGATTTGAAGGATATTAAAATTTTTCATAAAAATTTCTAGAACTGATGATAAAATATCTTTAGATCAGAGTACATACGACACCTATGTACTAAATAAACTTCAAATGAGCAAATATAATCCTATAAGTACTACCCTTGAAAGTAAAAGTAATTATTCTGTTTTAAATTCAGATGAAAAATATGATGCACCCTGTAGAAATTTAATAGGATGTTTGATGTATTTGGTGATATGTACAAGACCTGATCTGAGCATATCTATTAATATTTAGAGTGAATTTGAGAATAAAATTAATATTGAAACCTGGGAATATCTGAATATATTACTAGGATATTTAAGAGAAACTTGCGATTTAAAATTATTACATTATGTTATAACAATCCAACCTCAAGTGGATATGTTTATTCAGCAGGGATAGAGATATAAAAAGTACAAATGTTTATTTATTTAAATTATTCCAACATTGTACAATAAGATGAAATTCGAAACGATATTAATCGGTCGCAGCTTCATCCACAGAAGCTGAATATATGGCTCTATTCGAAACCGTGAAAGAAGCCATTTGGTTAAAATCTTTAGCGAAGTAAAGAGTATTAATACAGATTGCAATACCAATTATAATATTTGAAGATAATAGTGGTTGTATAAGTATAGCCAAAAAAAAAAAAAAAATCTCATAAAAGATAGAAACATATTGAGATAAAATACCATTTTTCAGAGAACAAGTGGAGAAAAATGTTATTAAATTTAATTATATTCCTACAGGTTGTCTACTAGCAGGTGCCTTGACGAAACCATTACCTGCAGCCGAATTCATAGAGTTCAGAGTAGGAATGGGTTTGGAATGATTAATTTTATTTTTTTTTACAAGAGTATTTCTTGAACAGTTTTCATGAATAGCTATCGGTACTTGAATTATATAAGTAATTTCGAAGTGATGGTCTGGACAGGTTTTACTGGGTTTTCCCTAGTCCTTTAACAACGAATGTTGGACCATTTGTAATAAGATTATCCCCAGAAGGCACAAGGAAGGTTTCTGTTTCAATTTAAATGAATTGTATTTTGTTTTAATTAGAATTTTGAAGATAGAGAGGAATTAATTTTTGAGGGGGCGTGTTGGTTTATTGAAAGCTAGCATTCCTGAAATGCATGTTTGTTTAGTCTGAGTTCCAAAAATTAATTTAACGAAGTTATATATCGATAAGTGGTTTTCACTTATCAGCAAGTTGGGCCTACGAATGCCTAAATGGAATATTTGGAAGCTCCGTGAAACTGTCAACAGCTCTGTTTATATTGAACATAGGGGAATGCAACCGCAGTCATTTCTCACGCTTAAGACGTAAATTCCAGAGCTTTCGATATGCCGATTCTGCCTCATTTAAGTTAGTTGTTAGGGAACACTTCTCGAGAAACCTTCTAAGGCCGAATTTCATTAAACGTATTAGAAAAGTAATTTGACCGTTATTTAACATAGCAATTTCCCAATAAATTGAACCCAATTAGCCTTCTGGAAATTCCAACGGGGTTTATTCAAACAGGGAGCAAAATGAACCACATTTCCTATAGTTAATAACATGGGCTTATGCTGGCTACGTGGAAAAACACCTAAAATTTTACGTTTGACTGAAATAGGTTTAGAAGAAGCATCACAGGAAACCATGCATAAGTCAGGGTTATAGCCTCTATTCCATCTTGAAGAATGGAAAGAAGGTGTATCTTTTGCATCGAAAATCAAAAAATAATCATTGTCTTCCATCCAATCGGTCAAAGCTATACCATTTCTATCATTAACATCAACATCATAACCCCATGTAACATGATGCGAATTGAAATCTCCTTAATGTCGCAGTGCAACGTTACCCCCTACAACAATAATATACAATATACTCTTAAAGAGTTTTGCCAGGCTATTGTTTGTCTAGAATGAGTTATTTAGTTTATAATCCCATCAATATTCAAATACAAAATGAAAAACTATTTGGTATTTTGTATTTGAAATAAGAAATATATGAAGTATGTATTTTCATTTAATAAACATATTTTGTAAACTATTTTGTACATGTCTGCGTGTAAGTTGTAACACCTTAATCTACGAGATTCCATTATTGCAGATTGCTCATCTATTCTTGTTATATCACCATCCCATAAATTATCTACGTGATGGTGGTCTACGCAGATATGCAACATTTACGATACGGTTCCTCTGAGGAGCACCTATTAAGGACAAAATATGAAACGAGGTACGTTTTGCTAAAATTTCATATAACCAGAAACATTCGAATCAGATTTGCCAATAACTAATTGAATGGTGGCACATTTAAAATGACCTTTCAATCAAAGCCTCCTCTAACAATGAGCCAGAATATTGTTCGCTATCTTCGGAATTTTCAATGGCTAAATATAGATGAACGATGCGTTCCTTCCAGTTAATTTTATATTGCGAATGTCATGTTTCGTTACCACCAGCGATTATTCCATTTGTCTTATGAATAAATACGTAGTGATATTCAATTCTGTCATACCGGCCGCAATTTTTATGGAGGTACCATTAAGGCATCACTAAACTGAGAAAAATCGAAAAATCAGCTATTTTTTGGCGCTCTTGTTCCTCGGAACAGGACATTTATCAATTTTTAAAGTTGGTTTAGGAGATAAATGTCTCGGTCGAGTTAATTATTGGGCAAAATTGGTTTCGGAGTAAAGAAAAAAAATTTTTTTACATTACAAATTTTAAATTAATTTTTTTTTGAGATGCATTTTCCTCATAAGAATCCATTAATACTGTTTCGATGCCAAAAATAAGATTGACTTTTTACATATTGAACAAATTATGTATAAATATTGGGGATGATGTTGTAGAAGATTTAGAATTGGATCATTTCAATGATGTATTTGATCAAGGCAATAGGAAAGAACAACATAATGGAATCATCAAAAGAAATTACTGTTCGTTGACCACCAATGTTAATATCTATTGTCTTTTACTTCCTTAAGTAGTGAGATATGTTCCTATATACAGTATTTTCATAATGTTGCTAGCAAAAAAATGCTGAAATATTGATCTACATGTGCATCAAACATTTTTTCTTGAACTAAGGTTCATAATACAGAATGAATGTGTTCGTGGTATGAACTATAAAATTATGAAAAGTGGATTATATTTTATTGATATATTTTGTCTTATAATGAGATAAGTTTTGAAATAAAGAAGAAAAGAAAATAATATACATATTTAATCTTTCAAACAAATGAAATTAACTATTAGAATATTTTGTTCGTCAGCCTATACCTATTCAAATATCAGGAATAAATGGGCAATCTGCTATGATTGTCTCCAGCCTTGCTCTAGACATTTCTATGATAATTTCCTTAGGTATTTCGAGTTGTAAAAACTATGCATCGAGTGTAAGTTGCAACAACCCATTCCACGAGGTTAAATCGTTGCAGATTGCTCATTAAATCTTTATTCAGTTCCTCGGAACTGAGTGCTTATCAATTTGCCCAAATGTCTGTAATTTTCGAATTTTTGGCTGAAAATGGTATCAAACGATTTGGTTCGACTCACTGATCAAGAATCCGAGGTCGAAATCGATTCTGTTCGGCCGCTCCGGCCGTAGGCACGATAACTCTCGAACGAAAGGAGTTAGAGGATTGAAATTTGCAAGGTGAGTTTGGAGCGTAAATATCTCGGACAAGTTTGTTAATGGGCGAAATCCATCAAGCGGTTTAGGAGTTATGGCCGATTTTAGTAAAAACATTTTTTATGAATATTTCCGAAACCGATCACTCGATCTATCTGAAATTTAGCATCTTATTGTAGAATCATGACCTTTATACGCATGTGAAGTTTTGTATTGACCAGGTTACCGCAAAGTGTCAAAAAAATTTTTGAAAATTAAAAAAAAAATTTCTACAATAACTTCCGAACGGAATGAGCTAGGCAGTTGGAATTTTCAGAGTAGGGTAGGGAGATGAATATCTCGGTTAAGTTCGTTATTGGGCAAAATAGGCCAAACGGTTTCGGAGTAACGAAAAAAAAATTTTTTTTCAAATTTCAAATTCAATTTTTATTTAAGAGGCAGTTTCACCATAAAAATCCATTGATATCATTTTCAACTCCAACAAGCTAATACTTTCGGAGATATGATTTCTCTAAATTTAATTTTATGTTTTCACAGAATGCTATAATTATTCTATCTATGCTTTATTAAATGATCTGTGTTCATACTTGTACATGTCATCCTGTTCTATAAAAGAGAGTCAAATTCATGTCAGCTATTTTAATTTGATTTCTTCCATTGTGCAGTTCTCATTCTCAGATTGCTCATTTAATCTTGATAAATAAACTATTATTTGAATTGAATTTCCTTTATGATGCAGTTCTATCATAAGAATACATTGATATAATTGTCAACTCTGAGAAACCAATACTTTCGGAGATATAATGTGTATGTTTGAACTAGAGCGCCAGAAAGCTCCTGTCCACAGGGCTTGAACCAATTTTTATCTCAGAATCCGGTCATACGAAAATCGCTGAATTTGGTACACAGGAGTTCTATGATATGCGAAATCTTAGCGTACTATTTTGGCGATGGGCCCCCTTAAGACAATTTTTACTTGGCCACAACGTATTTGGAACCACTAAACATTAACCGCATATTTGAATTCCTTAAAAATTGTTGAACCGTTAGAAAGCCCACCAATTGAAAAACTTTCTTTTATCTTGCAATTTTTTTCATGAAACGCAAGTTATTTGAGAAAAATCTAAAAATGTGAATGCATTTCGAGATTCGTATGGAATTCTACAGTCAATGACAGGTGCCTGAGGTTCATAATAAAGAAATAAATTCCTTTTATGACAGTTATCATTATGATCTGCAAGTGATTTTTGTATGACCGGATTCTGTGATATAAAATAATTTAGAATATTTTAAAGGGCGGAACTCAGGGGGCTATAACTCCGAAGGAGAGGTCCTCTTGACAAAAATAAAAAATAGGAATCTCCTTATTTCGTCTCGAGAATCTGTAACCAAATTTTGTTGCATTAATTTCGGTGCCCTGTACCTATATGATGATGATATACTCGATGATATATTATGATGGATTTCATGTTGATATTTCGTATATTCACAAATTTGGATTGCAAATTTGGCAACATAGATTGAATCTATTTACAATTTAATGGATTTGTGTATTTATGCGTATATACAGGATGTTTTCAAATGTGAGTCTTTTTTCTTTTAAATAAGGTCGAGAAGAAGGTAGAACTCATCAAAATAAATCATCTCACCAAAAATCTCTTATATAATATATGCATGATATGGCTGCTATCCAATCCCCAAGTCACATGCGATTCCATAAATTTTTGACTACGGCTTTGTCTCCCCACGTTTTACGTTGCTGATTTTTTTATTCGAATTGCTACAGTTCAATAAGATAAAAATTAATTAAATACGCGTTAATAAAAACTTAAACAACTGTTTGTCAATATAAATTTCTTGAAATCAATCTCTGGCTACAGACCTGGTATGAGCAACATGTTTAGAGTTAGAAAGTACAAATAAAACATGCATACCCTATTCTGTACCTATATACAGAGTTGAGCGATAGTATAGATTAAAATTCATATTTTTTCAACCAATAACGAAAAAAAACGCTGGAACCCGTCAATTGATTTTTAATATTCCCAATTTTGTAACGATATATGTAATGGAATATTTCCCTTCAACACGTTGGCTGCAACCCTATCCAAGTTTTGTTTCTCAAATGTAAAAATATGTCATGTGTAGGCTCGTTGGAAAGTATATGTAAAATTAAATCTTATCATACACTTAACATTCATTCATTTTTAGTTATTTAATTATTAGGAATATGAATCAGTAAGACCTCTCGGTAGGCTGGGTTTAATTCTGGACAAATTTTTGTTTTACATCGATAAAATAAAAAGTAAAAGCGTAAGTCAGGTGTATAGTTGATACCATTTCACTTGCTTCTTGTTTTTATCGATGTAAAACAATTCAGAATTGAGCTCCAGCATACCAATCAGTTTTATTTAATCATTTTCCTTACAATTACATGACTAAAACAAAACTATGGGTATGGAAAGATTGTATTTTCCATAAGCTTCCCAAAGAGCCCCCACATGACATATGTTCACGTCTAACAACAGTTGGGTAGGGTTGTAGCCAAGGGGTTGAAGGGAAATATTCCATTTTACAGCCAAAAAATGGGGAAAATTAAATATGAATTTTCAGCGTTTTTACTTCAAGTTATTGGTTGAAAAATATGAATTTTATTCCAGACTGTCGCCCAACCCTGTATATACAGGGTGTTCCTTAAAGACATGCTAATATTTAAGAGGGTGATTCTTCGACTCATTTTAGGAAAAAACTTCCTATGAACGTACGCCCTAAAATTCATAACTTTTGAGATACAGGGTGATAAAATTTTGGTACAGCGATATGAAGCAATTTTAATTTATTTATTTCAATCTAGAACAGAGCATCTGTCAAGAAAATATATTTTTTTGAATTCTCATTAATTTTGGAACCAATCTGATCTCTTAATTTGCTTTCAGTCGATGAACGAACATTTCCACACCGCATCACATATTATTTGATGAATTGATCCTGAAGTAAAACGATTTTCATTTTTCAAGCGGAAACCGTGCGCCGGACAAAGAAAATCCATGAGATCAAATTTGCTCAAAAATGAATGAGGTCTTTAAAGTTTTATTTGAAAAGAAAGCAGTGGCGTACACTATAAAAGTAACTACACTCTTATCAACTACAGTTTTTTGTCGTTTGACATATGTTTCGGAAACAAAGTTTCCATCTTCAAAGACGAAGCGTTACTGTAGTAACAGTACAGTACAGTAACGCTTCGTCTTTGAAGATGGAAACTTTGTTTCCGAAACATATGTCAGACGACAAAAAACTGTAGTGGATAAGAGTGTAGTTACTTTTATGGTATTCATAATAAGTCCACAGTGAACTCAAAATAGAATATACAGTGGCGTAGTATTTTTTTCTCCAAGAATGATAAATGCAAAACCCGTATGCACACCACTAGTAGAGAAAATGAAAATTTTTGTATATCACAAAATGCACCTTGATGAATAGAAGACATGTACCAAATTTTATAAAGATGTCTACAATCTTGTCTCAGTTATTATTAGAAAACTGATTTTTTTTTTCAAAATTTTATCACCCCATTTCTCAAAAAAACTTCTTATGATCGTATGACCCAAAAGTTTAAACTTTTGGGACATACGATCATAAGAAGTTTTTTTCTTAAAATAAAAAATCACCCCTTTAAATATTAGCGTGTCTTTAAGGAACAGCCTGTATGTAATAACTATGTGCAAAACAAAACAAAATTATTAAATTTTTTCCTCGATTCATCCGACAAAATACCCAAGGAGATCACGGTTATTCACAGCGAATTTTCACTTTAACGGTACCTACTCATTAGAATGTTATCGAAACATTACACTGATAACCTATTTCTTGAGCTGTTGCAGATGGAAATAAGGAATTGAAATATTAATTTTAAGTTTACGTACATTATTATTTTTCCAAGAAACGACACTTTTATCGCAATATTCGAGAAAAACAGCGCTACCTATCAAAATTTAGCTGCAAATATTTGTTCAACCGCAACATTCCTATTTACTCAAGTTCATCCCATGTAAATATAAAAAAAAAATTAGGTTAACTTCGTACAGTAGCTTGTTTATTTGATAACGTGAGATGAATCGAAATAGGTCTGCTCGTAAAAGCAAAAACGACAATAAAGATTTACGATCACTGCTCGAGGATCATCACCAGCGATATTGTACATATATATCGCAGGATGCAGGGCTAATATCACTGCAATTTTTTCGATCAATGAACTATTACTTGGGCGCACATATATAAATAACACACACATGAGGTAGATAAGATTGCAGTATCCGAATTAGAACTGATAGGGAAACATAGCCTAAATGAGGCGATAAGAAGGAAGAAATCATTACAACTAACCTATATTTCCGAAAGGTTACTGGCTTCGCCGAACGCCACTGAGAGATCCGATGCGAAGTATGAAGTATGACCATACACTGAAACTGAATAGCGTAGTATGCACTCACGCAAACACGATAATGTTTACTACGAACGTAAAGCAAATGTCAATAGTCAATGGAAAGACAATGTTTTTGTGTTGAATTACAAAGTTCCTTCAATGAAGCAGACGTTGCTGGCCGTTCGTTATGTTTCTATTCAAGCCGATGGAAGGAAATTCGGCCGGGAAATTATGGACAATTCGACGACGGATGTGCGAACTGGATAATGTACAGATCATCTCGACATCAGAATCAGATCCGGCCGAACTTCTAACTAGTCAAGAGCTGCTATGTGAAGCCAAGCCCGGGGTTCTAGGCCTGCTACGCTCCTCGAGCGCATATTGCCCCGCACAACGCACGCTCGGCATTGTTCGGCCGCGCACGATTCGCTACGAAGCTCTTGTTCGGTACAATAATTGAGAACGAGGTGAGGTGCTCTTGTGCTCCTACAACTATTTACCTATATACCGTGCGTCATTTCTAGAAGGTTCCGAATCTACCGCACTGTTAGACGATTTTCGATTATAGGGATTGGCACCTTGGTGAAATATGAGGGTTGTCGTTTGGTATTTTATTCGAATAGTCAAAGAGAACAGTTGTGGATATAAGTTTTCTAGAACGCCGTCAGTTTTCATTCGGTGTTTGGCTAAGTCACACTGATGATTGGTAATAACCATGAAACCCTGGGATTGTGTCTGCCCTTGATGCTTGATGCCTTGATACTTTACTCTTTGGGGAACACTGAGCGATGAGGTGGTCTAGCCCGGCAACGCGGAATATTTGTTGATGGTTAAAATCCATAAATATTTCACCGTGTGTCTTGTTTTAGTTATTGGCAATTAGCCACAGTTCACCTCATTTAATGTTCAGCTGAAGACAACATCCTTTCTGAAAACGATACGTCTGTTGGAACAGAACAGTAACAAAGTAAGAGTGAGAAGGAGGGATGCAGTATGCAGTGCTGCTCCAAGGCATTTTATATTTGTACCAAAATGTCTATTTGCTGGATGTTTTCTGTTAACCAATGACATAATGTAAACTCAAAGAAGTCCAATGGAATTAAATCGCAGAAACGAGGCGGATTATTTATCGGTCCATTTCTTGACATAATCGATTCACGATTCACCGAATGTTGTATTCAATAAAGTCATTGTGTCATTGGCAGTAGTACAAGTGGAACCATCCTGTTGGATCCACATGTTCTGCAAATCAAGACGAACCAATTCAGGCCATAAAAAATTGTTAATTGTAAAAAACTGTTAATTCGAATTTACCATGGTAAATTCGAATTAAGAGTGTCCAATACAGGAGAATGGACAACGTAATTTACCATGGTAAATTCGATTAAGGGTATCCAATACAGAAGAATGGACAATAGAACATACGCGCAAAAGCTTCTGACTTCACGTCAGTGCTTGAACCAATTTTTTTTTCGTGATTATTTTGAAATTTTCTAGGGGTACGGTTCTTAAAATATTTTTTTTCCTCATTTTTTTCAAATTTTCGAGGGGTACGGTTCTTACAAAATTTCTTTTTAATTTTCTAGCGATACGGTTCACACAAAATTTTACACACGTCTTCAAGTCGATATTCTACAACTAATTGGCAAGCTTCAATTCGATCGAGTCTATATTTTTTAAGTTATCGAGGAAATAATATTCCAGGTGGGTATAACTCGGAAACCGTTAGACCGATTATGCCCAAAAACGAAATCAATTCTCCCTTTCGGATACGCAACCTACCCTGAAAATTGCAAGTCCCTATCTCCTTTCGTTCGAAAGTTATCGAGGCAACGGTCACCCATCTACTGAACTCGCATAAGAATGCTCGAATCTCCAACAATATTTAACCGATCGTATTGAAACTTGAAACTTGGTAGTAGAGTTAGGTTATGAAGGCTCTTGCAGAATTTCAGCAATTTCAAACGAATAGTTACTGATATATAGAATTTTTTTTTTATTTTCAATGATTTATTAAAAATTTTCTACAAATGCTATCCTCACCAAATTTTGCAAATATTTTCGCGTTGGCATTCTACAACTAGTAACCATGTTTGAATTCAATCGGTTCAGTATTTTTCGAATTAATGAGGAACAAAAAACCACCAAATTTCAGAAAATTTCAGATGGCTATGCTATAACTCTAAAACCGTTTGGCCGATTATGCTCATAAACAAACAGAAATGTCTCGTTCTGGTGCTCATCCTAACCTGAAAATTTCAAGCCGCTATCTAATTCCGTTCTCAAGTTATCGTGACAACAAAAATATTTTTTAATAATTTTTTTAAAATTTTCTAGCCATACCATTCGCACAAAATTTCACACACGTGCTTAGGTTCATATTCTACAACTACCCGCCAAGTTTCAATTCGATCGGATTTATATTGGTTGAAAACAAAATCATTACTCGGAAGCCACTGGGCCGATTATGCCCATTAACGAAATTGTCCGTTGTATTGGGATTCGCCACCTACACTGAAAATTTCAAGTCGCTAGCTCTTTTCGTTCTCAAGTTATCGTGGCAACGGACGGCCGGACGGCCGGACGACAGAATCAAATTTGACCTCGAATTCTTCATTGGGGAGTCGAACTTAATCGTTTGAGACAATTTTCGTCAAAAAATTCGAAAGTTACAGACATTTGGGCAAAACTATAACGCGATGTTCCCCAGAACATACGCGCAAAAATGAGTAGTTCCTGTGAACGATGGGAAATCGTTAGATTTCGGTCTTCACGAACACTTTCACGTACGGCAGCAATATTCTCTTAACTTCTTGCATTTCTTTGTCTCACTGGCACTGTAACATCATGAAGTGTAGAATTTGTTTCAAACTTCTTCACTAAACATTGTTCTTTTATCGAGACGATTACAACGACCAAAAATCGAAGTTAAAGCTTGTAAAGTTATAGTTACAGATCGCGATTTTTCATAATAAATTTGGCTTATTTTTTAACGTTGTTGAAGAATGTACCTTTCCATGATTAAATGGTAGGCATTGACATATATAACTGTCAATGTCACAAATAAAAATTGGACGCCGTGCGATCCCATTGAAAGACCCGTTATTTATTTCAATGGGTCGTTGCGCCACTACAAGCACAGCTCTTTTTATTTTCAAGCCAACAGTAAATGTAAGTATTTGAGTCAAACTAATCGTTTGAGACCATACACGGTCAAAAATCTAAAAGTCGACCAGTTTTTTTTGGACGTTTGTGTTTTATATTATTCAGAATATTTTATTTTCCTGGAGCTAAGCAGCTTTGGGTGAGTTCAGTACCTGGATGGGTGACCGCTCTTGCCAAAAATTTGAAGAGCTCATGCCTGCAGTGCTTTTCCAACTTGTTTTAATTCACGTTGATTACGAACATACCTCCTTACTGCTACTTATATATTATTATTTTTTTTTTGCTCGAGAGGAGAAACCTTTTATAGGCCCGTCCTGAGAGGGTCCGCTTCTCTCAGGAGTGTAAGATGCCAGTTGTTCATTGGTTACTCACTAAAAAACCTCTCGCACGTTCCATGGATTAGTTTTTCGTCCTGCCCTTACAGCTCCCCTTAACAAAAAAAGAGATGAGCTACAAGCGGTCTTCACAGTTGATGGGACCTGGTGACTCGAAGTGGTCCGAGCACGCTGCCTTCTGCATTCTGTGCGCTAAATCCTTGGCCCGGGATTTGCAGACCGGAATAGTCTTCAATTGAGTCACGTAGTTCGCTCTCGTTAAGCCTAGGCCTCCCATGATTAGTACAACCATCCTGACTTTATACCTTTACTCATGTGATCTTCGAGTAGTGTCTTCAGTTGTGCATGTCTTATCTATCTGCCAACTCTTCTTTGGTCTGTTGGTGAGATAGGTGTTCCTGCTAGCTCATGATCGATAGATATTCCAGTTATACTGAGCCTCTCCAAAGCTCTTCGACCAGCCCTAAACAGGAAAGCTCATCGGTTCCTAATTTCACGATGAGCCACCATTTTCAGAAGCGGGTCTTCGCTTCTCCATATCCTTATTATTATTATTATTACTTCGTTATTAAATATGCCGCACGAAAAACGAAGTACAAAATAGGAAAGAACAAATGAAGCAGCGTGAGATTCATTATAAATACCTCATATAATAATTATACAGCATTTTTTCTGACTGGTGTTCCCCGTGTTTCGCAAATGATGGACATTTAAGAAACAATTACTTTATAGTTGATATCGTCTACCACACCTGCTCCATTATGAACGGTATATCCTATTTTAATTAATCTGTCCAATGCGTACACGCATCCTTTGATCAGGATGTTGTTTCGATATTAAGCGTAATCCAGTGAAAATTTGGAATATATTATACAAGAGCGTCGCTTCAGGTTAATCGTGGCGCTGATTTGGGCAATGACTCGGATAATGAAACAAAATATTTTAAACGTCATAAACAACCTGACACCAAAGCATTGGTTGAAGCTTTCGAAGAGAACCTGTGGCTTTTTGACGATATTTCCCCAACAAATTCGTTGACTCCTGTGGGATATCGTACAGGGTCTTTATAAATGATTGTAACATCGCAGTTGGCTTTGGATCTTTATTTGCCGTTTCTCACATCTTGTGTTCTGTTTATATCATAGATTTTCTAAACTGACAGCCAATATTGAATTATTGTCAATTCTTAAGATTCTTTTTGGCGCTCTAGTTCCTCGGAACTGAGTGCTTATCAATTTGCCCAAATGTCTGTAATTTTCGAATTTTTCGATGAAAATGGTCTTAAACGATTTGGTTCGACTCACTGATCAAGAATCCGAGGTCGAAATTCATTCTGTCCGGCCGGCCGGTCCAGCCGGCCGTAGGCACGATAACTCTCGAACGGAATGAGCTAGAGAGTTGAAATTTTCAGAGTAGGTTTGGGGGATAAATATCTCGGCTAAGTTCGTTATTGGGCAAAATCGGACAGATGGTTTCGGAGTAACAAAAAAAAAATTTTTTTTTTACAAAACAAATTCCAAATTAATTTTTTTTAATAAGCAGTTTTATCATAAGAATCCAATTATATCATTTTTAACTCTAACAAGCTAATACTTTCGGAGATATGATTTTTCAAAATTTCAATAATAAATCTTATTTCAACGTTGTCACAGAATGATATAATTCTATGTATGAATTGTCCTAATGTCAACTTATGTGTGCATGACATTATCTAATCAATCGAAGAATTGTGAGCGAAGTGAGAAAAATCTCAGTTGTTTGCTCCGAAATTAGTTTTTTTCTCCTCCGGGATGAAAAGTTCACTTTTAGTCCCTGTCACACGGGACAAAAGTACCCGATTCTCTCCCGGTGAGATGGCAAATGTGCGCATGCGGGTACTTATCGTGTTTATATCTCAAGTTGATGACAGCTGAGTCAAAAAAAGGTTAATTATTTCAGTGAATACCGACAAATATAATAAAAAATGGATTTGATTAACTCTGATGAAAGTGAATTAGACGGAGAAGAAAAAAATTGTATACGCACCTAGGGAGAAAAGTAGGACATCCTTCGCGGGCGTGAATGTCCTACTTTTCTCCCTCGGTGCGTAATATACTATTTCTCAGAACAGTCTTACATTTCGGAACGGAGCATGAAGTTAGTAAGAGATCTGAGAGTAGTGAGACTGCTTTTCATCCATAGACATAGATATAACTCTCGAACGGAATGAGGTAGGTAGTTGAAATTTTCAGAGTAGATTAGGGAGATGAATATCTCGGTTAAGTTCGTTATTGGGCAAAATTGGCCAGATTTAATTCGATTTCTCCATGGTGCAGTTCTCATTCTCATGATTGCTCATTTAATCTTGATAAATAAACTATTATTTGAATTGAATTTCCTTTATGATGCAGTTCTATCATAAGAATACATTGATATAATTCCCAACTCTGAGAAACCAATACTTTCGGAGATATAATTTGTCTGTTTGAACTAGAGCGCCAGAAAGCTCCTGTCCACAGGGCTTGAACCCATTTTTAAAATTGAGTTTCTAAATTATTTGAATCTGCAATCATTAATTTAGAATGAAACACATTTATTGTAATGTCATATTACCGTAATGTTACTTTAATCAATGGTGAATGGATTTACTCTGTAGAGCCTGCAAAAATTAATATCTAGTGAAATATCCTGATATACAGATTCTAGAAACTTCTCTGTAAGCTGACCTCAGAGGTGCTATAAACAGATTCATGCTGACTGGAAACATTAACAACGGAAAATCGACAGGGATACCCCAAGTTTCTCAAGAAGTTGTTGAAGAAGTTAGAACACGAGTTGAACAAAATCCTCAAATGTCCCTGAATCTTTACAGTCTGGTGTCCCCTTGAGTACTTGCCACAAAGTATAGAAAATAAAAACTGAATTTGTACCCTTATGAAATAACGATGGTACAGCAACTCCTACCAATAGATATTCCGCGTCAATCAGAGTACTGCTCTTGGTTTTTAAATAACTTAACGTCGACAGATTATTGGGCTTAAGTTTTTTTAGTGATGAGACTTGGTTTCACTTGTCGGGTCATGTGAATTCTGAAAACTACAGAATTGGCACATCTGAGAATCCCCACAGTTTTATTGAGATTCCATTACATTACATTTGTGAAAAGTTGTTGTGTGGTTAGCAGTTTCTCGTCGTATAATACTCGTATATACTATAAATCGTGAAAGGTACAAAAGAATAATGCTGGAGCCATTCATAAACCAATTAGATGACGAAGAAATAAATTTGGGATATTTTCAACAAGATGGGGCAACGACCAACACTAAGTCGAGGACTCCAGCCTTTCTTTCCACACGCTCTCCAGACTTGCCCTGAACTTTAGCATCTTTGCATATTTGAAAGATGAGGTTTTCAAAAGACTATACGATTATAATGAGTACCTCCAATCATCAATAACCATGTGGTGCCAAAATATTGACTCATAAATGTTACAAAATATATTAGACCACAAACGAAAAGAATTTATAAATACATTGAGAATAATAGATCACATTTTGAACATTTGATGTGAATTCATTGTTACAATTCTCACAAATTACCAAACTCCCAAACTGGAAATTATCTTACACTTATTCAATATATTCTGTCCATTTGTATTGATTTATTACCTGAATTCGAACATTAAAATTAGTTCAACAGTATGTATTCAGTTGTCAGCACTTATTTTTCAAAAATTCCAAATAGGAACAGAATATTAATATATGAGGAGCAAAACGCATTTAGTCCAAAAACCATTTTATTGGGAATCAACGAAAATCGATTTTTTCTTCCACCCTGTCTTATAATTTGAGTACGTCGAGTTTGTTTGATAGAAATTCACATCTAAAGTTGATAACTAATCTCATTTAAATCAATATTGATCAGATATACACAGAAAATGTAAAAAACGTTTGGACTTTTGCTTTTTGATTCATCCTTCATCCCATTGTATAAAATGCGATTTGTTGTGGTTGATATTGAACATAATGCAGTTTATTGCGATTTATTATAAATTTAAAGAAAACTGTCTGCACAGTAAGTGTTAACATCAGCAAATCAATAAAAAAAATTTTAAGTTATATTTAATTTGTTTTAAAAATACAAACGTAAACATAATTCATGGTGATGCGGCTTACATATTTTCGATTTGAATTACACAGGGGCATAATACCATTTGGAAGATTTTGTTTATATAGGGCTATAGAGCAATATAAATCATTTCTGGATCCGCAAACTCAATTTCGCCCAAATTGGACAAAATGCGTTTTGAAAAGTTACTCCTCATATGTTCCATAGTTAATATGATATCTCGTGAAAATGGTTTAGGAGAATTTAATCCAAAGTAATGAATAATCCCGATAATGACAACCACCTAATCGAACGTGTAAATGATTCAAAAATTGAGAAATTCAACCAAGAGCAGATACTTAATACAGAGGATAAAATTTCCAAAAAAGATATTTAGATTTGTTTGCATATTCTGTCGCAAACAACATGTTTGTTTTTTAAGTCTTCATAACAGACGCTGGCCTGAGGATGGCGTAAGCCGAAACCGGTAGCCAAAGAGTGAATTAAATAATTCTAAATATAGTGTGTATTGGAACTTTTTACCCTTCATTAATGAATAATAATTCACTCTCAATTCCATGAGCTTGATATTTTCTGAAAGAAGACTCCTTGAAACGGAGCAAAACTCCAGTATAAATTATCATTCTTTCAATCAAATTATCCTAAGTACTCTGGTCATCACAAGGTCTGTTATAAAACCCAAAGGAGTTAAGGTTGGTTTATGCTGGCTGGTAACTTTAACTAAATCCTATATATATAAATAGACATAGATTTTTAGTGTTATGGCTTATAATCAGACTAAAGAATCCGTTAACTTATTAATTATTATTATTATTAATAAGTAAACGTATTATTTAGTCTCAGTATAAACAATATTCCTAGAAATCTATGTTTCAATTTTTAAGTTGAGGGTTAAGTTAAAGTTACCAGCCAGCATAAACCAGCCTTTAGGCTCAGTAATTATGGTATGTACCCAAAATCACAATAATAAAACCTTAAATCCAAAAACTCATTTATTGGCAAATTTCACTTAATGCGAACTATATCAACTATTATATCAATTTATTTTGAATAATTTGGTCCAAACTCGAACGGGTGGAAACGTAATCTCCAAGTGGCAATCATTGTAAACAACGGAGAAAGTGAGGTTACATTATGAATTCCACAGAATTGGGGTATATTCTGTGATGAATTATGTGACTGGAATTGCAAATGTTTGTGTTCAGCATGCATATGAAGCGGCAACATGAGAGGGTTTCAGAACCAACCACGATGTTACAAACATTAATAAAGACCCTGTATAAAATTAAGCATACTAAAGTGTTTTTATTTTACAGGCGGAGAACTTTACTTTTGGTAAAATTTTTTTCTATGGCAACCAAATTGACACTTCCCAGTTGTTTGAAGGTTCGCTTGGTTCAGCCAACACCTCCTACATACATACAAGGCCAGTCAACAAAACCAATATGGTCGCCAAAGGGAACGGAGAAAAGGCGGTAAATACTGAATTATATATGCCATGCAATAATGAGATGATTCTATATTTAATAGCGCACCTATATTTTGCACGGGTCCTCTATTGGATGATTTTGAATCTTAACAAAAATAGCATAATCTTCATGATACTCAAGTGATGCCCTAGGCACAAGTTCCATAAATGCTGCTACCACTGTGGTTTGATTAAAAATTTTTAGCACTAGTTCCACATTCTGCTTTTCAATTTATGTTGGATACAAGGATATGGTAGGTCTACTAGTTCTATCTTATATTTTTCAATAATCAACTGAGTCGACAGCATAAAAAAGGTGACTCTTATGATCAGAAGGATGTTTATATAAAATAATGTAATTTATCGCATCTCGGTTGCCATAGACTCCTATTCTGCCTATCTTGGTCTTGCAAACCTCTCCTGTCCATCGCTTCCTGAACCCTTCCCTCCACGTTCTTCTGGGTCTTTCTCTTCTTCTTCGCGGAGGAACCCAATTGAGTACTTCAAATGGCCATCTCTCGTAACTCATTATTGACACGTGTCCGAACTGTTGTAGCATTTTGCTTCAATTGTGTCTCTTGTTACTGCATCAACACCCAGTCTAGCTCTTATCTCCTCATTCCTGATTCGATTCTGTAGCATGAGTCAGGAGCAGCGCCTCCAATATCCCATCTTCATCGTTTTCGTTTTATTCTTAAGTTGCGTTGTCATTTCCTATACCTCGGCTCCATATTAGGTACTCCATATTCTCTATAATGGTTTAATAGATTTTTCCTTTGGTATCATTTCTTATTTGTGAACTCCAAAGTAAGCCATTCAGTTGTTTCGCAATTGATCTTCCTTGGGTGATCCTTTTCTTTATTTCCCTTTCCACTGGATCCGATTGCTATGAGGGTCACTCAAGATAGGCATATTCATCTACTCCCTGTATTATAACTGTATAGATAATATCAGTTCTGCCATTATTCACAACAGTATATTTTGTTTTTGAGGTGTTTATGGTCATACCACACTCTATATATGCCTCATCTAATTTTCTCAACATAAAATAAATATCTTCCTCATAGTTGGCTATGATGACCAGGTCATCAGCAAAGTGTAGAGAAAAAAGTATATAATATTATTTCTCTATTTCAGTATCGTAATGAGTTCATTCCAGCACTAAAAACAGTGCTGGAAACTCATTCAGGCATTGTTTCTAGTTATATTTTTCGTTTTGTGGTAGTCAGCACTGACATTCGCTCCTATCAAATTTCAACACTTTCAACAATAAGATAATCTGGATAAGGTGAAATAATTGTTGAGAGGAGAGGTTTTATTTTCATCGAAAAATAAGTTACTAGAGATTTCTTTCTTGCTAATTTTGAATCATTCATGATATAAGGAAACTATTAAATCTGATCTCCATGCTCTACGTACAATTCAAATTCCGTGATCTGTCAACTTTCGTAACAGTCACACCAACTGCCAAGATACAATACAAAAGTCACTAGAATGTATAATCCTAATTTTTCATTCAATTTCAACAGTATTTTACAAAACTTGCCTGAAATAGAGAAAATATCGTCTAATACTCGTTGCAGAAGGCAATTCCAACACTCATGCGTACGAAAACTCGCTCCTTCGTCGCTCGTTTTCGAATTTCGCATTCGTGTTTGAATATCAGCCCATTCTGCAACTTGTTTTAGAATATACTATTCTCTATTTCAGTATCGTAATGAGTTCATTCCAGCACTTAAAACAGTGATTTCCTTCTTGCTAATTTTGAATCATTCATGATATTGAGAGTAGAGGAGCCCAAGCGGGGATTTTGGGATTTACTAAAGTGCGGCAGATTAATATATAGGGGGATACCTTGTACCTGGTTAAGTTTTTCCACCAAACATGAGCCATATATATATGGCCGCCCGTCAAGGATAAAGCATCAGATTAGTAAAAAAAAGTTGATCATCGGAAATTCTCGAGCGCGTCAGATTAAGGTAGTGAGTTAGTTACATGCTAAAAAGTGTATATTCCATTAATCTGACAATTTGAGAGTGACGTAAAGAAGGGGGAGGGTTACAAAGTTGTAAAAAAAAACGACATCTTGACATTCTCGAGCGTGGTAAATTTTTTTTTTTATTTTGAAGAGAATAATGCTAGAATTACGAAAAATATATAATCTGACGATTTTCACAAGCCGAAGTAATAAAAATGAATTGATAAAGTTGAATGTGTGCAGCTATGCCATGCCTATATTCCCCTCTCCGTGTTTCTATTCTCCTCTCACTCTTTCTCTATCTATTGCTCTCTCACTCCGTCCCACTCCGGTTTCTGTTGCCATGACGCCATAACAGCTGGTCACGCAGACTCGTTCGCGATATGATCTTGTTTACAACGTATTTCCAACGTATTAGGTTATTTTGCGATTTTAATAAAAGTTATGTGAATTAAAGTTAATAAATAATTACTATGAGTGATATTATTGTGAATTGTGTATTTTGTAGTGAAAGTACTTTACAAAATACAATCAAATTTACATTAGAAACTTCACAAAAATGTATCATTACATTACACGAATATCGTCGGAGCAAACCGATTCTTCTTATTATTTTTGAAAATATTCTCCTCAAAACGTAAGCTTTTTCATTTGCACGATATTTCCTGAGCTTTTCGATTAATTAAGGTGAATGATTTAAAAAAATAAAAAAAAATATTTTT
Source organism: Halyzia sedecimguttata (assembly GCA_937662695.2). Lineage (NCBI taxonomy): Eukaryota > Metazoa > Arthropoda > Insecta > Coleoptera > Coccinellidae > Halyzia > Halyzia sedecimguttata. Next base: position 123,117,058 of record OW569411.2, read on the forward strand.
TTATTGTCAGATTTAGCAAATTCCTCCAGAAAATCGTCAGATTAGGAGACAGCACGTCTAGGTCATATTGATGAACCACATATATCTTAATCTGACGCGCTTGAGTATTTCTAAATGGCGATTTTTTTTTTCATATTCTAATAATGACCACGAGTTTGCGTTACATCCCAATCGTCAGATTTATTTATTTATTTATTTATTTTTATTTAGGAAATCAGGAATACACACAGGTGAAAACCACCCAACATAGTATCCACTTATAAAAAATTTGGAAGTGTGTCAAAACAAAATACAAATTAATTTTACAACAGAAAAAAAAAAATTGTTCTTTAACAAGTTAATGTGAAACAATTCAGTCCAAAATCATGATAAAATGAAAAATATGTCCAAAAAAAATAATAATATAGGAACATACACACATAAAGAAAAAGAGAAAAAAAGAAAAAAATCTGAATCTCATTGACATAGGAATTGTTTTTTGAGTTTTCGCTTGATTGAATCTTGACTAAGATTAAACAAATCTATGTTGCTAAGGCAATTACAGCAACGCATCATACGGCAGAGAGGGGAATTCATCGCGCTGTTAGTATTGCGAAAGGGAATATGGAACAAATCACCACTTCTGAGAGAACGGCACGGAACATGGAAAGTAATACAGGAAAGAAGGTTAGGGGATCTATAGATATTGTTGAGTACTTTGTACAAGAAAAGGACATCACTGATTCTTCTTCTATTTTCGAGGGAGATGAAACCAAATTGAGTCAAACGAAGTCGATAATTTTCGGGATTTCTAGGTGTTAAACGGAAGTTGAATTTGAAAGAAAGGAACTTTAAAAATCTATTTTGAATTCTCTCGAGTCTGTCAATATATACTGAATATCCCGGACTCCAAATAACTGATGCAAAGTTAAGTTTACTGTAAACATAGGAGTTGTACAGAATGATGAATGTCCTTAGATTCGTAAAATGTCTACTTTTTCTCGTAACAAAGCCCAAAATTTTATTACATGAATTTACTAATTGGTCTATTTGACAGTCAAAAAGAAGCTTCGAGTCAAATATCACCCCTAAATCTTTTATACTATCCACTCTAGGCAACACAGCGCCATCAAGACCATAAGGATAAATTAATTTATTGACATTGCGAGTGAATGTTATTACCCGACATTTATCTGAATTTAAAAATAACTGATTATCTCTACAGTAAGCACAAAGGGCACTCAATTCAGATTGTAAAAGTAGGCAATCCTGTTCAGAGCTGATACTTTTCATTATCTTTAGATCATCTGCAAAGAGCAGAAATTTACAATCAGTAAAACATTCAGCTATATTGTTAATATATATTGCAAACAATAAAGGTCCCAAGTGGGAGCCCTGAGGTACACCTGAACATGCTTCAAAGAGATCCGAAGAGTATCCCTGCACTGAGACGTATTGGAACCTATCAGACAAATATGAGTCAAACCATCCAAGCATACTGCCACCCACACCCACTCCAGCAAGGCTAGAGATATGAATGTTGATATCTGTTTTATCAAAAGCCTTGCTGAAGTCAGTACAAACAACATCAACCTGAACACGTCGATCAAGTCCAGTCTGCAGAAACTCCACAAAAGTAATCAAGTTAGTTTCTATTGATCGTCCCTTTATGAAGCCATGTTGTTCCGCGACTATTTTCGATCTTACCAAATTTGAGAGATGGGGGAAAACCAATGACTCAAACACCTTCTCAAAAACGGATAATTTGCTTATGGGTCTATAATTACAAATGAAGCTCCTATTTCCAGTTTTATAAATTGGGGTAATGGATGCAGTCTTCCATCTTTTTGGAAAATAAGCTGATTTCAGAGACTTATTATAGATAGTCATTAGTGGTTCAACGAGAGAAGAACTACATTTTTTAATGAAAAATGATGGAATACTATCAGGTCCGGCACCCTTCTTTTCATCGAGACCTTCCAGTGCTTTTTTTATTTCATGAGATGAAAATTGAATACAATTGATTGTTATACAAGAGCATCTTTTAAGGTTCACTTAACACCCCCTTAGAAAATCTGACGAGCTCGATAAAAAATTTTTTTTGTCATTTTCAACCCTTACGTATGATCACCTCCATCATGGAAACGATCAGATTGACATCTGTACATTTTTTAAAATACGTAGGACACAGATGCTATCAATATCTGATGCGCTCGAGTATGTCCACGTAACAGTTTTTTTTTACATTTTTGAAAATTTATATCCGCTCACCCCACCGATGAACAGGTATATATTATATAACATTTTTTTCTTCTTATCATCTAAGCTTGACAACCCAATAGCTCTCTATGGCGCTCGAGTAAATCCCGAATTAGCTACGTGGGTTCCCCTATACTACTACGTACAATTCAAATATTCCATGATCTGTCAACGTTCGTAACAGTCACACCAACTGCCAAGATACAATACAAAAGTCACTAGGAAGTATAATCCTAATTTTTCATTAAATTTCAACAGTATTTTACAAAATTTGCCTGATATAGAGAAAATATCGTCTAATACTCGTTGCAGAAGGCAATTCCAACACTCATGCGTACGAAAACTCGCTCCTTCGTCGCTCGTTTTCGAATTTCGCATTCGTGTTTGAATAGGAGCCCATTCTGCAACTTGTTTTAGAATATACTATTTCCTAATGGAATTCCCATATTTCGACATTTTCTTCGCCAATGTTTCAGAGTCGAGGCAAGGTAGACCTTAAACAGAGTCGGTGCTACCAGACAGTCCTGTCGGAGACCTTTTGATATACGAAACTGTTTCACAGTTTGGTTCCCACCTTCACCCTTGCTGAAATATTCGTGTAGAGCTCCTTCACTGCCCAAGTTGTATATCTGGCTTACGCCATTTTCTTCCAAGGTCTTCCACAATTGAGCGAGTGGTACACTATATTATGCCTTCTGCAAGCCTACAAAAATCAATTTTCTCTCTTCTTTTTTCTACAAGCTGCTTCAGTCAGAAAATGTTGTCAACTCATATTCCTGCCTTGAACCCTTTCTGCTCTCCTATGACATGTATTTCATCTTCTGTTCCACTTTCGATTATTCTACCATATAATCTGGAAAATGAGTTGATAACACCGTGTCCTCGGTGATCTGGACATAAAAAAAAGCACTGACCTGAAGTACGGAGCTTTTGCGCGTATGTTCTATTGTCCATTCTCCTGTATTGGACACTCTTAATTCGAATTTACCATGGTAAATTCGAATTAAGTGTCCAATATAGGAGAATGGACAACATAATTTACCAGAAAATTTGACCTCGAATTCTTCATTGGGGACTCGAACCAAATCGTTTGAGACCATTTTCGCCAAAAAATTCGAAAGTTACAGACATTTGGGCAAAATGATAGCGTGATCTTCCCCAGAACATACGCGCAATAGTACGAATCTCCACTTGAAATCAAATTTTCAACGGTGATTTAAGCATTTACTGTTGATAAACAACACAGCTGTCAATTGAACTTTCATCCACCTTCGCCGCCATATTGTAAAAAGGGATGGAGAGCTGATTGTCCCTCCTTTTAGGAGGTGTTGGTCCAGCAATTCATCACGAATAGACTCACGCCAGACCAACGTTTGTAGATCGTATAAATTTGCTATACAGATCAATTGAAGAAACTCATCGGGCATTAGGTGCAGTTTATATATAGGGCTCATAATCGTACATCAGAGCGAGAAACTATGAATCGATTTCTCAATACGTATGTATACTCTGAACTAAACGATTATACATATCCCGTAAGACGTCATACAGTGCGCACACAACAAACTGATTAATGCCGTGCAGCGTAATGTTGATGAAGATCCAAATATGCCAATTCATCATCATGTTCATCAATTAAACTTGGGTAAATCCACTTTATGGAAAACTTCGCGTAAATATCTTGGTTAACGTGCTTAAATGATTTAACTCGTATAGGAATTGAATTGGCCGACGACAGCATTGCTGTTTATCCACAAATTTTATTCAGCGATGAAGAAAACTTTTGGTTGAATGTCTATGGTTGGGATTTTACAAAATGGCTATCATACTTTGATCAACTTGAGTATAGATTCAATTATGTGGTAAACAATGCAACCAACATAGATATATTATACGATAAGATGTCTAAAACAATGTTGCATGAACTCCTCGTTGTTTGACAGATAAAAATTTAACAAAATTGACAGACATGGTAGGTGTTCCGTATCGATCGCATCTTTTTCGTTTGTCGACCAACGTGGAATATTGCGAATTCTTGTTATAAATACAAAACTTGCAAAATTAACCCCTAAGTGTACCTTGTTGCGAACGTTGGCAAATATAATTCCGTTATATGCTAATCTGGAATTCTAACCCAAAAAGTTTAGTAGAACTGTCAACGTCTGAAGAACAGACGTTTGACAGAACTCAAATCAGAATGACAATAAATCCATTCTACCTGAATACCGCTACCTACAGGAAAAAAATCATATCTCCGAAAGTATTGGGCTCTCAGAGTTGGGAATGATATCAATGGATTCTTCTGATAGAATTGCTTCATAAAATAAATTAAATTCAAAAAGGGTGATTTAAAAAAAGAGAGCCAAAAATGATTAATCCCAAACCACCAGACCGATTCTACCCAATAACGAACCCATCCGAGATATTCATTCCTCAAATCTACTCTGAAAATTATGTTATTTCAATTGAAACTCAGCCAATATTCCAGTTTTGTTTTTACTGGATATATTCTAAACCCAATTTGATTAACTTATCAAAGAATGTTCCATCATCATATGGATTATCCAAGGGCATTATATTATCACCCAAAAATTATAATATCCTATAATCCCCATAATTCTATATAGCTGAGGTTATTTATAGTGCGGTTGGCTCAGTGGTAGAGTAATTGACTTGGGAGCGGAAGCCCCAAGTTCAATTCCGAGGCTAGGAAAGAAATTTTCTAGTCACGGTAATCGCCACCATTCGCTGTTGGGTAAAAAATTAACAGTGCTGTGCCTAAGGTGGCGTAAGGGCACAGTAACAAAGCCTACACAGAACACAACTGGTTCTCCTAACTCGGTCAAGCTCTTAGAGCTTATGAGGGGTCTCCTTGTGGAAGACCCAGGAGGATCAGTATAATAATAATAATAATAATAATAATAATTTCATTGGACATTTTGCATTCAATCATACTTTGTTCTCTAGAACAGGAGGCATTTTATATCATGAATTTTGTAAAGAACCAGAAATAAATATGACATGTCTCTTGTCGGTAGATAAGATGATAAGATGTATGAACAGAGATCATGAAATTCATAGATACAAATACGGACATCAATTCGATTACAGCAATCTGTGAAATCATGAAATTAAGATTTATTATTGAAATTTTAAAAAATCATATCCCTTAAAGTATTAGCGTGTTAGATTTAAAAATGATATCTATGGATTCTTATGATTAAATTGTATCTTAAGAAAATTTGAATTTGAAATTTGTATAAAAAGAAATATTTTTTCGTTACTCCGATTTTACCCAAAAACGACCTCAACCGAGATATTTAACTCCCAAACCTACTCTAAAAATTTCATCTTCCTAGCTCATCCCGTTCGAGGGTTATCGTGTTAACGGCTGGGCGGCCGGACAGAATCGATTTTAACCCCGGATTCTTGATCAGTGAGTCCAACCAAATGGTTTAGCACCATTTTCATCCAAAACTTACAGACATTTGGTCGAATTGATACCTACTGATAAAAAAATTGAGAAAAACATGACATGACATGAAGTCAGGAGCTTTTGCGTCCATACAAAGTCGATCGAGCTGAAATTCGGTACTCGATTGTAAAATGGAGGCTCGAAGTTATGAGTGGAATTTCAGCTGATTCAGAGCATAGTTTTCGAAATATAAAATATTTGAAGAAACAATTTTTTCTATTTTTTTCTGGATCCGCGAAATTCAGGAAATTTTGCAAAAAATAGGACATCGGCATTCTACAATTATCGAATTTTAATTGGATCGAATTTGTATATTTTGACTTATAGAGGAAATACAAACAAAGTTTCAGATAAGTATAACTCAAAAACCGTTTGGCCTATTGAGCACAATAGGCCAAACAGTTTTTGAGTTATACTTATCTGAAATTTTGTTTGTATTTCGCATTTGGATGCACCACCTACCCTGAAAATTGCATTGGATGTGTCTTTCTGTTCTCAAGTTATCATGAGGTAGGTACATAATATATCTTCGTAATTTTTTTTTTATTTTCTAATTTTACGATCCACACAACATTTCACATACGTCTTTGCGTCGGTATACTACAATTAGTTACCAAGTCTCAATCAAATTAGATCTGTATTTTTTTAGTTATCGAGAAAATAACATTCCAGACGGGTATAACTCCGAAACCGTTGGACCGATCATGTCCAACCGTAGCAACGGTACTGTACTCATCCAAGGCTGCTCGGATCTCCAACAATATAGATTCAATCGTGTTCAAACTTGGAACTTAGCAGTAGAGTTAGGTTTTGAAGTCTCTCGCAAAATTTTGTCCGAAGAATAGTTTCTGATATATACAATTTTCTTCAATGATTTTTTTTTCAAATTTTCTAGTTATACGATCCTCACACTTTAAGATTCTCTTGTAAAGCGTTGTCAAGCATACATCAATGCAGGTGGGGGCATATTATTGTAATTTATTATTTACTTATTTATTCATGGATTGTTGAAAGGATGTCTAAAAATCTAGTAACGATCATTAATGTTTTTATTTTGTTTTCTTTATATCATCGAATATCTTCTAATCGAGGTCAGATCTCGAAAAAAGGTGTTCTTGGTTTATTGTCTATAATTCAATTTCATATATGACATTTCATTTCGGCGCTCCAGTGAGCGAGCACCGTGTATAATTTCTGTTACCCTACTAAATCTGGTCCGCAGAGACATTATCAAACGAGTAGCAAGAAAATTAGCCTTTTCATACAGAAATATTAGAAATTTCATAATTCTACCGCATATTAAAAAGAATATGGAAAAAAATATATGGATTATATTTTTCGAAGCCTCGATTCTTTTTCTTAAGCCTCAATATTAAGGTAATCTGATAGCTCTGGAAAAGGTTGGGCAAACCTGAACATTTTTATCCGTTCGGGTATAAACGTTTGTGAATTATAGGCGAAAAACAGCCTTCAGATCACCTGCCTTTGAAGGGCAGTTTCTCTGCAGGGGTGTATTTCAGGACCAATGTTTATTCGAATTTTCGGTATTATTTTTGTGCGTTGAATCTCTAAAATTCTATCCTCTAATTTAGGGATATTCTATTTCCGGTTTCCGACCGCGACACGTCTCTGGTCTAATAGATATTTCGTGTTTTCTTTGTTTTGGATACTTGGACTCAGGGCTTCACACGAGACGAGAGTAGGCGAGAGTATAAAAAATCTCGTCTCGCTCTCGCCAATTCCCAAAAATTTAAGTCTCGTTTAAGTCTCGTGATCAGTTATCTCGTCTCGTCTCGCTCTATTCTGAATAACTATAATGAGTATTATAATATAAAAAAATTGGTTCAAGCACTGACGTGAAGTCAGAAGCTTTTGCGCGTATGTTCTATTGTCCATTCTTCTGTATTGGACACCCTTAATCGAATTTACCATGGTAAATTATGTTGTCCATTCTCCTGTATTGGACACTCTTAATTCAAATTTACCATGGTAAATTCGAATTAAGTGTCCAATACAGGAGAATGGACGACATAATTAACCATGGTAAATTCGATTAAGGGTGTCCAATACAGAAGAATGGACAATAGAACATACGCGCAAAAGCTTCTGACTTCACGCACTGCTTGAACCAATTTTTTTTTCGTGATTTTTTTTTAATTTTCTGGAGGCGCGGTTCTTAAAATTTTTTTTTTCGTCATTTTTTTCAAATTTTCTAGGAGTACGGTTCTTACAGAATTTTAAACACGTCTTTGTGTTGATTTTCTACTACTAGTTACCAAGCTTCAATTCAATCGAATATTTATTTTTTGAGTTATCAAGGAAACAATATTCCAGGTGGATATAACTCGGAAACCGTTAGACCGATTATGCCCAAAAACGAACTCAACTCTCCCTTTCGGATACGCAACCTACCCTGAAAATTGCAAGTCCCTATCTCCTTTGGTTCGAAAGTTATCGAGGCAACGGTCACCCATCTACTGAACTCACACAAGAATGCTCGAATCTCCAACAATATTCAACCGATCATGTTAAAACTTGAAACTTGGCAGTAGAGTTAGGTAATGAACGCTCTCGCAAAATTTCAGCAATTTCAAACGTATAGTTACTGATATATAGAATTTTTTTTTTTATTTTCAATGATTTATTAAAAATTTTCTACAAATGCTATCCTCACCAAATTTCGCAAACATTTTCGCGTTGACATTCTACAACTAATAACCATGTTTGAATTCAATCGGTTCAGTATTTTTCGAGTTAATGAGGAACAGAAAACCACCAAATTTCAGATGACTATAACTCTGAAACCGTGTGGTCGATTATGCTCATAAACAAACTCAAATGTGGCATTCATATGCACAACATAACCTGAAATTTTCAAGCCGCTATCTCTTTCCGTTCTCAGGTTATCGTGACAAAAAATATATTTTTTAATAATTTTTTTAAAATTTTGTAGCCATACGATTCGCCCAAAATTTCACAAACGTGCTTAGGTTCATATTCTACAACTACTCACCAAGTTTCAATTTGATCGGATTTATATTGGTTGAAAACAAAATTATTACTCGGAAACCACTGGGCCGATTATGCCCATTAACGAACTTGTCCGTCGTATTGCGATACGCCACCCACCCTGAAAATTTCAAGTCGCTAGCTCTTTTCGTTCTCAAATTATCGTGGCAACGGACGGCCGGACGTCTGGCCGTCCGGCCGTACGGCCGGACGGACAGAAACAAATTTGACCTCGAATTCTTCATCGGGGAGTCGAACTGAATCGTTTGAGATCAATTTCGTCAAAAAATTCCAAAGTTACAGACATTTGGGCAAAACTATAACGCGATGTTCCCCAGAACATACGCGCAAAAACGAAATGGTATACAATAATGAATAATTTTGTAAAGCTATATTTATCACGCTCTTATACAAAAATATTTGTACATGTACATATTATTGTTAATTTTAAACTCTGATAATTTCAACATTTAAATTACTCGATGACCAAGAATTCAAACATAATCACGCTTTCATCACATCATTTTTCAATGATGTACGTGATTTTGCCATATCATACCTGCTGTGGGAAATAATCTTTCAACAGTTACAGATGTAACCATCAATAAATCATCGGCCATCTTGGAAAGTGTAGGAAGAAGTTTATCATCACTCTCCACCACTGTAACATATTTTGATTCCATTTGCTCTTTCTAACAGCAAATATTCTTCAAACTCAGCTTTCCAATATTTCGAAAGTTATCGATTTCGATACATTTTTAATAGAATTGAACAATTTGGTATACTTTTCAAAGAATACCTTCCCAGTGGGTAGATGATTATGGGTGTTCTTGGCGTATTCCTCATAACACTTTTCGAAACATTGAATAGCTTCATTTCTTTACCAGTTTTATTATACGTATTTCCACAGCTGTATACAATAATTATTCACATCTTCACTACAAGGAGCACAAGAGAATACATTCAAAAAGCATTGGGATTTAGGGGCAATAAAAGTTGTCCGTTAAGTATTGAATTCATAATGGCATCCGTTTTTATGGTCGTGAATTCTATTTTTTCTTGGAAAATAATCTCAGATATCGCAAGGCCATAACGAATTAATAATCTTCTAAAAAATCGTGTATTTCTAGAACGATCGATCATAATATAGACAAAATATATTGGAAATTATAGTGGAAACTCTACATATCCAATAGTTTTCTGTGGGTGTTGAAAAAAGTCGAGTCGTATATATAAAACTTCATACAAAAAATTTAACGAGACCAAAAACGAGACTCTCGTGTTGCGCTGTATGTGGTCTCGGTATCGCCTATAATATTTTTGAAAACGTCTCGTCTCGCGAGACGAGAACGAGACGAGACGAACGAGAAAAATCTCGCTCTCACGTGAAGCCCTACTTGGACTGATTATGTATAACATAAAGTAATATTCAAATGAACAGACCACCAGGGATCCGTGTTTGAGGGTAAACTACAGAGTGTGTCGTTACTTGTCCTCAAAGTCGAGTAACTGCAGACTGGTTTCGTCCTTGTTTGGACTCATTGCAATGATGATTAACACCACGACTAGGAAGTGGTCCTCTATTTGAAGCCAGCAAGCACTTCTGAGTACTAAGTTAACAGAAGTGTATGAAGCCAGTGAAGCCTATAGTACTTCTTCTCAGACACCCGGTATTGTGTTCTCTTTCGTTCATGAATTTGACCATTTAAGACAACCAGTGGAGTTCGTAGTCGGTATGAATAAGACGACCAAGGCGTAAAAACGCTATCTGCCCTCGTGTTCATGCAAAAACCCCAGATAATACTTCTTTCTGGAGAGACGTATGCTTTGGGAATGAACCCATATAGAACTTCATCCTGGATTACTTCGGCTCTAGGATACCGGATAAAAATCCGGTTCCATATGATATCTTTATCCCCATGTGAATACCTGCAGAGGGCGACGAGGGAAATTTCTTCTTTTCCAGGTCGAATTTCCAGGTTCGAAATGTCTAGAGCAAGGCTGGAGACAATCATAGCGGATTGTCCATTTATTCCTGATATTTGAGTAGGTAGTGGATTACTAACAAATTATTTTAATAGTTCAAAATACAGGTGGTCCAGATCTTAACCAAGAAATTTTAACCACGTATTCTACATCAAAAATAAGCCCTAGTTTGTCATATAAACATATGTCGAGAAATGCTTGCTCTCCGAGATACAGGGTGTTGAAATCATTAAAAAAAATGTTTTTTTTCCTTTACTTCGAACATCTTCTTTAAATTCGTATTTGAGTGTGAATATTAACGCTTATTTTTTCGTAATTACACATTTTTTACAAAGATAGTCTTATTATTACGAGAATTATTATTATGTACCATATCAAATTTTAGCGATTTGCTCATGCATGAGAGTGATTAATTTTTTTACTCGGAAACGGTGCTTCGCACGTCAAAAAGTCAGGAGAATGAAATTGCTTCAAATTAAATAAGGATTTCAAGAAAAAAATCTTATTGTTGGAAAAACCAGTGGCGTATCATTTTTTGTCCAAAAATATTCAGTCTCGATGCAGTACGGACACCACTGGTGAAATAAAAAAAAATTATTTTATTCAAAAAGTGCCTCTTGATTCTTAAAATCTCTGTCCCAAATTTCATAAAAATATTTTAAGAAGTGTGAAAGTTATTAGTTTAAAACATTTTTTTTTCTATAATTTTAACACCCTGTATCTCGGAGAGAAAGCATTTCTCGACATATATTTATATGACAAACTAGGGCTTATTTTTGACGTAGAATACGTGGTTAAAGTTTCTTGGTTACGATCTGGACCACCCTGTATATTAATAAAATACTATCCTCTTTTCATAATTTAAAATGTAATAGTTCATACTACTAACACATTCTTTTCTGTATTATGAACCTTAACTCAAGAAAAAATGGATGATACACAAATGTAGATCCATATTTCAGTATTTTTTTGCTAGCAACATTATGAAAATACTGTATATAGGAACATATCTCACTACTCAAGGAAGTAAAGGTAATATTAACCTCAGTGGTCAACGAACAGTAATTTCTTTTGATGATTCCATTATGTTCTTCTTTCCCATTGCCTCCATAAACTACATCAAAACAGTCTTGTATATATTCACAAATTAAAGAACCGAATACTTGCTTTCCACGAGAAAATAACAACTATAAATTGACAATCTCTAATAGCTAGAAAAGATGACATTTATGAATAGTGATCACAGACGGATTCTGTGTTCACATTCTATGAATACATAGAACTTACGATGTAGGTATTATTGAAACTTTGAAACATCATATCTCCGAAAGTATTAGCTTGTTAGAGTTGAGAATGATAACAATGGATTCTAATGATGAAATTGCATCTTAAAAAAAATTGAATTCAAAAGTTGCAATGTAAAAAAAAATTTTTTTCGTTACTCCGAAACTATAAAACCGATTTTGCCCAATAACGAACTTAACCGAGATATTTATCCCTCAAACCTACTCTGAAAATTTCAACTGTCTACCTCATTCCGTTCGAGAGTTATCGTGTTAACGGCCGGACGGACGGACGGACGGACGGCCGGACAGAATCGATTTCGATCACGGATTCTTGATCAGTGAGTCAAACCAAATCATTCAAGACCATTTTCGGCCAAAAATTCGAAAATTACAGACATTTGGGCAAATTGATTAGCACTCTGTTCCGAGGAACAAGTGCGGCAAAAACGAAAGTTGGTATCATTTCCAGTGAAACCGAAAGTCGAACGAATCTGAATTTTTGGCGCTCTAGTTCCTCGGAACTGAGTGCTTATCAATTAGCCCAAATGTCTGTAATTTTCGAATATTTCGATGAAAATGGTCTTAAACGATTTGGTTCGACTCACTGATCAAGAATTCGTGGTCGAAATTCATTCTGTTCGGCCGGTCTGGCCAGTCCGGCCGGCCGGCCGGCCGTAGGCACGATAACTCTCGAACGGAATGAGCTAGACAGTTAACATTTTCAGAGTAGGTTTGGGGGATAAATATCTCGGCTGAGTTCGATACTGGGCAAAATCGGACAGATGGTTTCAGAGTAACAAAAAAAAAAAAATTATTTTTGGCGCTCTAGTTCCTCGGAACTGAGTGCTTATCAATTTGCCCAAATGTCTGTAATTTTCGAATATTTCGATGAAAATGGTCTTAAACGATTTGGTTCGACTCACTGATCAAGAATCCGTGGTCGAAATTCATTCTGTCCGGCCGGCCGGCCGGCCGTAGGCACAATAACTCTCGAACGGAATGAGCTAGAGAGTTGAAATTTTCAGAGTAGGTTTGAGGGATGAATATCTCGGCTAAGTTCGTTACTGGGCAAAATCGAACGGAAGGTTTCGGAGTAATAAAAAAAAAATTTTTTTTTAAAGAACAAATTCCAAGTTAAATTTTTTTTAATAAGCAGTTTTATCATAAGAATCCATTCATATCATTTTCAACTCTAACAAGCTAATACTTTCGGAGATATGATTTTTCAAAATTTCAATGTAAATCGTATTTCCCAGATTGATATAATTATTCTATGTATATTCTATGTATGAATTGTCATAAAGTCAACTTGACAGAAGGGAATATTGTAACTTCAAGAATATTGGGGTTGAAATACTCGTATTTTAGCGATGCAACGGGGACCTCACCCGAAAATGTTTGAAAATATTACGTAAATATTGAAAGCATAATTCTGTAGTTCGGGAGAGGAGAAAATTTTGTGAACGTAGATCAGGAAATTTTTGATCGATTACAAGGTAATTTATTATTACTTATCTTCTTTTATACATGTTTTATGGAATACCTAATATTTGTAGGTACTTTAAACCTGTTTTGGGCAATTGTCATACGAAACTTGTTTTTTTGGCGCTCTAGTTTCTCGGAACAGAGTGGTTATCAATTTGCCCAAGTGTCTGTAATTTTGGAATTTTTGGCTAAAAATGGTCTCAAATGATTTGGTTCGACTCACTGATCAAGAATCCGAGTGCGAAATCGATTCTGTCCGGCCGGCCGACCGGCCGTAGGCACGATAACTCTCGAACGAAAGGAGTTAACGGATTGAAAATTGCAAGGTGGTTTTGGAGCGTAAATATCTCGGACAAGTTCGTTAATGGGCGAAAACCATCAAGGGGTTTCGGAGTTATTTTTATAGTAAAAATATTTTTTATGAATATTTCCGAAACCGATCACTCGATCTATGTGAAATTTAGCACCAAATTGTAGAATCATGACCTTTATACGCATGTGAAGTTTTGTATTGACCAGATTACCGCAAAGTGTCAAAAAAAAAATTGAAAATGTGGTGCAGTTCTCATTCTCATGATTGCTCATTTAATCTTGATAAATAAACTATTATTTGAATTGAATTTCCTTTATGATGCAGTTCTATCATATGAATACATTGATATAATTCCCAACTCTGAGATACCAGATATAATTTGTCTGTTTGAACTAGAGCGCCAGAAAGCTCCTGTCCACAGGGCTTGAACCCATTTTTTACATAACAAATTCCAAATTAAATTTTTTTCAATAAGTAGTTTTACGATAAGAATCCAATGATATCATTTTTAACTCTAACAAGCTAATAATTTCGGAGATATGATTTTTCAAAATTTCAATGATAAATCGTATTTCACAGAGTGATATAATTATTCTATGTATGAATTGTCATAATGTCAACTCATTTTCCTGAGACATGTCATTATCTAATCAATCGAAGAATTGTGAGCGAAGTGAGAAATATCTCAGTTGTTTGCTCCGAAATTAGTTTGTCTTAGAAAAGTCTTAAATTTCGGAACGGAACATGAATTAAGAGATCTGAGAGTAGTGAGACTGCTTTTCATCCATAACCATAGAATGCAAATAGAATGTAAATATTGAAAGCATAATTCTGCAGTTCGAGAGAGGAGAAAATTTGGTGAACGTAGATCAGGAAATTTTTGATCGATTACAAGGTAATTTTCCATTATTACTCTTCTTTGATACATGTTTTATGAAAAATCTACTATTTGTAGGTACTTTAAACCTGTTTTGGGCAATTGTCATACGAAACTTGTTGGCGCTCTAGTTCCTCGGAACTGAGTGCTTATCAATTTGCCCAAATGTCTGTTATTTTCGAATTTTTCGATGAAAATGGTCTTAAACGATTTGGTTCGACTCACTGATCAAGAATCCGAGGTCGAAATCGATTCTGTCCGGCCGGCCGGCCAGCTGTAGGCACGATAACTCTCGAACGAAAGGAGTTAGCGGATTGAAATTTGCAAGGTGGGTTTGGAGCGTAAATATCTCGGACGAGCTCGTTAATGGGAGGAATCCATCAAGCGGTTTCGGAGTTATGGCCAATTTTAGTAAAAATATTTTTTATGAATATTTCGGAAACCGATCACTCGATCTATCTAAAATTTAGCATCAAATTGTAGAATCATGACCTTTATACGCATTTTAAGTTTTGTATTGACCAGATTACCACAAAGTGTAAAAAAAAAATTTGAAAATTTAAAAAAAGTTTTTCTACAATAACTCTCGAACGGAATGAGCTAGGTAGTTGAAATTTTCAGAGTAGGTTGGGGAGATGAATATCTCGGTTAAGTTCGTTATTGGGCAAAATTGGCCAGATTTAATTCGATTTCTTTCATGGTGCAGTACTCATTCTCAGATTGCTCATTTAATCTTGATAAATAAACTATTATTTGATTTGAATTTCCTTTATGATGCAATTCTATCATAAGCATACATTGATATAATTCCCAACTCTGAGAAACCAATACTTTCGGAGATATAATTTGTCTGTTTGAACTAGAGCGCCAGAAAGCTCCTGTCCACAGGGCTTGAACCCATTTTTTCCAAGAATTCATTTTTCCTACCAAAGCTCAACTATAAAATTTCAAGTGTTTATCTCGAGTATTTCTTTGAAATACTCTAATGAACGGTCTTCGTGAGTCACCCCGTATATCGATGCTGAATTGGATTGGGAGTGTCCAATAGAGGTGAATAGAACATGCGCGCAAAAGCTCCTGACTTCACGTCAGTGCTTGAACCAATATTTTCATCAAACTTTCTATAAACGAGTCAATCCCCTAACTAGTATTAATCCGGAAGTCGGCACAAGTAATTCGAAATGATATACGCCGAAAATTTCATTTACCAAAACTCCGGAATGCCACGGGAATTTCACCGAACTCACCCATGAATAAAAGATGAACAAGTTTATGAATTTTAACTGGAAACCAGGGATTCCGTGGATAATTTAGAATACGATTATGAGTACATATATCTTGCTTTCCTATTGAATCGAGGGAAGTAGTTTGATGCTTTCAGCATAATATTCAATCACCAGGCACTTTTATGTCGGAGGAAAGGGTGGAAAGAAAGTGCTGAGTGTGCTGAGAAACACTTCTGTTCCCCTCGGCGCTCCGCATTCTGTTATTTCGGTGAGAGCAAGTGGAGAAACCGCTGCATATTTTACATGATGGTATACTATTTATTCCTCGGAATACTTATATCAAGTTTTAACTTCTTCCCAAAAATGTATTGAAGCACCCAAGTAACGTTATGCGGCCCATACACATGCTACTTTTTCGGCGTTCTGGTAGCTGGCGTTGTAAGAGCGTCCTAGACGCTCGTGGAATTATGACCATAGACAAGAGATGATTATGACCACACACAAGCGTCTTAGTAGCTCGCCATTCGCTGACGCGAGAGGTGTGCAAAGCACAGAATATACCTATTGTATATTCTGTGGTGCAAAGCGTCGATTTTCAGCCATTGTTGACGTTCGCACGCACACACAAGCGTTTTTCGAACGTTTTGCCGGCTATCCTGACGCTAAAATCAAACACGTCTGATCTTGGCTTCCGGCGTTGCGTTCTGCTCGGCGAATCGCCAGCGTGGCAGCGGATACACATACACAGGCGTTTTTCGAGCGACTTTTGGGTGTTTTGGTCGCTAGCGGCATCGCTAGCTGCCAGAACGCCGAAAAAGTAGCATGTGTATGGGCCGCATTAGAAGGTTTAGTTCATTCGTTCATTATATGATCAAAATATTTCACTGAATTTTCTGGTTTGGGTTGTCTGTGGACAAGTTTTCAACAGGAGAGGATTCATTTTAATTTAAAGGAATGTCTTTTTGGCGCTCTTTTTCCTCGGAATAGAGTGCTTATCAATTTGCCCAAATGTCAGTAATTTTCGAATTTTTGGCTGAAAATGGTCTTAAACGATTTGGTTCGACTCACTGATCAACAATCCGTGGTCGAAATCGATTCTTTCCGGCCGTCCGGCAACACGATAACTCTCGAACGGGATAAGCTAGACAGTTGAAATTTTCAGAGTATGTTTGGGACCTGAATAACTCGGTGGAGATCGTTATTGGGCAAAATCGGCCGGATGGTTTCGGAGAAACAAAAAAAAATGCTTTAAATCACAAATTTTGAATTCAATTTTTTTAAGATGCAGAATCCATTGATATTATTCTCAACTTCAACAAGCTGATACTTCCGGAGATATGATTTTACAAAATTTCAATAATGAATCGTACTTCGGTACTTCTTTCGTTTTCATAGAATGCTGTACTTAATTATTGTATCTATGAATTATTATATGATCTGTGTTCTAACATGTCATCTTATTTTCCTATGAGAGATAAATGTCAAAATTATTTTTAAAATTTCAATCATTCATGGTAGGTACTTCTACAGGGTGTCCCAAGTTTCTTTGCCTATTAGACGTTTCTGGAGAACTGGACATATTTGAAATCTGGAAATTGGGATTATGATATTACTCGAAATTCTCTAGAGTTAAAATATTTTCAAAGCCCAAACACTTCCGGTTATACAGGGAGTGAAAATAACCTTGATGAACACATTTTTTTTCCAAATTTTGCATTCCTTGTATGATCCAGTATTCAATGCTGAATACATTTCTGTCAAAACCATTGTATTCATTCGAATAGTTTTCAAAATATCGACAAAAAACCTGGAAAAAAGTCAAATATGTTTAGTCAGTATTATGTTCATTATTTTTGCGCGCGTGTTCCGCAAGGAACAGCGTGCTATCATTTCGTCACAATGTCTGTATTTTTCGAATTTTTTTTCGAAAATGGTCTCAAACGATTAGGTTCGACTCCCTGATGAAGAATTCGAGGTCAAATTCAATTCTGTCCGTCCGGTCCAGCCGGCCGGCCGGCCGGCCGGTCCGGCCGTTAGCACGATAACTCTCGAACGGAACGACTTAGAGCGTTGAAATTTGCAGGGTAGTTTTGTAGCGTAAATATCTCGGACAAGTTCGTTAACGGGCGAAATCGACCGAGCGGTTTCGGAGTTAAGGCCGTTTTTAATAAAAACGTTTTTTATGAATATTTCCGGAACCGATCACTCGATCTTTTTGAAATTTGGCATCAGATTGTAGAACCATGACCTTTATATGCCTGCGAAGTTTTGTGTTGAACGGACGGCCCTAAAGTGGCAAAAAAAAATTTTGAAAATTTGAAAATTTTGTTTTCATGATAACTCGAAAAATACTGATCTGATTAAATTGAAACTCAGTAGTTAGATGCAAAAAACCAAAGCAAACATTTTTGCAAAATTTCGTGAAGATCACGTGACATGAAAAAAATAAAAAAATTACTACTATTTTGCGGAATAATTGGCTTTTAATGCCGAAACATATGTTTTTGAGGTTCATGCTGCCCTTTCCAGGCATTTTCCGTATTGCGCATGCGCAGATGAGAAGTCCTTTAACTGCTGTAGTTTTCGTCAGAGAGGATTGGGGTTTTGGGGTGGCGGATGCTATTCCTCCATAGAATTCAGATCCCTGATGAGGGTCTGCGCATGCGTAGATTCAAGATGCGATATCTTCCGAACCACTAGTGTTGGAGAATCGGAGTTTTTTGTAAGGTGTGTTATTTTGAGAGGACTTTTAGCCGCCAGTAGATTGCGCATGCGCAGAAGAGAAGTGACTGTTTTTGGGTTGGATGGATTATGTTGGGAGTGCTGAGTCGATATTATGAGGTTTTAAAAGAATATTCATAGCAATTCAGTGCAAGGACAAGTCAGTTTGGGGGATGTAGCGTTGTTTCCGAGTTAAAGTGTCTGTACCGTGGCCCTGGGGCTAATTTTGAAATTGATGTTACCCCTTACAGGCATTTTTCGTTATGCGCATGAGCAGACCATCAGTGATTTAACTGGTGGTGTTTTCGTCAGAGAGGATTAGGGTTTTGGGGTGGCGGATGCTATTCCTCTATAGAATCCCTTGTTGAGGGTCTGCGCATGCGTGGATTAAAGATGTGATATCTCCTGAACCACTAGTGTTGGAGAATCGGAGTTTTTTGTAAGGTGTGTTATTTTGAGAGGACTTTTAGCCGCGAGTAGATTGCGCATGCGCAGAAGAGAAGTGACTGTTTTTGGGTTGGATGGGTTATCTTGGGAGTGCTGAGTCGATATTATGAGGTTTTAAAAGAATATTCATAGCAATTCAGTGCAAGGACAAGTCAGTTTGGGGGATGTAGCGTTGTTTCCGAGTTAAAGTGTCCGTACCGTGGCCCTGGGGCTAATTTTGAAATTGATGTTACCGCTTACAGGCATTTTTCGTTATGCGCATGAGCAGATCATCAGTGATTTAACTGGTGGTGTTTTCGTCAGAGAGGAATAGGGTTTTGGGGTGGCGGATGCTATTCCTCCATAGAATCCCCTGTTGAGGGTCTGCGCATGCGTGGATTAAAGATGTGATATCTCCTGAACCACTAGTGTTGGAGAATCGGAGTTTTTTGTAAGGTGTGTTATTTTGAGAGGACTTTTAGCCGCGAGTAGATTGCGCATGCGCAGAATAGAAGTGACTGTTTTTGGGTTGGATGGGTTATGTTGGGAGTGCTGAGTCGATATTATGAGGTTTTAAAAGAATATTCATAGCAATTCAGTGCAAGGACAAGTCAGTTTGGGGGATGTAGCGTTGTTTCAGATTTAAAGTGTCCGTACCGTGGCCCTGGGGCTAATTTCGAAATGGATGTAACCCCTTACAGGCATTTTTCGTTATGCGCATGAGCAGACCATCAGTGATTTAACTGGTGGTGCTTTCGTCAGAGAGGATTGGGGTTTTGGGGTGGCGGATGCTTTTCCGCTATAGAATCCCCTGGTGAGGGTCTGCGCATGCGTGGATTCAAGAAGCGATATCTCCTGAACCACTAGTGTTGGAGAATCGGAGTTTTTTGTGAGATGTGTAATTTTGTGAGGACTTGCAGCCACGAGTATACTGCGCTTGCGCAGACGAGAAGTGAATGATTTTGAGTTGTTTGGGTTATGTTGGGAGTAATGAGCCGATATTGTGAGGTTTTAAAAGAATATTCATGTCAATTCAGTGCACGGACACAAGTCAGTTTGGGGGAAATAGCGTTGTTTCCGATTTGAAATGTCTGTATGGTGGCCCTGAGGCGAATTTATAAATAACTATATTCGGTAGATCTATATTAAAATGCGTTCGGATTTGGAGAAGATGTAATTTCGTCCCTATCGGAGGACCCACAACCGAATTTTTTCTGATCTACGGTAAAACTAACAGCCAAACTGTATTGATAGCTATATTTGTTAAAGGAACTTGAAAAAAAAAAAAAAAAGCACTGACGTGAAGTCAGTACTCTTTGGCGCGCGTGTTCACGGTGGCTAATTTGAATTGAATGATTCAAAAATTAACAGTGCTGTATCTAAGCTGCCATCAGGATAGAGTAACAAAGTTGGAAAAGAACACAAGTGACTCTCCTTAGTCGCACAAGCTCCTAGAAGATTTGGGAGGGTCAGTATAATCCTAATCATGTTTATAGCACGCGCGCAAAAGCAGATTGACTTAACAATGAAAGAAAAAGTGTAAAAAGTCAATCTGCTTTGGCGCGCGTGCTATAAACATGATTAGGATTATACTGACCCTCCCAAATCTTCTAGGAGCTTGTGCGACTAAGGAGAGTCACTTGTGTTCTTTTCCAACTTTGTTACTCTATCCTGATGGCAGCTTAGATACAGCACTGTTAATTTTTGAATCATTCAATTCAAATTAGCCACCGTGAACACGCGCGCCAAAGAGTACTGACTTCACGTCAGTGCTTTTTTTTTTTATTTTAAACATCCTGAGCGTGAACCGTTTTCACAACATCGAAGAGGAAGAATGTGGAAAGGTCATGCATCATTTGAATTCCAGAGATATCATCACAGGATGTTTCAATTTTTGTGTCGAAAATTGTGATAAAAAATTGGCCATAACTTCTGTTTCTCAAATTAAAACCCTATTTTAGGCGCTCTTGTTCCTCGGAACGGAGTGCTTATCAATTTGCCCAAATGTCTGTAATTTTCGAATTTTTGGCTGAAAATGGTCTTAAACGATTCGGTTCGACTCACCGATCAAGAATCCGTGGTCGAAATCAATTCTGTCCGGCCGGCCGTAGGCACGATAACTCTCGAACGAAAGGAGTTAGAGGATTGGAATTTGCAGGGTAGGTTTGTAGCGTAAATATCTCGGACGAGTTCGTTAACGGCCAAAATCCACCAAGCGGTTTCGGAGTTATGGCCCTTTTTAGTAAAAACATTTTTTCCGCGTGTGTTCTGCAAGGAACAGCGTGCTAGCATTTCGTCACAATGTCTGTATTTTTCGAATTTTTTTTCGAAAATGGTCTCAAACGATTGGGTTCGACTCCCTGATGAAGAATTCGAGGTCAAATTCAATTCTGTCCGTCCGGTCCGGCCGGCCGTTAGCACGATAACTCTCGAACAGAACGACTTAGAGCGTTGAAATTTGCAGGGTAGTTTTGTAGCGTAAATATCTCGGACAAGTTCGTTAACAGGCGAAATCCACCTAGCGGTTTCGGAGTTAAGGCCGTTTTTAGTCAAAACGTTTTTTATGAATATTTCCGGAACCGATCACTCGATCTTTCTGAAATTTGGCATCAAATTGTAGAATCATGACCTTTATATGCCTGCGAAGTTTTGTTATGACCGGACGGCCCTAAAGTGGCAAAAAAAAATTTCAAAAATTTTAAAATTTTGTTTTCACGATAACTCGAAAAATACTGACTGTCCCCATTCTAATTTTTTCTGCACCCCCCACGTTCAACACATTTTTCCAAAGATTAGGGTTACTTTTGAGTGATAAAATATATATTCTATGAAAAAATTAATTCTGCAGCCATTTTGTCAATGTTTTTTACATGTTCATATGTGATTCATGAACGCCTTAGTCTATTTTTTCAATACTGGACGTCTCTGTATCATATGTGAACATGAATTTAACCACGATTGTGAAAAAGCCTTTTGTCTCCAATGTTTCAAGGAGTTTCAAGGTTGTTTTCGTATATTTTTTCCTTAAAAATTGTATATTGTTCATTCAAAATAAATAATTCGAAATCAGGAAAGTGTTCATGTTCAAAATTTTCAAGTCCAATGGAAGGCTTGATGCTGACGTTTCTTGAATCACGTATGATTCATTATGATTGAGGTTATCAATACATTTACTTCTAAAAGACGTTCAGCCCATATAAACCGACCACACTGCAGCGTTCGTAAATAGTAGCCATATTTATCTTGAACGTTAAATGAATCACATACGACTCATGGACTCCTGGCGAAAATCTTTATGCATCATATGTGATGCATGGGACAGTCAACGTGTTTTAAATTGAAACTCAGTAGTTAGATGCAAAAGACCAATGCAAACACTTTTGCAAAATTTCGTGAAGATCACGTGACATGAAAAAATCAAAAAATTACTACTATTTTGCGGAATACTTTGCTTAAAATGCCGAAACCTATTTTTTTGAGGTTCATGCTTCCTTTTCCGGGCATTTTTCGTTGTGCGCATGCGCAGATGAGAAGTCATATAACTGCTGTAGTGTTCGTCAGAGAGGATTGGGGTTTTGGGGTGGCGGATGCTAATCCTCCATAGAATCCAGATCCCTGATGAGGGTCTGCGCATTCGTAGATTAAAGATGCGATATCTCCCGAACCACTAGTGTTGGAGAATCGGAGTTTTTTATAAGGTGAGTTATTTTGAGAGGACTTTTAGCCGCGAGACGATTGCGCATGCGCAGAAGAGAAGTGACTGTTTTTTAATTGGATGGGTTATGTTGGGAGTGCTGAGTCGCAATTGTGAGGTTTTAAAAGAATATTCATAGCAATTCAGTTCAAGGACAAGTCAGTTTGGAGGATGTAGCGTTGTTTCCGAGTTAAAGTGTTCGTACCGTGGCCCTGGGGCTAATTTTGAAATTGATGTAACCCCTTAGGTACTGGCATTTTTCGTTATGCGCATGAGCAGACCATCGGTGATTTAACTGGTGGTGTTTTCGACAGAGAGGATTGGGGTTTTGGGGTGGCGGATGCTATTCCTCCATTGAATCCCCTATTGAGGGTCTGCGCATGCGTGGATCAAAGATGTGCTATCTCCTGAACCACTAGTGTTGGAGAATCGGAGTTTTTTGTAAGGTGTGTGATTTTGAGAGGACTTTTAGCCGCAAGTAGATTGCGCATGCGCAGAAGAGAAGTGACTGTTTTCGGGTTGTATGGGTTATGTTGGGAGTGCTGAGCCGATCTTGTGAGGTTTCAAAAGAATATTCATGGCAATTCAGTGCAAGGACAAGTCAGTTTGGGGGATGTAGCGTTGTTTCCGAGTTAAAGTGTCCGTACCGTGGCCCTGGGGCTAATATCGAAATTGATGTACCCCTTACGGGCATTTTTCGTTATGCGTATGAGCAGACCATCAGTGATATATCTGCTGGTGCTTTCGTCAGAGAGGATTGGGATTTTGGGGTGGCGGATGCTATTCCTCTATAGAATCCCCTGGTGAGGGTCTGCGCATGCGTGGATTCAAGAAGCGATATCTCCTGAACCACTAGTGTTGGAGAATTGGAGTTTTTTGTGAGGTGTGTAATTTTGGGAGGACTTGCAGCACGAGTATATTGCGCATGCGCAGACGAGAAGTGAATGGTTTTGGGTTGTTTGGGTTATGTTGGGAGTAATGAGCCGATATTGTGAGGTTTTAAAAGAATATTCATGTCAATTCAGTGCACGGATTCAGTTTGGGGGAAATAGCGTTGTTTCCGAGTTGAAATGTCTGTATGGTAGCCCTGAGGCAAATTTATAAATAACTATATTCGGTAGATCTATATTAAAATACGTTCGGATTTGGAGAAGAGGCAATTGCTTTCCTAACGGAGGTCCCACAACCGCAATGTGTTTTGATCCACAGTAAAGCTAACAGCCAAACTGTATTGATAGCTATATTTGTTAAAGGAACTTGAAAAAAAAAAGCACTGATGTGAACTCACTACTCTTTGGCGCGCGTGTTCACGGTGGCTAATTTGAATTGAATGATGAGTACTTCAAGCTCAGTGGATAGAGCGAGCCGAAGATCTACCCAAAGGATAGTGGACACCATTCACTGTCGGTTCAAAAATTAATAGTGCTGTATCTAAGCGGCCATCAGGATAGAGTAACAAAGTTGGAAAAGAACACAACTGACTCTCCTTAGTCGCACAAGCTCCTAGTGATTTGGGAGGGTCAGTATAATCCTAATCATGTTTATAGCACGCGCGCAAAAGCAGAGTGATTTAACAATGAAAGAAAAAGTGTAAAAAGTCAATCTGCTTTGGCGCGCGTGCTATAAACATGATTAGGATTATACTGACCCTCCCAAATCTTCTAGGAGCTTGTGCGACTAAGGAGAGTCAGTTGTGTTCTTTTCCAACTTTGTTACTCTATCCTGATGGCAGCTTAGATACAGCACTGTTAATTTTTGAACCGACAGTGAATGGTGTCCACCATCCTTTGGGTAGATCTTCGGCTCGCTCTATCCACTGAGCTTGAAGTACTCATCATTCAATTCAAATTAGCCACCGTGAACACGCGCGCCAAACATAGCCTCCTCTATCTAACAGGCCAGAAGACTCGTCGACAATGCGACGTTGCCAATTCTACGAGGGAGGATTATGCGAAGTGTTCCTGGCCATTTGTTTATGTTTTGAGCTTATCGGTTTTCAAGCGTATCGGTGTTGAAACGTTCGAGTTCGGTATAGGTATTTTCAGTTTGTTCGATTGTTTTAGTGCTTCAAGTGAATATAAAAAGTGTTTGTTTTACCAAATAAATGTTAAAAGAGTTGAGTGTTCACGAGTTTCATATTTGGAATTTGGATATCTAAGATATAATCAGAATAACCCGTATAACAATTCGTTATCGATTCGTTACAGGTAGAATATCTGAATGTCCGGTACGCTAACGAAAAATCGTTATCTGAACCAGCAACAAAACGTTATCAAAAACCTCTACTCCTTTGATACAGATCAAATAACGAAAAACTATCATCCAAACGGTAAAGTTTTAATACAGAAATTCTTTATCGAACAGATACCTATTTTGGGAGCAAGAATTAATAAGAATTACGGTGGAAAAACATAATTTTGAATGTTTATCTTATATTTTCTGCGTTTCATCGTTCGGATAACTCAATCATCCTCTCATTTAACCCCTATTACCATTGTATTGATTTAACGTATTATATTAAATTTTCGTTCCTCATTTGGATTCGAACCTGCATACCCTACCTCCAATTTTCGATCTGACCACCACCTTACCAATTCATCCATCCACTAACCTTGTTGTAGGATATCGCAAGTGCGTGCATTTTAACGTCTGATGGGTGCAATGGATACACATAAAAAAATAATGCGATATAACTGACGATCGGAGACTGAATATTCACGATTTAATCTTAAAAAAAAAGAAAATGGAAGCTCCGCATAATAAAATACGTAGAAATAATAAATAATGCAAATGACCTTAATAATGATACGATGAAGGAATTCTGTGGAAGGAATATCAGTGTAAGAACTTCACTTTATTCTACATTTTTTACTCAAACGCTATAATCAATACTACGTATCATAATTTCTTTTGATTTGTTATTGAAGGCATAAACATAAACAATAACTTTCCCTCCAGTGATCACAGTACTAAGCTGTGATACATAAGAGTTCACACATTACCTGTAAGTGATTAGCTGATTACTGATTATATAATACCTATTGTTAGTTATCTATATTTATATTATCATGAGCTTTATTCGAATAAACTCGCCTGACCATTTTCGACCCAATGGACGGAAAGAAAACAAAATATGTCTTTGTTGTGGAATTAAAAATGAACTTAATGTAATGAGTGCCAAAATTACACTACATATATAGAAAACCTATGAACAGTAGGACAATCCCGATTTCAAGAATGATCTGTTCCTGTGTAGTGTGTATTAAATTAAAAAGTATTAAATATTGTAATATCATTGAATTTCAACGCGACAACGCGTTGTATGCGTTTGGCATGTGAGATTTACATTTCATTACTGAAAGGAAAGCAGAGAGTACAGTAGAGTAGACGCAGAGTATATATCTGGTAGAAGTATAGTATTTTCCTCTGAAAACTGTATCTATTGTCTATCGATTCATCGTGAATTTTCGATAAAGAATTTAATCACGGGATAGTATAGAACCTATAAAGTTTTTTGATATAGGAATATCTTCGAATATCGTTATATATTCTTTACAGAGGGATTAAAGATAACCGTTAACGATTTTCTTACTGAATGCATAGCGATTAGATATCGATTATCGATACAGATATTGTTTGCAAGATCTTTACCTAGTCTTTGTCGAATTTATATATTAGGGATCGCTATAATATATACAGATTATCTTTAAAGTTTGGATATAGAATCGATAGAGTTTTGCTTTAACATTAGAAAGTTATTCAGTCGTTACGATCGGATAACGAAATATTCGGCCGATAACGAATTGTTATACGGGAAGGTTAGTTACACATTTGGAATTCTTCGATTTGCGTTCATCATGACTCGTACTTGTGCAGTTCCTGGTTGTAATAGTAATTATAAATCCACACACGAAAATGTTTCGGTATTTAGATTACCAAAAGATCCTTCAAGACGACGAAAATGGCTCAATGCAATCCATAGGGAAAAAAGTTTCAAAATTACGAATAATTCTGTAGTATGCATAAGACATTTTGTAGATGCATATATTTTAAAAGAAAATTTTCTACCGACTTCAGATGGATCATTTATTAGTATCCCGAGAAAAATTCCTAAATTAACAGATGACGCATTCCCTTCAATTTTTCCAAACCAACCAAGTTATATGTCTTCTACAATAACTCCCAAAAGAACTGATCAAAAATTAGCAAAATTTAGTTTTTCATCATGATAATATTTTTACCGACTGGGACAAACGAAATCAGATTCTTACTTTTTCTCGATCTTGTTCCCATTTCAAAGACAAGGCAATTTTCAACTTTTCTTTTAACGTTGAAGAAAATGATTTCGTTCAGTTTTACAAAATACATTTCGAAGGTGAGTTTCCGAAAATAACGTCCGAGTTTAAGGTATTCGCAGATTTGAGGATTGAAGTGTTCAAAAACCAAAGCAATATAACCATTTCTAAATTTTAGTGGTTATTAGGTGAGAGATACATATGTGATAGGTGGTCGAAGTTCGAAAACTCAATTTCACAATTGAATAGGACCGATTTAGATTCAGATTCCTCTGCTAATGCGAGCAGTTCTTCAGAACAATATATTTTAGATAAAGTAAAGGAAGAAATTGAGAAAATTTATAATGCCCTCAAAAATTGTATCAATAATCTAGAAAACATTAATACAGACGACGTTGACACTTCTAAAATGATCAAAAAATTAACTTTTTTAAGTCAACAACTCAAATTAGCAGTTTCACCAAGGCCCATTTATTCTACCGACTTGTTTTTGTGGGCATCTTCTGTTCATTTCCAATTTCTAGGTTCTTACAGGTTGATTAGAGACTCTCATTTATTAACTCTTCCTCACCCGAAATATTTAAGTAATATTACAGCGGATATAAAATGTAGAGTAGGAATTAAGGAAAGTCAGATATCATATCTGAGAAAGAAATGTCAAAATTTAGAGCCTCATGAGAGAATAATCACTGTTTTGTTCTGTTGACTTTTTGTTTTTGAGAATTTATTTTAAGTTTAAGATGAACAGTCAGAGTATAATCGATATCAAGGGCTAATATCTTTTTATTATTTTCCTAAATTTGATATTTATGAATGTTTGGTTTGAATGCCTCAGAAAATCGAATATTCTGATTGTAATCTTTTGGGACTCAATAATACAGCTACCTCCTCGTGGTGAGTTCTGGATTATTTGCGATGAAACATTATGAAACTAATCGCAAATAAACGAAATGCTGTATTGCCTTCCTCCATACAGTTCTTAGAATCTTAGATAATTAGAGCACATCAAAATTAAATCGTAAACTGTGAAATGCCTGTAGAATCGATGCCTTGTCCGTGCTTCGCGACACTCCGATGTAACAACGGCAACGTCTAACCTTCTGGCCTGTTAGATATAGGAGGCTATGCGCCAAAGAGTACTGACTTCACGTCAGTGCTTTTTTTTATGAATATTTCCGAAACCGATGACTCGATCTATCTGAAATTTAGCATCAAATTGTAGTATGACTTCTATATGCATGCGAAGTTTTGTTTTGATCGGTTTGCAATAAGGTATCAAAAAAATTTTTTTTAATTTTCAAATTTCGTTTCTAGAATAAATCTAGAACAGAATGAGCTAGGCAGTTGAAATTTTCAGAGTAGGTTTGAGAGATAATTATCTCGATTAAGTTCGTTACTGGGCAAAATTGGCCTGATGGTTTCGGAGAAACGAAAAATCAATTTTTTTTTACAACAAAATTTCAAATTTAATTCATTTTAAGATACAGTTTCACTGTATCAATCCATTGATATCATTTTCAACTCTGACCAGCTAATACTTTCGGAGATATGATTTTTCGAAATTTCAATAATGAATCGTACTTCTGTACTTCTTTTGTTTTCATAGAATGCTGTTCTTAATTATTGTATCTATGAATTATTATATGATCTGTGTTCTAACATGTCATCTTATTTTCCTATGAGAGATAAATGTCAAAATTATTTCTGGTACACCTCTTGTTCTAGTTTTTTGTAAGATAATTTTTGAAGCATTTTTTTAAACGACACTTTTTTCAAATTTAATTTGTTTTATGATGCATTTCTATCATAGGAATCCATTGATATAATTCCCAACTCTGAGAAACCAATACTTTCGGAGATATAATTTGTCTGTTTGAACAAGAGCGCCAGAAAACTCCTATCCACAGGGCTTGAACCAATTGCGTTGGATTCTGCGGTGGAGAATAATGATTCCATATTTTTCCATATATACTAATTGAAATTGAGGGAAAGATGTGTAAACACGGGCGGTATCTGGCTGGCTAAACCCTCCTATATAACCGCTATATTACAACAGGAGGGGAAAGGGGAAAGATTTCTGCACAACATAGGCTATCGAGAAGATTTTTCGGATGGGTCCTTATGCGTTAAAAAAATTCGAGAATTCGACGAAATTTTCCTAAGTAAATCGGGAATTTTGGTAATTTTTTTAAAAATCTAGAGGACGGATCGAGGTTCGAAGGGGGTGGATATCGAATCTTAGGAAGGGGGAAAGGGTAAATCCGAAAACCCCAGTCGATATCTATCGCGGTTTTCCCGTAACGAACGAAAATGTATTTTTTATCCTTCGCCCGGCGAAAAAGCGAGACCGACTTTATTTCGCCTTTATTTCGACTTTATTTCGACTGCTCTGGCTCCGAAATTTTCGTCGAGACGAAGACGAAGTATCGGTGCGTCAGGAACCGGCTCAACTTTTACCTACGATAAGTCTAAATATACTAAATTGGTACAAGTTCTGGAAGTTTCGCTTCCGGGAATCTTCCTTGCTAGAAGTCATTCCGAGAAACGTCAAAATTGACATGAGAGACGGACTAACGGCCCTTCTAGGTCGTTTTCGGGCCTGAAAGTTGGCGAAAAGCGAAGATAAGGGTGAAAAATCCTATAATAAACCGCCATGTGGCGATTTTATTTCGAAAAGTGAAAATTAAGAATGTCTATCCCCGGTAAGTACCGACTATTTATTTGAATACCGGAGATCGGTCAAAATTTACGTTGGAGCCGGTGGCGCATGCGTCTGGCGAGTGAACTCTCGGTGTCAGACCGAGAGAAGGCGGGGTCGAATCCCGGAGAGGGAATCACACTTTTTCGTGTTTTTTAGACCCTGTAGGTGGCGCTACAATCGATGTATAGGAACACGAAAACGCCCGGACCGATTTTGATGAAACTTTGTGACTTTGTATCGGCGTGTCTCTGATTCACAATAGCATCCTGTAGGGGGCGCCTCGATTGATCTATAGAAGCTCGAAAACGGCTCCACCGATTTCGATGAAACTTTGTGTGCGTACTTGAGTGGGTCTCAGAGTCACAATAGAAACCCGGTAGATGGCGCCGTGTTCGGCTTTTTTTATCGCCAGAGCGATTTCGATTAAACTTTCTGTGTGTCTGAGGAGGTCTCAGATCCACGATATACCCTCCGTAGGTGGCGCTATGATCGGTTCACAGGAACTCGAAAATGGCTATACCGATTTTCATGAAACTTTGTGATCGTGTTTCGGAATGCCTAAGGTTCACGATACGTTATGGTAGGTGGCGCTACATTTGGTTTCTAGGAACTCAAAAACGCCTTGACATATTTCGATAGGACTTTCACACAACAGGACACGTTAGATGGCGTTGAACTATGGGTTTTTATTGATCTACCGATTATATTGATCTACCATTAAAAATGCAGATCTACCGGAAAAATGTAGATCTACCCGAAAAATGAAGATCTACTGGAAAAATGTAGATCTACCGGAAAAATGTAGATCTACTGGAAAAATGTAGATCTACCGAAAAAATGTGGATCTACCGGAAAAATGTAGATCTACTGGCTAGGTAGATCTGCGGGCCCACTAGTAATTTTCTATCATGATTCTGCTCCTAATTAAATAAAAAAACCTCAGATTTTATTGAATTTGGGTGCATTATCATGTTAGAAAACTATCATTATTTTTCAACGCACTATCCAACGCAATCATAAAAAATTGGTTCAAGTCCTGTGGACAGGAGCTTCGACGCTCTTGTTCAAACCTTGACAAATCATATCTTCGAAGGTATTTATCTCCCAAACCTATCCTAAAAATTTAAAAGTTTAGCTTATTGCGTTCGAGATTTATCGTGGCCGGCATAATCGATTTCGACCACGGATTCTTGATCAGTGAGTCAAACCAAAACGTTTGAGACCATTTTCAGCCAAAAATTGGAAAATTACAGACATTTTGGCAAATTGATAAGCACTCTGTTCCGATGAACAAAATCGATACCATCAAGGAGAAATCCTGGCTCCAATGAGCTATTCCAAAGCTTTTGGAGTGTCAATATTTCATTCATAGTTCTGCAATTTTCCAAACTGACCACGTTGAATGGAATAGTTCTCCGGGTTACCTCTTTGGCGCTCTTGTTCCTCGGAACAGAGTGCTTATCAATTTTCCAAATGTCTGTAATTTTCGAATTTCTGACTAAAAATTGGTTCAAGCACTGACGTGAAGTCAGAAGCTTTTGCGCGTATGTTCTATTGCCCATACTTCTGTATTGAACACCCTTAATCGAATTTACCATGGTAAATTATGTTGTCCATTCTCCTGTATTGGACACTCTCAATTCGAATTCACCATGGTAAATTCGAATTAAGTGTCCAATACAGGTGGAGAATGGACAACATAATTTACCATGGTAAATTCGATTAAGGGTGTCCAATACAGAAGTATGGGCAATAGAACATACGCGCAAAAGCTTCTGACTTCACGTCAGTGCTTGAACCAATTTTTTTTTCGTGATTTTTTTTAAATTTTCTAGGGGTACGGTTCTTAAATTTTTTTTTTTCGTCATTTTTTTCTAATTTTCTAGGGGTACGGATCTTACAAAATTTTAAACACGTCTTTATGTTGATTTTCTAGTACTAGTTACCAAGCACCAATTAGATCGAATATTTATTTTTTGAGTTATCAAGGAAATAATATTCCAGGTGGGTATAACTCGGAAACCGTTAGACCGATTATGCCCAAAATCGAACTCAACTGTTCCTTTTGGATACGCAACCTACCCTGAAAATTGCAAGTCCCTATCTCCTTTCGTTCGAAAGTTATCGAGGCAACGGTAACCCATCTACTGAACTCACACAAGAATGCTCGAATCTCCAACAATATTTAACCGATCGTAATAAAACTTGAAACTAGGCAGTAGAGTTAGGTTATGAAGGCTTTTGCAAAATTTCAGCAATTTCAAACGAATAGTTACTGATATATAGAATTTTTTATTTTTTTTTCAATGATTTATTAAAAATTTTCTACAAATGCTATCCTCACCAAATTTTGCAAACATTTTCGCGTTGGCATTCTACAACTAATAACCATGTTTGAATTCAATCGGTTCAGTATTTTTCGAGTTAATGAGGAACAAAAAACCACCAAATTTCAGAAAATTTCAGATGGCTATAACTCTAAAACCGTTTCGCTGATTATGCTCATAAATAAACTGAAATGTCACAATCTGGTGCACATCCTAACCTGAAAACTTGAAGACGCTATCTCTTTCCGTTCTCAAGTTATCGTGACAAAAAAAATATTTTTTAATAATTTTTTTAAAATTTTCTATCCATACGATTCGGAAAAAATTTCACGAACGTGCTAAGGTTCATATTTTACTACTACTCACCAAGTTTCAATTCGATCGGATTTATATTGGTTGAAAACAAAATTATTACTCGGAAGCCACTAAGCCGATTATGCCCATTAACGAACTTGTCCGTCGTATTGGGATGCGCCACCTACCCTGAAAATTTCAAGTCGCTAGCTCTTTTTGTTCTCCAGTTATCGTGGCAACGGCCGGACGGCCGGACGGACAGAATCAAATTTGACCTCGAATTCTTCATTGGGGAGTCGAACTTAATCGTTTGAGACCATTTTCGTCAAAAAATTCGAAAGTTACAGACATTTGGGCAAAACTATAACGCGATGTTCTCCAGAACATACGCGCAAAAAAAAATAATAATAATAGGCGATCTGAAGTCGGGAAGTGGAAGGGGTGAGTTTTAAAGGATAAACAAGCACTGAAGTGAAGTCAGGAGCTTTTGCGCGTATGTTCTATTGTCCATACTCCTGTAATGAACACTCTTCTTAATCGAATTTACCATGATGATTTTTATTGTCTATTCTCCTGTATTGGACACTCTTCTCAATCGAATTCACCATGATGAATTCTATTGTCCATTCTCCTGTATTGGAGACTCTTCTCAATCGAATTTACCAAGATGAATTCTATTGTCCAGAATGGACAATAGAATTCATCATGGCAAATTCGATTAAGAAGTCTCCAATACAGGAGAATGGACAATAGAATTCATCATGGTGAATTCGATTGAGAAGAGTGTCCAATTCAGGAGAATGGACAATAGAATTCATCATGGTAAATTCGATTAAGAAGAGTGTTCATTACAGGAGTATGGACAATAGAACATACGCGCAAAAGCTCCTGACTTCACGTCAGTGCTTGAACCAATTTTAATTCTTCATAATCATTACAAGAATGTCTGTCGATATGGAATATGGTAATAATTTGACATTTGAACACATCGTTTAATGCATAATCAATTTCAATACTTTTGTCACTCGTTGATGAGATGAGATATCTGAAATTATAGATAAACTCTAAATATTCCATTCAATATTGAAATATTAAAATTAAATTTCCACTTATTCATTTGTATTTCAAGATAATGAACGTTTGAAGCTAATGATTCATGTAAATTGTCTGTGAAAATTTGTTTTCATGGGTTAGGGGAAAAGAGTTATTGTGAAAATAAGATTCATTTATTTAGATACCAATCTATATATTGTTTCATACTATCTACTAAGGGCCGATTTATTCAACCTCTCCGTAAAGTATTCGTCAACTATGTGCTCGTTGAATTTACTGATCCCCTTTAAAGTGAACATTTACAGATTACTTTCCTTTCGGTAAGGCTACTTGACAGTTTACAGGTCGTAAAATATATCAGCCCTCAGTGAACAAAAAAATTGTATACCTCACTGAAGCCGTAATACAAACAAAGGAAATAATTTCGAATAAAACTCTATTAACATATTCGATTATTTACTTCAAGAGAGATCAAGAATAACATTCATTTTGAAAATTCAGTACTACATCAAGCAGCATGCAATACATTTTTTCGAGTTTGGACCACTGCTGCCCACATAATCATGGAGGCTTCGTGAAACACTGCAGGGAGGATAAATACTTGTATATAGATTATTATATATATAAATATTCTTTTGACTGAGAGCTGTATATGTGTTAGCAGAGGTTGGTGTAACGGGGTACCATACAATTCGACGTATGATACAAGGGCTTAGGGAAAAACCTCAGCAAAAAAACCCTGTCTCCCCGTGAGTGTCGTGATTTGTAACTATTGTTCACAAAATTTACTGCAATTTGAAAATATTGATAGGCATTTATTTCTTCAATATGGACTCCTTCGTCAAAAAACGGAGAGGTTTCTCCAAGGTACCCGAAACTCCTGAAAAATGAAAAGACAAGAGGAGAAGAACGAACAAATTATAAATACTACATAACCTTTCAAAAGTCTCCTCTCACAAATATAATTCTCTGTAGGCGCATGGGTTCTCTTGGAGAAGAATCACCTCCGCTAGTTTTCAAAAATATTCCTTCTTGTTCAGAAATCCCTTCAATATTTGAATTCGAAAAAGGAAAATGTTGCTCGTAAGGCCAGGAGGGTCTCTTTCGAAACCAGGTCTGACAGTCCAAGCGATGATTATTCAGAACTTCAGATGTTCGAAGACCGCTACAGGGCCCTTATTTAGGGCTATCATCTCCCATAGATAGATATTTTACTTTGTATCGTATAAAATAATGGAAAAATGAGCCGGAAAAATTTTTTTTTTTAGATTATTATTAAAATATGATAACTGACTTTCTCCGTTTCCTTATATACTACTTCTCGTTGTAAAATATACTTGGATTTTCCTCCGCAACACTAGGATACATCATTTTCAAAGTTAGCGTTGAATTATCAAGCCATTCTATTATAATATTAGTAAAATCTGTTCTTCAGAGGTATTCATTGTTAAGCATGCTATGCAACAAGCATTTAAGAAACATATACCTGAAGTTCCACGGGAAAACAATATACATAATATATACCTACACACATGTTATATTGCATCGCCTTCTACTCCTATATTTTAAAATATTCTGCAATTAGAAAAATTAAAATGTTTCGTTAAAAATGCCTATTATATAGGTACACGCTGGCATCCAAACACCCTGATGATGGATCGTAAGAGACCCATGATATCAGGAAAACAGAAAAGTGTTCAAAATTCACTGGTCTAAGCGTAATTCAACTGTTTTTTTGTGCAATAGTATGCAAATGTTATGTGTAAACAGGTAAAAGTGGCTAAGGGCCAAATCTGAATAATAGGGTAGGTGCAGAAGTCATTTGAAATGTAATTCATGCAGTTTTGCTTGCTAATGACATGTTTATGATTATACTAACCATTCTAGGTCTTCCCTAAGGAAATCCCACAGAAGCTCCTAGGAGAGTCAGTTTTGTTCTGTGTATATTTTATTAATGTATCCTTACGACAGCTTAGGCAAGGCACTGGGTGGTTTTCACCTAAGTACATGATGAATAGAATACTTATCCCATAATATATATAGCTTCGGCAAAAGGACAAAACAGAATTAAGTGTAAAATGTAAAATTTTGAGTTGGCTTTATTTTTTATAGTCATAGCCTACGCATAACAACCACTTCCTTAGTAGATTGCGGAACATATTTAAATGCACCTTGAATCGAGCATTTATGGTTTATTTCGTTCACTCCCTGATTTATCGTTAACTCTCGAATTTCAAAACGAGAATATCTTGAAACTTGCTTATTGCAGATACGTCCCTTTGTCATTTCAACGATATGAGAACCACCACCAATTTGTTTGAATAGAAACACTAGATTTTCTTCTTGGCTATTCCACTCTTGAACTTTAAAAATTTTAGTGTTCATGTCATCTTGGTTGCCTCTTATCAATATTAAATTTTCTCATGAGATATACTTAATCTTCACAAATATTCAATCGACTAAGTTCCATATGGATATCCATAGGATATATGGAGTATGGTATACAGTTCGAGATAGTAGTGTGTTCTCCAGCTGACCGTTGTTTAAAATAATTCACTAAATCCATATTTCGAACAAATAACTGTGATTGAAATTATTTGGCTGAATATTTATCCAACTTGTTCGAGTTTTCTAGGAAGAAAAATACGAACTTATAGTTTCACAATGGTTCTAACATCCCAACAACAATCTGACGTCCGTGATATTATCAATGAATTGTTAACGGACGATATCTTCGTATCAAGATTCGCTAAATGTGTTGCAAGAAAGGTGTCTGAAAAACTAGACAGGAAGATACAATGTTTGTATACGAAAACAACTGAACTTGAAACAGAGGTCATTAAACTCAGAAGCGAAAATCTCAATCTCAAAAATCGATTGAATAATTTAGAACAAAACCAGAAAACTAAGTCACTCCGAATCGTTGGAATTCCACCTGAAAATGAAGAAAATACCAAAGCATTAGTCCAGAAAAAATTGATCGAGAAGTTGAAACTATCTAAAACGGCTTTTGAAATAGAACGATGTTATAGACTAAAATCAGCGGAGGGTAAGCCTGGGCTGTGGCCCCTCATAATAACCTTTACTACTTCTGCTGGTCGAGATATTGTTTATAGAAATAAATCTAAACTAAAAGGAACAGGTGTGTTTATTTCTGAAGATCTAACGAGGGAAAACTATAACTTGTTCAATATTTGTAAGACAAAATTTGGGCCTAAAAATGTATGGACGTCGGAGGGCAGAATTTTTGTGCGGGTGGATAATAATAGAATACATAGAATTCGGAGTGTGGATGATTTGCAGGGATTTGAGAAGGTGCAGTCAGGAGAATCAGTGCGGGTCTCAACCCATACATAAACTATATTTTTGCTGTCGGTAAATGTTCCATTGAAATTGTTTATTCATTTTGTTTATACATTTTGTTTTTCTTTTTTTATATATTATAAATGATTGATTTAATCTGTGCTAATTTGAATGTAAGGTCATTAATTGCTAATTTTCTGGAATTGCGGGATGCGGTTGGGTTATTTAGCTTTGACTTATTGGCGCTGACTGAAACTTGGTTGAGGGATGATCCGGATGAAAGTGATTTAATTGATGGCTATCGGTTTGTGAAAAATGATAGGTTTACTAGAGGAGGGGGTACTGGTATATATGTGAAGGATGGAATCAATTATCAGGTTGTAAGGTTAGAGTTGAAGCTTGAGAATACTTCTATTCTGGTGACAGTTAACAAGGTATAATTTTTGTTCTGTGTTATTTATAAGCCACCAAAAATTGATAATAAGGTTAATTTACAATTACTCTTGGATGACATTGAGGATTTTATGCTGAAGTCTGTAGCTATCGTTGATAAAGTCATTTTACTAGGTGATATGAATGTTGATTACTTGGAGAGTGAGAGTTTTGACTGTATTTCTTATGTGAACACCTTGAACAATTTTGGTTTGACGCAGATGGTAAGTCAACCAACTAGAAGGAATGCCTGCCTTGATCATGTAATCACCAACGTACCTGATATTTTTCACTCGGTCGAAGTCATTGATTTTCATCGTAGTGATCATGATATGGTTAAATTTTCCGTTTCAATAGGTGATCATGACTGTGGTCCCAAATTTGTATTATATAGGAATTTCAAAAAATTTTCATTGGATCATTTTCAGAGAGGTTTAGAGCTATCTCCCCTGGCTGATATTTTCAAAACTAATGATGTAGATGAGAAGGTAGAGATCCTAAATAGTGTTCTGGTGAGCTTGTTCGATAGGTATGCCCCTCTTGTTTCATGTCGCATAACGAAACCGCCGGCCCCTTGGTTATCTGCGGAGATCGAGGAACAGATGAAGTCTAGAGATAGAGCAAAGGCAAAATTTAGAAGGTCGAAGCGGGAATCGGACTGGGTGAGATATAAAGAACTACGCAACTTGACAACCCTTAAAATTCGGAATATTATTCTTCTTTATTTCGAACACATAATAAGAGAGATTTGTGGAAGCAACTTAAATATATGAATATAGGTAGTAAGCAACGACCTGAGGTTCCTCACAATTTTGCTGATCCCGATGAGCTCAATAAATTTTTTGTTCATTCCATTCCTGTAAATCAAAATAATTCATCAGATGAGTTTCTTAATTATTACTCTTCTAACACTTACTGCGAATTCGAGGAGAAAAAATCATTTTCATTGGTAGATGAGGCGTTGATCAGTAAGTATTTGCACGATATCAGGTCGAATGCTTCCGGTTCTGATGGTCTGAGCATCTCAATGCTGAAATTGTGTGCTCCTTTCGTTCTGAGGTATCTTGTTAATATTATGAACTGCTGCATTCTGTAAAGATGTTATCCCTCGGCGTGGAAGAATTCCATAGTTTTGCCGATACCAAAAAGACGTAATGTGGAGCAGCTCGGTGACTTACGCCCAATTAGCATATTGCCTGCTGTCTCTAAAATATTCGAGAAGGTTTTGTATCATCAGATGATTGAACATCTAAATCAGTTTGAAGTGCTTCCGGAGTTTCAATCGGGTTTTCGTAGCGGTTACAGTTGTACGTCTGCTCTTCTTAAGATAAGTGACGATATTTTATTGAATTCGGATGGGGGTTTGGTTACAGCGTTGGTCTTATTAGACTATACTAAAGCATTTGACACGATCTCGCACGATTTGCTCATTGCTGTGCTTTCTTTCGTGGGATTCTCTGTTGATTCAGTTTTATTGCTTAAAAGCTACCTTTCTAACCGAACCCAACGTGTAAAGGTCAATTGTTCACTTTCTGGTCCTTTATCCATACATGTGGGTGTTCCACAGGGATCCCTACTAGGTCCTCTGCTTTTCATCATTTATACCCACATGTTTTGAAAGTTCCTTGAGTTCTGTAACACCCACTTTTATGCTGATGATACTCAACTTTATCTAAGTTTTGATGCTGGCGATGTTGATGAAGGTGTTCGAAGAATAAATCATGATCTTGCGACCATCCAGAGGATATCTGAGCAGCACAACTTATCGGTTAACCCCGGTAAGTCTTGTGCGATACTTTTCGGCAATCAGTCTGTATGTGATAGGTTGGGTGAAGATGTTCATTTTTTCATTGGAGGTGATGAGATTCCTATTGTTAAGAGCGTTCGTAACCTTGGTCTGATAATGGACAATTATTTTCGTTATAGGTTGCATATTGCGGGTTGCATTAAACGCTCTCTATACGCCTTGAGGTTGATATATCCTCACCGTAGTGTCTTGCCTGTTGAGGTAAAGAAAACTGTTTGTGACTCCCTGGTGCTGTCCAATTTTAATTATTGTTCGCAGGTGTTTTTCTCTTGTTTGGATCAAGCAACTTTGAACTCTGTACTAAGGATTCAGAATTCCTGCTTGAGATTTGTTTTTGGAATACGCAAATTTGAGCGTATAAGCCATAAATTGGTGGATGTCAGGTGGTTGAATATGCGAAACAGATTTTTGGTGGGAGCTCTAGTTTGTTACCATCGCATTTTATTGTCTCGAAAACCATCGTATTTGTATCGGAAGATAACTTTCAGGTCTGACGTCCATAATCTGAACACGCGTAGTAGAGGGCTTATATCCCCTCCTCCTCATAGATTGTCAGTATTTGAGAGATCTTTTAGTTTCTCCATTTATAAATTTTACAATAAGTATATAGGTACTGCACTTGAAAGTCTTCCCGTGCCATCCTTCAAAGCTAAGGTCAGGGATTTAGTTTATAGTGATCAGTGCAGTCAGAGAAATCATTAATTACTTTTTTGGTATGCATATATGGCAATTCAATATATATAGAATTATAAAGGTTGGAATGTTTACTCTTAAATTTGTTTTTTTTTGTTGTAACTGATAATTAATACCTTGGATTGTATTACCCATTACTTTTGTGTTATTTTTCTTCAGGGTTTGAGTGGAAGAGCAGGGGTTGCAAAGCAGTTTGCTTTGTAACCATCTGAACTCCGCCCTGTGATTTTAATTGATATTTTGGTGTATATTGTAATTTTTTATTTGGTATGGAATAAAGTCATTATTATTATTATTATTATATACCTTGTTTGTAAGAATTCTATCTGCAGTAACTCCAAGAGTAACTCAAGCATTCTATTTGTCGAAAAGCTTTACTTTTTTGCTCTACGTCAACTGGACCTTAATTCATTCCAACCTGAAAGGAAATATTAAGACTTGGATTTCTCTGAGTAAAGTAATTCATTCAATTCACTTCTATTGCTTACTGCTGATTTTTAGCCAGAAATCCTGAAGGACATATACCAGATATCTTCTTTCTGAACAACTTTTCCACAGTTCTCCATAATTTGGAATTTCTTTCACATACGTAAACAATATTTCTAGATTCCTCCAATCTTCAAATACAAGGTAATCTCGATTATTTTCAACGGAAGGAATACTCGTTCGTACTTCGTGGATTGAGAATATTTTGTTTACGTTTTTTATTTGTGTTTTGATCAGATTCAGATTCGATGTTGAGGTTAAAACGGGGCGCATGCGTAGATCAGAATGTAGTTTGTAGTATATCCATTAATCATGAATCATTCTCAAAAATACCACACAAGCAAGTTACCGATCACTGCTAATATTTATTATTTACCAGAAATTCATCACAAATCGAAACTATTTAAATTAGAAATGTCAATTTATACATGACTAACCCGGACTTAGCCATTTAACCCTGCTATTTTACCGGGTTAAATTTTTATAGTTTTAACCCAGGGTTAGGCTCTAACTCTTGAAGGTGCAAGACCTATTATCAATTTAACCCTAGGTTTAGAGTAAATCCGGATTTAATTAGATAACCCGCATTCGTGCAAGTGGGCCTTAGTGATAGAAAAACTGGCCTAAAATTCCTCTCTACCCATCACAAGATTTAATATCCACAAATGAGCCTCTCACCTTACAAGATCAGAAGCCTTCAGCAAAATTTCAGCGATATCATATTAAAAATAATACATAACCTTTCAAAAGTCCCCTCTCGCAAATATACTCCTCTGAAGGCACATGGATCTCTTGAAGAAGAATCGCCTTCTCTATTCCTCAAAGATATTCACTCTTGTTCATAGAAATCCCTTCAATATTTAATTGCCTCCTCCTAAGGAGGATCTCTTTCAAAACCAGGTCTGACCACTAATGTAGGGCTATCATCTCCCATAGATTTGTGATGAAATATCAAAATTTTCCCATAATATACGACGAGCGAAAATATGTCATCATGACATTCATATTTTTATTTTTGAAGGTTCTCGCAAAAATACGACCATAGACTACATATTATCATACGACGATTCCCATCCGCTACCGCTGCCACTTGGCTACCACTACGCTACCGAACTCACAAAAGGCTGCCCGGTTCTCCAACAATATAGATCCGATCATGTTCAAACTTGGAATTCTGCAGTAGAGTTAGGTTCTGAAGGCTGTTCCAAAATTTCAGCCATGCTGGACGAATAGTTTATGATATATAGATTTGTTTTCAATAATTTTCAACTATTTTATTTTAATTTTCTAGTTATACCATCCTCACAAAATTCTGCAAGAATTTTCGCGTTGGCATTCTTCAACTAATAACAATGTTTGAATTCAATCGGTTTTGTATTCTTCGAGTTAATGAGGAACAAAAAACTACCAAATTTCAGAAAATTTCAGATGGCTATAACTCTAAAACCGTTTGGACGATTATGCTCATAAACAAATTCAAATGTTGCATTCAGGTGCACAACCTAACCTGAAATTTTCAAGCCGCTATCTCCTTCCGTTCTCAGGTTATCGTGACAAAAAAATATTTTTTAATAATTTTCTAGCGATACGATTCTCACAAAATTTCACAAACGTGCTTAGGTCTATATTCTACAACTATTCACCAAGTTTAAATTCGATCGGATTTATTTTGGTTGAAAACAAAATTATTACTCTGAAACCATTGGGCCGATTATACCCATTAACGAACTTGTCCGTCGTATTGGGATGCGCCACCTACCCTGAAAATTTCAAGTTGCTAGACCTTTCCGTTCTCAAGTTATCGTGGCAACGGCCGGACGGCCGTACGGCCGGACGGCACCACAGAATAAAATTTCACATTTGGGCAAAACTATAACGCGATGTTCCCCAGAACATACGCGCAAAAATGGTCTCCAACGTTCTGGTTTGACTCACTGATCAAGAATCCGTTATAAACATCACTTCTGTCCAGCCGGCCGTTAACACGATAACTCTCGAAACGAATCAGCTAGACAGTTGAAATTTTCAGAGTAGGTTTGGGAGATAAATTTCTTGCATGGTTGAGTTCCTTAAAGGCAAGATCGGCCAGCTGGTTTCGGAGTGATAGAAAAAAAAATTTAAATTACAAATTTCAAATTTTTTCAAGATGCAGTTTCATCATAATCCATTGAGATCATTCCCAACTCTAACAAATTAATATTTTCGGAGATATGATTCTTCAAAATTTCAATATTAACTCGTAACTTCGTTCATCTGTGTTCATGTCAAACAAAGTATGATTGAATCCAAAATGACAAATGGAATAACTTCAGCTATCGTAGATAGCTCTTGGATAAGCCATATTATGATGACGATAATCCATATGATGATGATGGTGTGGTGATGAAAATATATACTTTGGCAAGTTAATCAAACTGGGTTCAGAATATCTCCAGTAAAAACAAAATATTGGACTGGAACATTGGCTAAGTTTCAACTGATATAATATAATTTTCATAGTAGATTTGAGGAATGAATTTCTCGAATGAGTTCATTATTGGGTAGAATTGGTCTGTTGGTTTTGGATTAATAATTTTTGGCACTCTCGTTGAATTTAAATTCTTTTATGGTTTAAATCAAATTTCTTTCAGGTTGATGTTCTATCATAAAAATCCATTGATATAATTCCCCACTTTGAGAAACCAATACTTTCGGAGATATTATTTGTCAAAGTTTGAACAATAGCGTCAAAGCTCCTGTCCACAGAGCTTTCCCACTTTTTAATTCATTAGACCCGACCTCAAACCGTGAAACCTCAAGAATTTTCTCTGTACATTTTCAAATTAATTTTATCCTGTAAACCATGTCTAAGCCACAAAGGAAAACTGACTTTTTTCTGCAATTTCAACTGGCTGTATTCATTTTCCCAAATTCAGTTAATAATTTGGGAAAATGGCAAATTATAAAAGTGTCTTATTTGATAAGAGGAATCCATGGTTGAAATTTATGTACAACTTACAGGCTCACCCTGTATAGTAGCTACAATATGATATTCTCAAGCTCAGTGGTAGAGCGTTTGATTCGGAACCGGAGCTGCCGAGGCTAGGAATGAAATCTTATAGTCAGACGAAGGCAGCCACCATTCACTATTGGGTCAAAAATTAACATTATTGTGCCTAGGGTGGCGTGAGGACACAACAAAGCCTACACAGAACACATCTAATTCTCTTAACACTTACAAGCCCTCGAACGCTTATGGTCTCCTCGGAAGACCTAAACGTGTCAGTATAATCATATCTAATATCACATTGAGGATATCGCCCCCACCCCCTCTTAGTCTCGTTAGTGGTAATGCGTAATAATGGTTATTCCGCGTCCGTAAAACTGAACATTTGCCCAGAACATCAAAACTTGTTTTCCGAAATTTGATCTGATCTATTTATATTATTAAAAGAAAGAAGCAACCAGCGTACTCACATATTTACGCTGTAAATTCAATAGAAATAAAAGCTTTTTAAACTGCCGCTTGACAGTGAGAAACAGCTCCAAATGGTACCAGATGGTTTGTTTTATGACATACTCCAGTCGGCGAAATTGAAACATCTAGCGAGCTACCCGCTTTGGGATAACGCTATATTATGATAAATATTGTTTTTTGCCGGCTACACACATTGTGCCGAAAACTATTGAATATTGAATTTACGGCAACAGGAATGTGTACAAGGGTACATGGTGTTATTCCATGTTATCCCGTCCATATTATCTGCCTTCTTTGCATTTAACCAGTCAGGCGGTCAAATTCCTTCAGAACTCCATTGAAATTTTTCCAACTCCTTCAAAATTCGTTCCAACTCCTTCGAAATTTTATTCATTTCCTTGGAATCGTTCACGCCCTTGTTTGGCGGATCTCGATCTTGTCCAGTTCTTATATGATTCATTATCCAATAACGATGTTATATTCATCACAGGTGAATTCAACTGTCCTGATATTGTTTGGCCTCTGAGACATCTCCCTTCATTGAACTCGCCTTCATTTTCGTACGCAGAACTATTCAGTAGTACTACATTCCGGCAGGCTATAGAACAGCCCACAAGGTTCAGATCCGGTCAGGAGCCTTCTCTGCTCGATTTGTTCTTGGTCTCGGACTCCAACTTAGTTTCCGACATAAAATACCTGCCACCTTTTGGCAAGTCTGACCACATGACGTTATCTACAGAGCTTCAATTTCGACTTCCTTCGGTCAATAGCAATTATTCTAAGGTCATTCGAAATATTGATTACAAGAAAGTTACCGAAATGCTGTTGGCTGACGACTGGCCGGGTATCTGCCAGGATGATAGCGACGTGGGGGAGGTGTGGAGTGAGTTTTTGAATGTGGTCAACAGGGTTGTATCGGCTTGCACGACGTCAAGAGTTGCTAGGTAAAATAGAGTGCGACCATGGATTGATGGCGGGGTGTTGAAGATGGCTCGTCGGAAGAAGTCATTATGGCAGAGGTATGCCCGTACCAGATCCGATGAAGATTACCGGACTCATCGCTTATACTCAAACCAGTTGTCTGCGTGTATACACCAAGCAAAGGTCGAATATGAGAGAAAATTAGCAAATTCCAAGGATAGTAAAAGGTTTTTTAAGTATTTACGACCGTCTATGTGCGGCAGGGTTGGCATTCCATTGGTCCGCAACAAGTCTGGTGAATTTTGCAGTCGTTCGTCGGAGGTCGCAGATGAGCAGCTGAGGCATTCTCATCCTCATTCTCCATGGAGCCAGATGGTCCACCTCCTGAAGTTCAGATTCCTCGCTGGGCGGCAGACATATATGACATCGTAATATATGACGAACTGGTGAAAAAGTATCTTCTGCAGGTAAAGACAG
Organism: Halyzia sedecimguttata; assembly: GCA_937662695.2. Taxonomy (NCBI): domain Eukaryota; kingdom Metazoa; phylum Arthropoda; class Insecta; order Coleoptera; family Coccinellidae; genus Halyzia; species Halyzia sedecimguttata. Next base: position 123,162,040 of record OW569411.2, read on the forward strand.
ATTCCGCTCCTGGTCTCGACGGCATAACCGCTCGACTACTACAGTGTTGCGCTGAGTCACTAGCTTCGCCTTTATGTAGAATATCCTCGTGCTCCCTGAAAACTTCCAAATTGCCAGGTAACGGGCTGAAGGCTTCCGTTACTCCTATCTTCAAAAAGGGTGATAAGTTTTCACCGCAAAATTATCGACCTATTTCATTGCTATCGACTGTGTCGAAGGTACTGGAGAGAATAGTATGTGATCACGTTGTTCAATTTGCGTCAGCACACCATTTGATCCCTAAAGAGCAGCATGGTTTCTCGCTCGGTCACTCAACTTTGACGAACTGGATGCACTGCGTAGACGCTTGGACGAGAGCGTGGAAGATGGGTGTTCCAGTGGATGTATTATATCTGGATTTCTCCAGGGCTTTTGACAGGGTTTTACACCGATGCCTGCTGCGTAAGCTTCAGAATTTTGGTATTGGAGGCCGAATACTGGCTTGGATAGAGGCGTTTCTGTCCAACCGCTCTTTTAGAGTAAGAGTGGACAAATCATTCTCCACAACAGATTACCCTGTTACATCTGGCGTGCCGCAGGGCTCTGTCCTTAGCCCTGTATTGTTTTTGTTTTACACCTCTGACCTCCCCCGCCTCATGCGCTCTTGGTGCTCACTATTTGCAGTTCATGTAAATCCATGTAAATCGTATTACATCGATGGAAGGGCCCTAGAGAGTGTAACGAGCCATTGCGACCTTGGACTGACGGTGACTGGGGATCTGCAGTGGTCTGAACATGTCTCCTCCATTTGTGCCAGGGCCAAGCGGATAACATATGCCATCCATAAAACATTCAGGGGGAGCGACGTGGCTACCATCCGGACGCTTTATACCACGTACGTGAGACTGATTCTCGAATACGTGGGACCAGTGTGGTGGCCGTCTACCAAGGGTGATGAGGGTCTACTCGAGTCTATCCAACGGTGGAATACACGTATACCGTACCGAGGCAATCGTCCCTCCTTTGAGCATCGACTTCGTATTTTTGACCTGCCTTCTTTCATCGATCGGCGCGAGAGATTTAATTGTTACCTATCGGTCCCTTCACGGTCATTTTGGAGAGGATATCTGTCACATGTTCGAAAGAAATCACTGCAACTTAAGAGGCCACGACTAAAAACTCCGTAATACCCTTATTAGACTATGCCTTTTTCATGTCTATATTTGCGCCTATTTTCATGGCTATTTGTTGGTTGAATTTCCCCCCAAATGAGTAGCACTATTACACCACGCTTTTTTCACTCTTGTTTCAGGCAATAATTTCAGAACTGCAAATATTGAAGAAATTGACATATTTACCTTAAGTTCTTGTGTTGTTCGTATATTTCTAAAAGAATACCATAGTGTTTTAAGAATGTCTGAAGAAACGTTTAATATGCTACTACATAGAGTACAAATTCACATACAGAAAAAAGACAAAGTATTTCCAGAAAGCATTTCTTCAAAAACGAAATTAATAATTACTTTGCGATACTAGGTGAAAACTTCATATCACTCGGGGATATCCATCACAGATTATCTTGCCTTCGTAAGTTTAGTTAGTTTACGTCCACAGAGTAATAAACATAAATTTATTATTAAATTTACGAAGCTACGATTCAAAGGATACAATAAACTAGGTTATGTTAAGAAGACGTCAAGCCAGACTGATAAATATTGTGTTAGTAGACATGACATTCCGACAAAAAGGCTTGAAATCCCCACGATTCAGGGGGAACAAATAGAACCAGTTCTATTTATTTTCAAGCCTGAAACAGCCTACAAAATAGCCCCGGGCGCATGTGTATTTCTTCAAAATTTCAGGTGCACTCAGTCAGGCTGACAAATAGGCACGAAAAAGGCATAGTGTAATAAGGGTATAAGGAAAACTTTCGGACCACTCAACGGCAGGGTTTCCTGCCTAACAGGGTATTCGAGTCTTGGAACCGTTTGCCTGTTGGTGTGGTTGAGGCAGGATCTGTGAATGGTTTCAAGAACTCTTTTGACGAATGGAGGAGCTTGTGAATGTGTCAAATAATTTAATTATTTTTCAGCATGTGAACTATTTAGTTATATTTTTAGTTTATAGGATAACCTAAACTCTAATTTGTATTCATAATAATAATAATAATTGTAATGTTTCCAACTGTGTTGAAAATTTGCCAACTCCGTTCGACAATGGGGGGGATCAACCCCCCTTAGGCGCGTACCTGTAAACCACATAGCAAATACTATAGACAAAAGCGAGTTCGTAAATCTGATGAATTTTAGAATCTTCCAGTTATTTTATGTAAATGAAGAATTATATGCAATTGAATGAGAGTAGTTTGTAAGTGGCGAATAGCTTCTCCCAAACAAAACTCATCTTACTCTGGAATTGTCTGGAAATTAATTATGTAGGAACTGTAGGAAGTTATCAGAAATGAAAGCACCAGGTGGAATACTACCTGTTCCATAATGAAATATTAAGTTGATTATTCCCAGAAAATGTGTCCTAGGAACATGATTGAATAATATTACGTTTTGATGGAAAATAGATGAAGGATAATATACAGGGTCTTTATAAATGATTGTAACATCTTAGTTGGTTTTGAAACTCCCTCATTTTACTGCTTTCTATGCATGCAACACCTCCTATATTAAAGGCCAGTCATCAAAAACAATATGGCCGCCATAGTGGATGGAGAAAAGGCGGTAAATTCAAAAGTTGAATTATTGGATTTTTCTCATATTCAAACAAATTGATGAATTATACATGCCATGCAACAATGAGATGATTCTATTTAATAGCGCACCTATACAGGGTGAGTCTTTGACCACTGCATTCATTTTAACCAAAGATTCCTCTCATCAAATGAAACACTTTTTTCATTTAACATTTTTCCAAATTCAGCTCAGGTAAAAAGATACAGGCTGTTGAAATTTTGAAAAAAAATCAGTTTTTATTTTGTAGCTTTGACATCCTTTTTTCGAATAAAATGAATTTTGACGTAAAGTTTCCTATAACTATGATACATATTTTCCAAATATTAGTTATTTTCTACTTCTACTGGTTTTCTAGTTATGGACTCGTGGATTCATAAAACTAAACGAAATTAGCATAAAGAAAGCATATGAAGTTTTTCTTGAGTCATTTCAAGAATATTCCATCGTTTTAGAACAATATATTATTCTTCATCATTTCTCCTTAAACGCACCGTTTTCGAAATATTCTTCATTGAATGTTTTAAAATGGAAAACTCCAGAAATTTCACTACTTTTATGGATCCGTTTCTGAGCGTTGGAATACCGAATCAAGCTGTAAACCACGTTACCATGCCTTATTCTCATCCGCCAACAATGTCATAGATAATTTATATGCGGGAGTGTATTAGCACATTGTGAAATCTTTAAACGCTTGTAACTTTTTACCTGAGCCGAATCTGGAAAAATGGTAAATGAAAAAAGTGCTTCATTTGATGAGAGGAATCTTTGGTTGAAATGAATGCAGTGGTCAAAGACTCACCCTGTATATTCCATTGGTCCTCTATTGGAGGATTTTGAATCTTAACGAAAATAGCATAATCTTCATGATACTCAAGTGATGCCTAGGACCACGTTCCATATAAGGTTTGATTAAGAATTTTAGCACTAGTTTCACATTCTGCTTTTCAATTGATGTTGGACATAAGGATATGGTAGGTCTACCAGTAATTTCTTATATTTTTCAAAAGCTGAACGGAGTCGACAGCATAAAAAAGGGGTCTTTCAATATCAGAAGTAGGTTTATATAAAATAATAAGGATGTTTATATAAAATATCCTTGGTCTATCCTTTTCTTCATTTCCCTTTCCACTGGATCCGACTGCTGTGAGGGTCACTGCGGGATAGGCATATTCATCTACTCCCTGTATTATTTCATCTCGCAGGATAAGATCACTCCTGCCATTATTCACAACAATATGTATTTTGATTTTGAGGTGTTTACAGTCATACCCCACTCTATATTTGCCTCATCCAATTTTCTCAACATATAATAAATATTAAAAGGTTTTTTTCTGGGTTTTCTCTCCCAAACTCTGAAAAATATCTATAAAATAAAAATGAATTATTTTGTGATTTGCTTCTGCGTAAGAAACACAAGATATTTGTCAGAAGCAATCAATTGAACAATGTTGCCTAACAAACAACAACGAAGCAACATCAACGAAGAAACAACTATATAAAAATATCGTTTCGGAGTCTATATCAGACTCCTTCGTCAGACGCTTAATGAAAATCTTTAGAATTATTTTGTTGATAGTTATTGTGAAATTCAAGAATTGTCACATTGAGAGTTGCTGGACGTAATCAAGAGTTTGGGAGAGAAACCCAGAAAAAACCTCTTAAAAATGAGTATACCTCCCACAGTATCCTTTAATGATTACATATAATAAATATCTTCCTCATCTTTGGCCTTCATGACCAGTTCGTCCGCAAAGTGTAGAGTGAAAAGTATATATTATTTTCCTATTGGAATTCCCATATTGCGACATTTTCTTCGCCAATTTTTCATAGTCGGCTAGTCGAGGCAAGATAGACCGTAAACAGAGTCGATGCTACCGGACAGCCATGTCGGAAACCTTTTGAGATACGAAACTCCTTAGACAGTTTGGTTCCCACCTTTACCCTTGCTGAAATATCCGTTAAGATCTCCTTCACTCCCCTAGTTGTATATCTGGCTTACGCCATTTTCTTCCAAGGTCTTCCACAATTTTGCGAGTGGTACACTATCATAAGCCTTCTGCAAGTATACAAAAATCAAGTTTCTTTCTGTTCTTTTTTCCAAAAGCTGTTTCAGGCAAAAATTGTTGTCAACTATGACATGTATTTCATCTTCCGTTCTTCCTTTTATTATTCTACCAAATAATCTGGACAATGAGTTGGTAACAGTGAGTCCTCGGTAATTTGGACATAAAAATAGTACGAATCTCCACTTGCAATCAAATTTTCAACGGTGATTTAAGCATTCACTATTGACAAACCAAACAGCTGTCTATTGAATGTTCATCCACTGTCGCCGCCATATTGTAAAAAGTGATGGGAGTTGATTGGCCTTCCTTTTAGGAGGTGTTGATGCATGCTGTGCACAATTGCAATTCCAGTCACAGGATGCATAATATAGAGCCGTATTCATAAAACGTATCCTTTTACTTTAAATAAAAAGCATATCCTTCAATAATTTTGAGTGTGGTCAGTAGCAGACTCACCACCGTATCCAAAAAGCATTCAAGTATTCAATCTCCGTTAAGTCCTAACTGAGGTCCTCAGTTAAGGATAAATAAGAATCACAACCTCAGTTAACGTGAAAATTGACTTGAAACAGGCCTGTTTTACCACCGTTAAATACGTAACTGAGGTTGCGATTCTTATTTATCCTTAACTGAGGACCTCAGTTAGGACTTAACGGAGATTGAATACTTGAATGCTTTTTGGATACGGTGGTGAGTCTGCTACTGACCACACTCAAAATTATTGAAGGATATGCTTTTTATTTAAAGTAAAAGGATACGTTTATGAAGTTAGGACGGAGATCGAATGCTTTGTGAATACGGCGGTCTCGATCGTGTAGTAACATGTATATAACGCATTTTTATAAACAAGGGTAGTGTAGTACATTTGTAGTTCAGATAGAATCTTATTACATATTTTGATCTGGAATTTGTTGGATTACAAGGTAATTTTTTTCGAAGAATTCCGGACTATAGGGGGTCTTGGGCTTTATAGTATAAGTACTCTATATTCCGACAAATTCGATAGTCCGAGACTGCCTTACAAAACGTTTGTCGGACTACCGGGGGTCCACTGTACAATAAATAAACAAACCATAGTGAACAGGTTGGAACCTGCCGCGGCACATACAAGCCAACATCCCTCTACTTATTCTTGGAGGATATTCTTGCAAGTATGAGGTGATCATTATGAATACGAAAAAAAGGAAATGCTTTTACTCTTACCTTTTTCTTCAACTGAAAACCTTTTACTTTCATCTTATTCTTACAAGGATATACTTCAGTTTTATGAATACGGCTCATAGATACGCATAACCTCACTTTCTCCTTTGTTTACATTGACAATTATAAATGATGAGTTCCAAAATGATTGTCACTGGGAGATTCCTCTTCCTCCCGTCCCAATTTGGACCAAAAATGTTTATTATACAAAATAATTGATTTAATAGTTGATATACTTTCGCATTGAGTTTGTAGAAAGTGAAATTTTCAAATAAATAAATTTTTGGATTTGAGTTTTTATTACACGTGATTTTGGGTAAATGGCATAATAATTGCTGAGCCTAACACCTTCATTGGGTTTACAACAGACCTTGTCACCAGAGTAGGGTAATTTGATTGAAAGAATGATGAATGATAAATTATACTGGAATTTTACTAAGTTTCAAGGAGTTCTCCGTCTGAAAATATCAAGCTGGAATCGAGAGTGAATTATTCATTAGTTGGGATTCAATTGTCCTAAATCATGATGAGATATCATATTTATTAGCTATTGAACAGATATGAATAATCTGTTCCCTTGTGTTTGAATGGAAGAATTTTTGAAATCCTATTAAGAATTTTTGCGATATAAGTGGGTACTGATAAATGAATGCATGCTGTTGAACTAATTTTAATGCAGGTAATAAATCAAAACAAATGGACAGAATACATTGAATAACTGTAAGATAACTCCCAGTTTAGGAGTTTGGCCATTTATGAGAATTCTAACAATGAAATTCACTTCAAATATTCAAAATGTGTTCCATTATTCTCGAGGCATCTATAAATCATTTTCCATTTGTTGTCAAATATATTTTTAAACATTTGTGGGCTTATATTTTGGCGTTCAAATAATATCCCAACTGTATTTCTTCGTCATCCAGTTGGTTTATGAATGCCTCCAGCATTATTGTTTTAAACCTTTCGGAATTAATGTTATCATGAAAGAAAACTGGGCCATATATTCTACGACGATAAATCGCTAACCACACACCAACTTTTTGCGAATGTAATGGAGTCTCAATAAAACTGTGGGGATTCTCAGATGTTCAAAATCTGTAGTTTTGAGAATTCACATAACCCGACATTTTAAACCAAGCCTCATTACTTAAAAAAGTTGAGTGCAATAATCTATCGAAGTTAAGAATATTCAGAAACCAATAGCAGTAGTCTAGGCGACGTAGAATAACTATTGGTAGGAGTTGCTGTACCATCGTTATTTTGTAACGGTACAAATTCAGTTTTTATCAATACTCTGTGACAAGTACTCAAGGGGACACCAGACTGTGAAGATAATTTATTCAGGGAGATTTGAGGATTTTGTTAAACTCATGTTCTCAGTTCTCAACAGCAACTTCGTGAGAAACTTGAGGTCTTCCTGTCGATTTTCCCTTGTTAACGTTTCCAGTCTGAATTAATCTGTTTACAAATACCTCTGAGGTACCCCGGAAGAGATTCTAGAATCTGACCATCGGGATTTTTCGCCAGATATTCATTTTTGCAGGCTTCTACAGCATTAATCTATTCACCATTGATTAATGAACCTTTGGGGTAATAGGACATCACAATAAATGTGTTTTGTTCTAAATCATAAGTCATTACAGATTCAAATAATTTAGAAACTGAATGTTCACGAATTTTAAGAAGAGTTTTAAGAATTGACAATGATTCAATATTGGCTGTCAGTTTAGAAATTCTATGTTATAAACAGAACACAAGAGTCGCATATGGTAATTACATCCGATAAGATCGAGTAGATTTTATGATCACGTGATTTTCGAGCATCTAGGGATATCCAAACGCGATTGTTTATTCTGAGTTCGAAATTCTAACCTAAATATACTGCTTCCGTCATATTAAAATTTCAATTTAGGCATAATTTTCGAATAACTCCGGTCGCCTTTTTTTTAATAAAATAGCATGAGGTTCATGAAGATAACGTGCCGAGAGGACATGGAGAAGCAATTAATGATTTGCGTGTGGTACCTTGCTAACTTAGAATCATGTTTAAAAAAAAAACATACGTTCTTCCATATGTGTTTTCATATAACAGAAATGTTTTCTGTTGTTCCCTGGCAAATTTCGCATTCATAAATCATTCTCAATTTTTTTTGGGTAATTATTTCGTTGAAAGTTTGACGGTTATATTGACATTGAAAATAGTTGATATAGCTTGATCCGCTCCACCGATTTTCTCGGAGCTTTTCGAGTGACGTCCGAGCAAAATCGGTGGAGCGGATCAAGCTATCAACTATTTTCAATGTCAATATAACCGTCAAACTTTCAACGAAATAATTACCCAAAAAAAATTGAGAATGATTTATGAATGCGAAATTTGCCAAGGAACAACATAAAACATGTCTGTTTTATGAAAATACATATGGAAGAACGAATGTTTTTTTTTAAACATGATTCTAAGTTAGCAAGGTAGGTACCACAAGCAAATCATTTATTGCTTCTCCATTGCGACTTCAGGATGTCCTCTCGGCACGTTATCTTCATGAACCTCATGCAATTTTATTAAAAAAAGGCGACCGGAGTTATTCGAAAATGATGCCTAAATTGATTATCTGTAAATCTCATAGCGGTATCTTCTGCAAAATACCATATTTTTTCTTCATGGTTGATTTCCTCATCTTCTGAATCGCTATCGAGTATCTATTACCTCTATCTCTTCTCTATATGTAATAGATTCAATAATTATTCATTATTCATATTTTTGAAATTTTAATATGATGGAAGCAGTATATTTAGGTTAGACTTTCTAACTCAGAATAAACAATCGCGTTTGGATATCCCTAGATGCTCGAAAATCACGTGATCATAAAATCTACTCGATCTTATCGGATGTAATTACCATATGCGACTAAGAAGTAAGTAGTGGCACTTGTCATTTACGGTTGAACAGAGGGCCAAAGAAAAAACTTGATCACTTCTAATTTTGTTGTGTTGTGTAACTTTGATTTTGTCTTACTCTGAAAGGGTTTATTGATCCGTTGCGGGTGTTTAATAATTTGATGATTACACTTAATGTAAAGGAGGTGTTTCTCTAGGAAAATTAATAATTGGTTTGTGAACGCATTATATATTATTTTCTCCAATAAAAACACTTTGTATCGTTCAGTGAAAAACGTTTGTGAACTCCCCTGGACCTTTTCGCTGTGAAAATATTCTCTTCATACAGGCTATTACATGAGTGGTTGATCATAGCCTAGTGGTGAAGTTCAGCCAGGCCTTTCGGAAAACTTTCTTGTTTTGTATCCTAAGGCTCTTAATTTCGGAGATTCTGGTTAGTCCATGAATGAATTCCGATATCCATAACTTGAGAATCAATGGTCCGATTTTGATTAAACTTTGCAGAGTTGTTCACTTTCAGCAACCCTTTGAAACGGCACATGCAATTTCAATATAGTACTCAGAATATCGAAATATTATTTCGATATTCTGAGTACTATCCTGAAAATATTGAAATTGCATGTGTCGTTTCAAAGGGTTGCTGAAAGTGAACAACTCTGCAAAGTTTAATCAAAATCGGACCATTGATTATCCTTTAAACTTCGAAATCTATATTATTTACAACTGTTAGAAATATCGTTACTGCCATGAAGAAAAACATTTTTCAGTCTAAAAAATTCCATATTTATTTTGAATAGCACACTTGTTTCAAGAGAAAAATGTATGAATTCATATTTTATGTGTTTTTTTTTGAAATATGGTTCTGTCTTTAGTTCTTTTGTGATTATATTTAATGTCTTCTACTGATTATTAAATGGTTTCTTTCTTGGTTCTGTTCCCAAACCCTGAAAAATATCTATAAAATAACAAAAATATTATTTTGTGAATTGCTTCTGCGCAAGAGATACAAGATATTTGTCAGAAGGAATCTATCAAAAAATGTTGCCTAACAAACAATAACGAAACAACATCAACGATGACACAACTATTTCGTAACGTTTTGGAGTCTATACAGGGTCTTTCACGAGGAACCTCACCCATATTTATACGGGAAACTACTGAACGTATTTTCATGAAATTCAGCACTTATAAGTATTTCACGATGCTGATGAAATCTAAAATATTTTCATGGCATGAGCACCTCCGGTTTTTCCGGAAATGACGTCAACTTCCGTTTTTCAAACTAGAACACCATTTTTTTATTGCAGAAATAGATTCCTTAGAAAATTTCAAGTTATTTTAATGTAACATTTTTCAGTTTTGGTTGGAAAATTCTCTCTGAGCGGGAAAATTCGAAAAAAAAATCGAAAATAGAGCTCCGCTGAAACAAGAATAACTTCGAGGTTTTTGGATGGAAAATTTTCATTTTTGGGATTTTTCAGGATGTAAGATTGATGTATCCGCTTTAAAAATCGAAATCGCGATTCATGATACAGGGGGTGAAAAAATCGCTTTCAAAGTTAGGGATGACAAAATCGTGAAAAATTATTTTTTTCAAATTAGAACCCCATTTTTTGGCGCTCTAGTTCTTCGGAACTGAGTGCTTATCAATTTGCCCAAATGTCTGTAATTTTCGAATATTTCGATGAAAATCGTCTTAAACGATTTGGTTCGACTCACTGATCAAGAATCCGTGGTCGAAATACATTCTGTCCGGCCGGCCAGCCGTAGGCACGATAACTCTCGAACGGAATGAGCTAGATAATTGAAATTTTCAGAGTAGGTTTGGGGAATGAATATCTCGGCTAAGTTTGTTACTGGGCAAAATCGGACAGAAGGTTTCGGAATAATAAAAAAAAATTTTTTTTTACAGAACAAATTCCAAATTAATTTTTTTTTAATAAGCAGTTTTATCATAAGAATCCATTCATATCATTTTTAACTCTAACAAGCTGATACTTTCGGAGATATGATTTTTCAAAATTTCAATGTAAATCGTATTTCACAGATTGATATAATTATTCTATGTATGAATTCTCATTATGTCAACTTGACAGAAGGGAATATTGTAACTTCAAAAATATTGGGGTTGAAATACTCGTATTTTAGCGATGCAACGGGGACCTCACCCGAAAATGTTTGAAAATATTACGTAAATATTGAAAGCATAATTCTGTAGTTCGAGAGAGCAGAAAATTTGGTGAACGTAGATCATGAAATTTTTGATCGATTACAAGGTAATTTTTTATTATTACTCATCTTCTTTCATACATGTTTTATGGAATACCTACTATTTGTAGGTACTTTAAACCTGTTTTGGGCAATTGTCATACGAAACTTGTTTTTTTGGCGCTCTAGTTCCTCGGAACAGAGTGCTTATCAATTTGCCCAAGTGTCTGTAATTTTGTAATTTTTGGCTGAAAATGGTCTCAAACGATTTGGTTCGACTCACTGATCAAGAATCCGAGTGCGAAATCGATTCTGTCCGGCCGGCCGACCGGCCGTAGGCACGATTACTCTCGACCGAAAGGAGTTAGCGGATTGAAAATTGCAAGGTGGTTTTGGAGCGTAAATATCTCGGACAAGTTCGTTCGATCTATCTGAAATTTAGCATCAAATTGTAGAATCATGACCATTATACGCATGTGAAGTTTTGTATTGACCAGATTACCGCAAAGTGTAAAAAAAAATTTTTGAAAATTTAAAAAAAGTTTTTCCACAATAACTCTCGAACGGAATGAGCTAGGTAGTTGAAATTTTCAGAGTAGGTTAGGGAGATGAATATCTCGGTTAAGTTCGTTATTGGGCAAAATTGGCCAGATTTAATTCGATTTCTTCCATGCAGTTCTCATTCTCATGATTGCTCATTTAATCTTGATAAATAAACTATTATTTGAATTGAATTTCCTTTATGATCCAGCTCTATCATATGTATACATTGATATAATTCCCAACTCAGAGAAACCAATACTTTCGGAGATATAATTTGTCTGTTTGAACTAGAGCGCCAGATAGCACCTGTCCACAGGGTTTGAACCCATTTTTATGGCAGATATTGAATCTACGTTAAAAAATAATGTGAGTGTATGCATCACACCCTTGCCCTAAAATGGATATTTTCTGAGTTATTCACACAAAACTGTTTTTCGTCTTGAATTATCAGCTATTTCTTTTCCCTTCACGCCAAAAAGATGAAATTTTCAGGAACTGTTATTTGAACCATGCTGTAGATTTTTCACCCCTTCTTGAAAACGACTTCAAGTTACTATTAGGAGAACCATGGCAAACTCTCGCAGTTATAACTAGAGAAGATGCTCAAAGTTTTGACCGTTAATTTCTAGACATTTATTTATACGTCTCAGGAATGCTTCGTGCGTTGCTCTTCTTATTTCATCGGGAGGAAAAGATCTGCAAAAGCGTTTAAAAACCAAATTGAGTTTCAAAACTATGAATCTAAAAATCTAAACAAACCTGAACGCATTTCTGACTCGTTCTATGCAGTCCTCTTTATCAGTCAGGGGAGTTGAGTAGACAATATTTTTTATCCTACCCCAAACATAATAGTCTAAAGGAGTTAAATCGGGAGAACGTGGTGGCCAAAGATGTGGACCATTGTTCGCCAACCATCGATCTTCAAATAGCCTGTAGAGGATATTTGACACATTGAGTGAATTGTGTGGGGGCGCGCCATCTTGTTGATACCATAAGTCATTATGGTTCTGTACTAGCGGCTCAATTATTTGAGTCAATATGTCAGAATATCTATCTCCTAAGGGAGAACATTCTTTAAATAATGCAAACATGTGTAGTGTTCTATCTTACCAGTTAAAGTCCCATCATAAATGTGAACATCGAGAATTGCATTATTTTTGATGGCGCAAAAAACATTGAAACTCCAGGTCTCTTGAAAGTTCCATTGTCTGAAGTGGTGGTTGTTCTCTTCATCCCAATAATGACTGTTATGCCTATTGAAAGAACCATTCTTTGTGAATTTAGATTCATCTGTCCAAATTATACAGTCCAAAAAGTTTTCATTCTCTTGAAATCGAATCATCATAGCTTCGCAAAACTCTGTTATCCTGACGAAATCAGTTTCCTTCAAATGCTGTACCCTATTGAATTTATATGGGTGCATTTTATGTTTTTTTAATATTCTCCAAACACTCGATTGAGATAATCCTAGATCAATCTCGGCATCTTTGAGAGAATTTTGAGGATTCACACGAAAATATGCAAGAACTGTAATTTCGTTGTTCTCATCTTCTACTACACTTTTTTCTCTGTGTATAGTTTTCTTAACGAAAGATCCGACATTTCTCAAGTTTGTCATGGTTCTGTTAATGGTATCTCTCGTTGGTCTGGGTCGGTCAGGAAACCTCTCAATGAACAGTCGAATCGTTCTATCTACAACTTTATTGCATTATCCATGAAGTAGAATGAGATTTAAATAATCTTCATTGGTAAAATTAGGCATAGTGATCGATTTTATAACTTAATACGAATTATCACAAAATTAATAGTAAACACAAAATGCTACTGAATTAGAGGAATTTGGCAGATGTAATTAATGATATCTATCATTAAAAAAAAAGAATGTAAAACATGGTAAGTTTTTGCATATGGTTCATAAGGAATTATTTGTTTATCACGATTAGTTGAAATAAAGAGGTTTCCGATACAAATTCGAATCAAAATTCGCCATCTATTTAGGAACAACCTGTACCTTTTTTCTCTTGCATATTAGGGTAGTAAAATCTAAAACATGGTTTAAGTAACAGTTCCTGAAAATTTCATCTTTTTGGCGTGAAGATAAAAGAAATAGCTGAAAATTCAAGACGAAAAACAGTTTTTTGTGAATAACTCAGAAAATATCCACTTTAGGGCAAGGGTGTGATGCATACACTCACATCATTTTTTAACGTAGATTCAATATCTGCCATAAAAAAATGGGTTCAAGCTGTTCATTATCATTATCATTATATCAGTTATCTGACAGGAAAATGACTATAACCTAACATTTTTAAAATATACATGGTGAAATGTGTCAAATTTTCATGGCCAACCGGGAGACTTTATAAAAGTGAATGGAGTATATATACTTCTCAGATGGGATGAAGGATTTGAGGAGTTCTTGTTATCCTTTAAGCGATAACGATCTTCCTGCTGCAGGATGAGTTGATGGGATAATTTATTTTTAATTTTGATGTTGGTGTTTTCCATCGTGGTCGTCCCGAGCTGTTGTGTTTTTTCCAATTTTTTCGTCGTGAGTTTATAGAATTTTAGTGTCAGACTTTTAATGATGTCATATAGTTTCTGGTTTTATGTAGATCTTCGATTTTTGTCCATCTGGGTTTGTTTAAAATTATTCTGAGGAGTTTGCTTTAAATTATCTGTAACTTTTTGTTCTGGGGAACATCGCGTTATCATTTTGCCCAAATGTCTGTAACATTCGAATTTTTTTACGAAAATGGTCTCAAACGATTCAGTTCGACACCCCAATGAAGAATTCGAGGTCAAATTTGATTCTGTCCGGCCGTTGCCACGATAACTTGGGAACGGAAAGAGCTACCGACTTGAAATTTTCAGGGTAGGTGTTGCATCTCAATACGACGTACAAGTTCGTTAATGTGCATAATCGGCCCAATGGTTTCCGAGTAATAATTTTGTTTTCAACCAATATAGATCCGATCTAATTGAAACTTGGTGAATAGTTGTAAAAAATAAACCTAAGCACGTTTGTGAAATTTTGTGAGAATCGTATCGCTAGAAAATTAATAAAAAATTATTAAAAAATATTTTTGTTGTCGCGATAACCTGAGAACGGAAAGAGATAGCGGCTTGAAGATTTCAGGTTAGGTTGTGCATCTGAATGCGACCTTTGAGTTTGTTTATGAGCATAATCGGCCGAACGGTTTAAGAGTTATAGCCATATGAAATTTGGTTGTTTTTGTTCCTCATTAACTCGAAAAATACAAAACCGATTGATTTCAAACATGGTTATAAGTTGTAGAATGCCAACGCAAAAATTCTTGCAAAATTTCGTGAGGATAGTATTCGTAGAAAAATGTTAAAAAATCATTGAAAATTGAAAAATATATAACAGTAACTATTCGTCTGAAATTGCTGAAATTTTGCAAGAGCCTTTAGACCTAACTCGATTGCCAAGTTTCAAATTTTAACACGATCGGTTAAATATTGTTAATATTCGAGCAGCATTGTGTGAGTTCAGTAGATGGGTGACCGTTGCCTCGATAACTTTCGAACCAAAGGAGATAGGGAATTACAATTTTCAGGGTAGGTTGCGTATCCGAATGGGAGATAAAGATCATTTTTGGGCATAATCGGTCAAACAGTTTCGGAGTTATACCCACCTGGAATATTATTTCCTTGATAACTCAAAAAATAAAGATTCGATCGAATTGAAGCTTGGTAACTAGTAGTAGAAAACCAACATAAAGAAGGGTTTAAAATTTTGTAAGAACCGTATCCCTAGAAAATTCAAAAAAAATGAGGAAAAAAAAATTCTGTAAGAACCGTACCCCTAGAAAATTTCAAAAAAATCACGAAAAAAAAAATTGGTTCAAGCACTGACGTGAAGTCAGGAGCTTTTGCGTGTATGTTCTATTGTCCATTCTTCTGTATTGAAAACCCTTAATCGAATTTACCCTGGTAAATTATGTTGTCCATTCTCCTGTATTGGACACTTAATTCGAATTTACCATAATAAATTTGAATTAAGAGTGTCCAATACAGGAGAATGGACAACATAATTTACCAGGGTAAATTCGATTAAGAATGTCCAATACAGGAGAATGGACAACATAATTTACCATGGTAAATTCGATTAAGGGTGTCCAATACAGAAGAATGGACAATAGAACATACGCGCAAAAGCTCCTGACTTCACGTCAGTGCTTGAACTAATTTTTGAAGAGTTTTGAAGTTTGTATTCGACGTGTTGCTGCATATAGGGTTTGCATATAAAAACACTGGTCTGATTCCTTAATCGTAAATTTTGAGTTTTGATTTTCGACTTAATTTACTGGGCTCGTTCAGTAAAGGGAAAATGTTACGTTGGATTATGTACGCCTCTCGCGAAAAATCGTTGATGTGTGAGTTGTAGTTCAGTTTTTTATTGAGGGTTATGACCAGATAATTGACTTCTTTGTTCCGTTTTATGGTCTGGCTCTTGAACGTTACGTTTTGTATCGATTTCCGTTTTGTCATGTGTGTAAAGTGCACTAGGGTAGTTTTAATAGCGTTAATTTTGATTTTCCATGTGTCGTAGTACCTTTCAAGTTTCTTAATGTTTCTTCTGTATGTACTTATCTGCCTGATTGGGATGGAGAGATTCTGCTATTACCGCGGTGTCGTCGGCGAATATTTTCAGTTTTGTTCTGTCTGATTTTGGAATATCGCTTATGAAACGAAATGGGATACTTGGAAGAACCTCACTCTTTATGATCGATGTGGTTAACCTTAAGGTTACGTCACAGACAATTGCTAAATCTATTGGGGATAAAGAGTGGCTAGGGATGAAGTAGATCCTTACAACACTAATATATAAAAATAAGAATATCGTGATACAAAATGGCGAATGCGGTGGTCAGCTTACGCACGGCGTGATAGCCGTTTCAAAAAAGATATTGTCCACTACAGTAGTTCTGAAGTCTATTTAAATCATCCCGAATCCTTGCATTATCAACTTTGCTTAACAATTTAAGATTTAAGCATTTCCCTATGTTATTGACGTAAAGTTTGAAAATAAATGGTCCTAAATGAGAGCCCTGAGACTCGCCAGATGTGCGATAAATTATCGCCGATGATTCACCGTTCAGAAGAACATACTGCGATCTGTTCTTAATATAGGAGTATAGCCACGTCAAAAGACTTCACACCATCCTCAGCCAGAGCTCTAGTTAATAAATAGTCTATAAAGTCGGCATACATGAAATACCATTCACTTTTGGAGTAATATCGTAGAAACAGTATCATATACTGAATTGAATATAAAATTGTATTCGGTAATTTCAGAAATATATGTATTAAAAAATGGGTTCAAGCCCTGTGGACAGGAGCTTTCTGGCGCTCTAGTTCAAACAGACAAATTATATCTCCGAAAGTATTGGTTTCTCTGAGTTGGGAATTATATCAATGTATACATATGATAGAGCTGCATCATAAAGGAAATTCAATGCAAATAATAGTTTATTTATCAAGATTAAATGAGCAATCATGAGAATGAGAACTGCACCATGGAAGAAATCGAATTAAATCTGGCCAATTTTGCCCAATAACGAACTTAACCGAGATATTCATCTCCCTAACCTACTCTGAAAATTTCAACTACCTAGATCATTCCGTTCGAGAGTTATTGTGGAAAAACTTTTTTTAAATTATCAAAATTTTTTTTGACACTTTGCGGTAATCTGGTCAATACAAAACTTCACATGCGTATAAAGGTCATGATTCTACAATTTGATGCTAAATTTCAGATAGATCGAACGAACTTGTCCGAGATATTTACGCTCCAAAACCACCTTGCAATTTTCAATCCGCTAACTCCTTTCGTTCGAGAGTTATCGTGCCTACGGCCGGTCGGCCGGCCAGACAGAATCGATTTCGCACTCGGATTCTTGAGCAGTGAGTCGAACCAAATCGTTTGAGACCATTTTCAGCCAAAAATTCCAAAATTACAGACACTTGGGCAAATTGATAAGCACTCTGTTCCGAGGAACTGGAGCGCCAAAAAAACAAGTTTCGTATGACAATTGCCCAAAATAGGTTTAGGGGAAGGTGAGGTATAATGATCCCTGCGAGTCAAATGATCCCCCGATGTAAATGTGAGACAACTAGTACCATCTATCCAAATGCGCGTGAAACATGTGTCCCGCGCCCCTGTCAGTTGCCTCACCGAGTGTTAGGACGGTGAGATCGCTTGGCATAATTTTACAATAAAATAATCAAAAAGTGTGCCTCTGATCTAAGGTCTAAAGTCTGTTTTTGAACTTCCATTACTTTTTACAAGTTAGTGTAGATTGAAATTTTCTTTTATTTGCGGGTAGTTATATCCGTCAGCTAATATTTAAGCAATGTTCGATCTTCGCACGCGATATTTGAAGGTTATGTGTTGATCGATATCTTGGACTTGGGTGTTTGGGGCAAAATGATCCCCTTCTGTGTGTTCAAAATGATCCCTGGAATCATTTTACCCCATTAGTATATGTTATTTTTACAGATCATGCCGAGAATTTATACACGCAAGACTGATCGCCAAAATTGGCCTGAAGAACAGATGCAAAGGGCATTAGATGCCGTCAGAGATGGTATGCCTTAAAAAACCGCAAGTAGAGAGTTTAGCGTCCCTGTGATGGCATTAAAAAGAAGAGCCAAAGGTAAAAACAAAATGGCTATAGGCTCCACTAAAAAGTTAGGGAGTAAAAGGACAGTGTTTAATCTAGAACAAGAACAGGAACTTGTAGATTACATTAAGGACATGGAGTCTAGAATGTACGGACTGACCACACAGGATGTTTTAAGCTTAAGTTATCAACTGGCAGAAAGAAATAATTTACCGCATCCATTTTCTGAAGCAAAAGAAAAAGCTGGACTTGAATGGCTTCGTGGATTTAGACGTAGACATCCAGACATTACGATGCGTGTCCCAGAATCGACGTCTTCTGCTCGAGCGAGGGCTTTTAATAAGCCTGTGGTGGACAAATTCTTTTCGACATTGAAAAACGTTCAGGAAAAGCATTATTTTTCACCCCATCGGATATTTAATGTTGATGAGACGAGTTTATGCACTGTCCCAACAAAAAACTCTAGAGTGTTTGCACAAACAGGCCGTAAACAAGTGGCACGAGTGACTTCAGCTGAGAGAGGTGAAACAACAACCGCAGTGATTTGTACCTCAGCTTCTGGGACTTTTGTTCCTCCAATGTTAATCTTTCGCAGAGTCCGTATGAAAATAGAGTTGATGGATGGTGCACCTCCAGGCGCAATAAGTGCATGCAATCCATCTGGTTGGATGAAATTAGATGTCTTTACTCAGTGGTTCAATCACTTCTTAATTCATGCCAAACCAACAGCAGAAGATCCAGTTCTCTTGATATTGGATGGCCACCTATCTCACACAAAAAATTTGGATGTGGTCTTAAAAGCAAGGGATAATCACGTCACTATTCTATGCCTGCCGCCTCATTGCACCCACAAACTCCAACCCTTGGACGTTGGAGTCATGTATCCGCTAAGCATTTATCACAACCAAGCGTTGGAGAAGTGGATGAATAACAATCCTGGGAGAGTGGTGACCGTGTTCCAAATAACGAAAATTTTTACAGAGGCCTATCTAAAAGCAGCAATTCCACTAAATAGTATGAATGGATTCAGCAAAACAGGAATATATCCGTTCAACCCTGACGTTTTCACTAATGTGGACTTTATTGCAGCTGAAACGACTGAAATGGATGTTGACAATGACAGGGTTGAACCTCCCGGCTCGATCTCTGCGCCGTCAAGTTCTGCATTAGCAGAAAACGTGCAACTATCTCCTCAAGCGAGTTATTCAAAAACTGATGCGCTACAGCCTTTACAAGTGGATGTCCAAGAATCCTTTCATTCAACACCTCAGCTGTTCCCACTTCTAACGTCGGCTCAAAATACGTCAACGCCTGAATCTCCTGAAAGATTGCCTTCAGCTTTGGCTATTGGTCTTCCATCCTCATCTTTTGGCTCAGTTACACCCAGAGAAGTTCGACCAGAACCAAAGATATTTGGGAAAAGGGCGAGTGTAAGGCGAGTAAGAGTAGACACATCAGTCCTGACCAGTACACCCTACAAAAATTACCTAGAAGAAGAAGTCCAGAAGAAGACAGATATTGAACAGAAGAAAGCCCTCAAGGAAGTAAATAAAATTAAAAAAACTAATACCAAAAGACAGAATAATAATGGAAAAGATGGTGCGAAAGGAAAAGGTGTCGGTAAAAGAAAAGGAGGTACAAAGGGAAAAGGCAAAAAAATTCAACACATATCGGATTCATCGGAAGAGGAGAGTGATACTGAATGCCTCTTCTGTACTAGATGCTACTCCGAAGACCATAAAGGCGAAGGGTGGATTAGGTGTGTTGTATGTCATAAATGGGGACATGAATCTTGTGCAGGAATAGATAGTGACGATGCGGATGACTATACTTGCGATATGTGCGTTTCACATAAAAAATGTGATAGTGTAAAAAAACAAATAAGGCTATAGGTCTATTGACTACTACTGACTTTCGGATAAGGATATTTTTATTTTCTACGTCATGAAGAGTATATTTTTCTATTTTATTGCATTATGACATTGATAGGAAAACTTTTATCTTATCATAGTTCAAGAGCATACTTTGTGTTTTTTTATTTAGAAGAGGAGTTTATTATTATTTTAAAAGTTTGTTGCCAAATAATTATAAAAAATACCTTTTATGAAACTAAAAGACTGAAAAACTTTTGTTGAACTTTCTTATATATTTAAATTGTTATGAACAATGCATATTTTTAAAATAAATAGCAGAATGTTTATTTTACCAATATTTATTATCTTATCGTATAAAATGATCCCTGGGATCATTTTACCCCTACCCCGGGGATCATTTTGTACATAGGTGTGTATAAAATGATCCTTTGGTGAGCTTTTACAAAAACCTCTGGTACAAAAAAACTACATACATATAATAAAAATTAAGTATGTGGTTACAAAGTAAATTAAATTCACTACCTCCATCAATAGAAACCTTCCGATTTCGCTTTAAACTTTAGCCACAGTTAAGGTTTTTCCCTTAAGGGAATCATTATACCTCACCTTCCCCTATAGTACCTACAAATAGTAGGTATTCCATAAAACATGTATGAAAGAAGATGAGTAATAATATGAAAGAAGATGAGTAATAAATAAAAAATTTCCTTGTAATCGATCAAAAATTTTCTGATCTACGTTCACCAAATTTTCTCCTCTCTCGAACTACAGAATTATGCTTTCAATATTTACGTAATATTTTCAACCCCAATATTTTTGAAGTTACAATATTCCCTTCTGTCAAGTTGACATTATGAGAATTCATACATAGAATAATTATATCAATCAGTGAAATACGTAATCATTAAAGGATACTGTGGGAGGTATACTCATTATTCAACGGTTTTTTCTGGGTTTTCTCTCCCAAACTCTGAAAAATATCTATAAAATAAAAATTAATTATTTTGTGATTTGCTTCTGCGTAAGAAACACAGGATATTTGTCAGAAGCAATCAATTGAACAATGTTGTTGTTTGTTAGGCAACATTGTTCAATTGATTGCTTCTGACAAATATCCTGTGTTTCTTACGCAGAAGCAAATCACAAAATAATTAATTTTTATTTTATAGATATTTTTCAGAGTTTGGGAGAGAAAACCCTGAAAAAACCGTTGAATAATGAGTATACCTCCCACAGTATCCTTTAATGATTACGTATTTCACTGATTGATATAATTATTCTATGTATGAATTCTCATAATGTCAACTTGACAGAAGGGAATATTGTAACTTCAAAAATATCTGGGTTGAAATACTCGTATTTTAGCGATGCAACGGGGACCTCACCCGAAAATGTTTGATAATATTACGTAAATATTGAAAGCATAATTCTGTAGTTCGAGAGAGGAGAAAATTTGGTGAACGTAGATCAGAAAATTTTTGATCGATTACAAGGTAATTTTTTATTATTACTCATCTTCTTTCATATTATTACTCATCTTCTTTCATACATGTTTTATGGAATACCTACTATTTGTAGGTACTTTAAACCTGTTTTGGGCAATTGTCATACGAAATAACTCTCGAACGAAAGGAGTTAGCGGATTGAAATTTGCAAGGTGGGTTTGGAGCGTAAATATCTTGGACAAGCTCGTTAATGGGCAAAATCCATCAAGCGGTTTCGGAGTTAGGGCCGATTTTAGTAAAAATATTTTTTATGAATATTTCCGAAACCGATCACTCGATCTATCTGAAATTTAGCATCAAATTGTAGAACCATGACCTTTATACGCATGTGAAGTTTTGTATTGAGCAGATCAACGCAAAGTGTCAAAAAAAATTTTGAAAATTTAAAAAAAGTTTTTCCACAATAACTCTCGAACGGAATGAGCTAGGTAGTTGAAATTTTTAGAGTAGGTTAGGGAGATGAATATCTCGGTTGAGTTCGTTATTGGGCAAAATTGGCCAGATTTAATTTGATTTCTTCCATGGTGCAGTTCTCATTCTCATGATTGCTCATTTAATCTTGATAAATAAACTATTATTTGAATTCAATTTCCTTTATGATGCAGTTCTATCATATGAATACATTGATATAATTCCCAACTCTGAGAAACCAATACTTTCAGAGATATAATTTGTCTGTTTGAACTAGAGTCCAGAAAGCTCCTGTCCACAGGGCTTGAACCCATTTTTTTTCATAACAGGTAAACAACGGTGAATATCTAGGAATTGCAGAAATCGCAAACAATTTATTTTTTTGTACTGGTGTACGCTTCGTGAGCCCATACATTGTAGATTAGGTACGCATATCACCCATATTTATCTATTTTCGCCCGAGGAAAAGTTTTCGACGTCGTCATTGGATGGCTTTTTAGTGCTGCAGTTCTTAGCTGGTAGGTCTTCATCAGAAGAATAATCACTAACTCATTCAATTTCTGAGTCGGAGGAATTAGAGGGAACGGATCATCGAATAGCAATAATGGGTAAATATTCCGAAATGTTCCGAATTCCGAAATGTTCCGAAATGAAAACAAACCTAATTGTTGTATTCGTTATTATGGACAATATCGATTCAATTAAGCAAGATTTCTACTACCTCATGCCTAAACGAATTTACCGTGCTCTCAAACACATTTATTTTCCATTAACTTAACATAACTATAAAGACATCGAAACCATAACCTCACATTTTCCAGCGTTAGTAAAGTTTAGAGCCAATTTTGTTTTACATCAGGGCCACCTGATTAAAAATTACTTTAAGTTCCATATTACCCGACTATTCCATATACAGGGTCCGAGGTCGCCACACCGACACTGACAAGGAGGTGATAGGGTACCACTAGGGTGTCACACTTCCTGTTGTTAAACAGTCCTCCGGGTCTTCTGATGGAAGTTAGGGATGGTTTAAGCCAGGGGTGAGTTTCCTTATTTTGCAAATATTTTAGAGACCAGTTGAGATAGAGCAATGAAATTTGACAGTTTGAGTAAGCAGCTCGAGTACTTTGAAAATCTGACGAAATAAATTTTCGTAACCCCCACAAAAACAAATGGTAGGAGGTGGGGGTACTTTTTAAAATAAATGATTTTTTTTCCCACGGTAACGTACTAATAATAAATTAGATTTCAAAACTGCGATCTTTTACCTTTTTTTTTTTTAGGTATCGTTGACACTTGGGGCTCAAGCGGTTACAAAGATGTTATCGAAAGAATGTCACGAACATACAATATTTTCGATCTTGGGGTAGAGCGCTACATACAGATCGGTGATTTCCTGCTTCCCATTACCATATTGAAATTTTTTCTCTTGCGAGTGTCGTTAGTCTCCATATCTTCAATACCTATATTAAGAAGTATACACGCTGTTCCAAAAAAGGCTAGTCATCTTACAACTTTCAAATTTTCAATCTAATACCCTGTATACTCATTTTTGAATTCTACGACTTTCAAATTTTAACGCAAGTTTGTGAGGAGAACTTTTTTTATTTAATTTGTCGTAGAATTCAAGAGTGACAAAGTTTACAGGGTATCACATTGAATAAGGGACTGGCTATGGGTAGACATGTGGAGTATGCTGCGGAAAAGATGATGGAGAAGACGGTGGCCAAGGCGAAGATTATGCCAAATATTAGGGGGCCGGGACAATTTGGAAGGAAACTGTTGAGCTCGGTAGCCCACAATGTAGCACTGTATGGTGCGTCGGCCTGGGCAAAAGCGTGTAGTACGGAAAAATATAGAAGGAAAATAACGGCAGCGCAGAGGCTAATATTGCAAAGGGTTTGCTGCGCGTACCGCACGGTCTCTGCAGCGGCAGTGCAGGTAATTGCGGGCACACCTCTAATAGATCTTCTGGCTGAGGAAAGGAGAAGAGTGTATGAGAATGCTTACGGACACCGACCTGGTGTGCGTAGGCAGATCAGGATAAGGATAATGAGGGCATGGCAAGATAGGTGGGAGTCACAGCAGGGAGCTGCGAGTTGGACGAAGCAAATACTGCCAGATATAAGTAGGTGGATGAGCTGTCCCCATAAGGTAACCAATTACTGGTTTACACAAATACTTACGGGACACGGATCCTCTGAAGTCTTCAAGGAAAGAATTGGAAAGACTGACCAACCGATCTGCCGAACGTGCAATTCGGAGGATAGCGTTGGGCACATGATATCGGAATGCGAAAGGTGGACAGTAGAAAGGCGGGGGCTAAGAAGCCTCTTCGGGGAAAACCTGAATTGTCAGGGAATTGAGGAAGAAATGCTAGACAACGAGAGCAAATGGAAAGATGGTTTCAAGATCTTGACAACCATAATGGAGAAGAAAGAGGTAGAGGATAGAAACAGGCAGGCTATGGAACAAACATAGCATGTGGAAATATACGTTTCGCAGAGACGCAAAGGGCCCTAAAGGGCCCGGTACCAATGCGGAACGAAAGATGGGCGATGAGGTGGAGTTTGGTTGGTAGGCACTGTATTTTGAGTCCAACACTCTCTAGGACAACTTCCTAGAAGAACATGAGTTTCTCCACCTCTTGAAAAAAAAAAAAAAAAAAGGTATCACATTGAAAATTTGGAAGTTGTGAGAAGACTAGCCTTTTTTGGAACACCATGTATACTTCTCAATATCTTGAAAATAATGGAGATTATGGTCCCTAACTACACTTGCAAGAGAAAAAAATTCAATATGGTAATAGTAAGATGGAAAACGCCGATCTATATATGGTGCTCTACCCCGTGATCGACAATGTTGTGTGTTCGTGACATTCTTTCGATAACATCCTTGTTAACGCTTGAGCCCCAAGTGTCAACGATATATACGCCAAATTAAAGGTAAAATATCGCAGTTTTGGAATCCCATTTATTATTAGCACGTTACCATGGAAAAAATCGCATATTTTAAAAGTTACCTCCACCCCCTATCAGTTGTTTTAGTGGGGGTTAGAAAAACTACCATCCCTATAACTTCCATCAGAAGACCCGCGGAGGATAGTTTAACAACAGGAAGTGTGACACCCTAATGGTACCCTATCACCTCCTTGCCCATGTTGGTGTGGCGGCCTCGGACCCTGTATACCGATTTTACTCTAATGATGAACCTTATCAAAGGTTTTTTAGAATCAGTAAGTATATATTACATATCAACCTGTACACGAGCGTCCAATTCTTCTCGATCGAGTTGTATGTCCTCCGGTTGACCATGAACTTCCCAGCCCATTTCGAAATATAAGACGCATAATACGAGTACACGGTTTAAAAACGGGCGAAATCGGCACATCTATCATAAGTTTTAATGGGGACCTTCCAGCAGCGAGGAGTCCGGGGAGATAATTCGAACCTTCAGCATATGATGGTCCCGAACGACGACGAACTCCCGCCGTCCCGGATCAATATTTCCTCATTTGCTTCCATTCCGGGATTTTCTGCGGAGCTTTCCTAGAATTCCCAGTTCTCACTACTCACTTTTTATGGCGGTTCGAGTTTTAATAGATATTTGACAATTTCACGCTGACTGTCCATGAGTACCTATACACGGTGATTTGTGACCAATGACTCATCGGGCAGGGAGTTATAGAGGATCATATGAGGAGTCAGACATGGGCACTCAAACATCTCGTATATAATATACTCCATTCACTTTTTTGTAGACTCCCGGTTGGCCATGATTCAGGTCTATCACGTTTTTGAAACTAAAACAAAGCCAGGTTGGCATTGCTGAAATATCGTCAAGGTCAAAACAATTCGCCAAGACGTTGAACATTTCTACTCTCAAGATAACCATAACATAATCTTCAATCCTAGACAAGATATTATCACAGACCCTTATCTTCGAATAATAAAGAACTCTTCGCTTTGACATTGAAAATGCCGAAAGTAGTTTTGAAGAAGCCGAGGAGAAAAGGCCGAATGTAGTTTTGAAGGTATCATGAAGTGCTATACAGAACCGAAATCTGCAATAGGAAAATACCATTCTGACATGTTGAACTCTCGAATGAAATTACTTAGTTTCCTATCATTATATTTTATTGAGGTATAAGAATGACTCGGGTTTCGTAGTACTACTACATTTTGAAACTGGTGTATTTCAAGTGTGAACAATAACGTATTTAAATGTCTTCTTGAGAAACGTGGAGAATTCCATAGGTACGTCTGTTTATTTAGAAGTTTTCCTGCTGGGTTATTCGGGTATTTTTTTAAAATTAACTATCACAAAGCTACAGACTACTGTATCCATTATTTTTTTGATTAAAATTTCAACAATTGATTGTTGATTTCCATACAAGAAAATAGCATAATTGAATGTTCCAACCAGTTCATATACGTGAAATATTTCTAGTAACAACAGAGGAAAAATTTTCTTCTACAGTCGCCAGGACTGTGGAATTATTATTGAGTTCACAATATCTTCTCAAAATCATTATTTTTCCGAAGTAAACTCACATTGTGAAAATACGTAATTACTAAGACTTCTATATAGAAAGGACAACATTGCGTAGTTATCTGACAGAAAAATGACTATAACCTGACATTTTCAAAAAATACATGGTGAAATGTTTCAAATTTTCATGGCCAACCGGGAGACTTTATAAAAGTGAATGGAGTATATCTCTAGTTTCTGAGATATAAGGTATTTCTTGAAAATCAAACAATTTTCAAACCCCCATAAATCAAAACTGTATCGATTTTGATAATATTCAAAATATTCCGAAAGCGAAAATGAAAAAAAAAATGCCAAGGCCATACTAGAACATTAATTTTTGGCGCTCTTGTTCCTCGGAACAGAGTGCTTATCAATTTGCCCAAATGTCTGTAATTTTCGAATTTTTGGCTGAAAATGGTCTCGAACGATTTGGTTCGGCTCACTGATCAAGAATCCGTGGTCGAAATCGATTCTGTCCGGCCGTCCGTCCGTTAACATGATAACTCTCGAACGAAAGGAGTTAGAGGATTGAAATTTGCAGGGTGGGTTTGGAGCGTAAATATCTCGGACGAGTTCGTTAACGGGCGAAATCCACCAAGCGCTTTCGGAGGTATGGTGGTTTTTAGTAAAAACATTTTTTATGAATATTTCCAAAAGCGATCACTCGATCTATCTGAAATTTAGTTTCAAATTGTAGAATAATGACCTTTATACGAATGCATAGTTTTGTATTGATCGGATTGACGTAAAGTGTAAAATAATTTTTTTTTTATTTTTTCATTTTTTTTCTACAACAACTCTCGAACAGAATGAGCTAGGCAGTTGAAATTTTCAGAGTAGGTTTGGGAGATAAGTATCTCGGTTAAATTCGTTATTGGGCAAAATGGGCCAGATGATTTCGGAGAAACGAAAAATAATTTTTTTTTTTTCAAGTTACAAATTTCATATTCAATTTTTTTAATATGCAGTTTCTCCATAAAAATCCATTGATATCATTTTGAACCGTAACAAGATCATAATTTCGGAGATATCATTTTTCGAACTTTCAATAATGATTCGTACTTCTATGTTTTCACAGAATGCTATAATTATTCTATCTATGATTTATTATATGATCTGTGTTCATACTCATACATGTCATCCTGTTCTATAAGAGAGAGTCCAATTCATTTCAGCTATTTTCATTTGGTTTCTTCCATGGTGCAGTTCTCATTCTCAGATTGCTCATTTAATCTTGATAAATAACAACAAATCTTATCAAAGTTTGAACAAGAGCACCAAAGCTCCTGTCCACAGGGCTTGAACCAATTTTTTTCCTCTGGATTTCAAAACATCACTCTCTATATGGAAAAAAAATTGTGTTTTCAGTTTCGTGAGGAGAAAAAAAATGGTATGGGAATCAATAATCAATTCGAATTGCATCATTTTTGGCGCTAGTTATACGTTTAGATCCAGGAGATCCCAACTCAACCTAATGCTGACAGGGACATTCCCACTCTGGCCATTCTGCTGAATGGCATATTTACAATATACATATATTGAACCTTTTCTTTACACTAGTTAGTCTTGACATATTCGGGATCGCGAATTTATGTACGAATCGTCCGTCACATTTTCCATCCTTTGTAATTAGTAAATAAATGTTTTTTTAAAAGTCAGTAGCTCACTACTAAAACATAATTCGCTCCTATTCCTCGGAGCCGAGTGCTTATCAATTTGCCCAAATGTCTGTAATTTTTGAATTTTTGGCAGAAATTGGTCTCAATCGTTTTGGTTCGATTCACTGATTAAGAATCCGTGTTCAAAATCGATTATGTTAACACGATAACTCTCGAACGGAATGAGCTAGACACTTGAAATTTTCAGAGTGAGTTAGGGAGATAAATATCTCTCAATAAAGAATTTATCGTTATTGGGCAAAATCGGTTTCGGAGTAATGAAAAAAAAATTTTTTTACGTTACAAATTTCAAATTCAATTTTTAATTAGATGCAGTTTCATCATGAGAATCTATTGATATTGTTCTCAACTCTAACAAACTAATACTTTCAGAGATATGAATTTTCAAAAATTTCAATAATTAATCGTATTTTTATGATTTCATAGACGGAGGATACACTTTCAAACTGGCATTTGTTCAGTCTGACATCAATCATGAATTGATGGCAGATGGGCGGGAAACCGATTCTATACGCGTAGACTCATGGATTGATGGTCCGAATTGATGGCAAGATTGATTTCAGATTGATGCCAGATTATTACCATATTGAACGTGTAGCCTCCACCCTCCAGCATAGAATGCTCTAATTATAATTTGTTGATGTATGTAAACACAACATATGAGGTGAGTCATAGACTTACGTTTTGAATTTAATTTAAAAAATCAAAGTAAGTAATCAAATTGGGTTTAGAATATCTCCATTAAGAACAAAACTGGAATATTGGCTGAGTTTCAATTGATATAATATAATTTTCAGAATATATTGAAAGAATGAATATCTCGGATAAGTTCGTGTTATTGGGTAGAATCGGTCTGGTGGTTTCGGATTAATAATTTTTGGCACTCTTTTTCTTTTTGCGCGCGTGTTCCGCAAGGAACAGCGTGCTATCATTTCGTCACAATGTCTGTATTTTTCGAATTTTTTTTCGAAAATGGTCTCAAACGATTGGGTTCGACTCCCTGATGAAGAATTTGAGGTCAAATTCAATTCTGTCCGTCCAGTCCGGCCGGACGGCCGGTCCGGCCGGCCGGTCCGGCCGTTAGCACGATAACTCTCGAACGGAACGACTTAGAGCGTTGAAATTTGCAGGGTAGTTTCGTAGTGTAAATATCTCGGCCAAGTTCGTTAACGGGCGAAATCGACCGAGCGGTTTCGGAGTTAATGCCGTTTTTGATAAAAACGTTTTTTATGAATATTTCCGGAACCGATCACTCGATCTTTTTGAAATATGGCATCAGATTGTAGAATCATGACCTTTATATGCCTGCGAAGTTTTGTGTTGAACGGACGGCCCTAAAGTGGCAAAAAAAAATTTTGAAAATTTGAAAATTTTGTTTTCACGATAACTCGAAAAATACTGATCTGATTAAATTGAAACTCAGTAGTTAGATGCAAAAGACCAAAGCAAACACTTTTGCAAAATATCGTGAAGATCACGTGACATGAAAAAAATAAAAAAATTACTACTATTTTGCGGAATACTTTGCTTTTAATGCCGAAACATATGTTTTTGAGGTTCATGCTGCCCTTTCCGGGCATTTTCCGTATTGCGCATGCGCAGATGAGAAGTCCTTTAACTGCTGTAGTTTTCGTCAGAGTGGATTGGGGTTTTGGGGAGGCGGATGCTATTCCTCCATAGAATTCAGATCCCTGATGAGGGTCTGCGCATGCGTAGATTAAAGATGCGATATCTTCCGAACCACTAGTGTTGGAGAATCGGAGTTTTTTGTAAGGTGTGTTATTTTGAGAGGACTTTTAGCCGCCAGTAGATTGCGCATGCGCAAAAGAGAAGTGACTGTTTTTGGGTTGGATGGGTTATGTTGGGAGTGCTGAGTCGATATTATGAGGTTTTAAAAGAATATTCATAGCAATTCAGTGCAAGGACAAGTCAGTTTGGGGGATGTAGCGTTGTTTCCGAGTTAAAGTGTCCGTACCGTGGCCCTGGGGCTAATTTTGAAATTGATGTTACCCCTTACAGGCATTTTTCGTTATGCGCATGAGCAGACCATCAGTGATTTAACTGGTGGTGTTTTCATCAGAGAGGATTAGGGTTTTGGGGTGGCGGATGCTATTCCTCTATAGAATCCCTTGTTGAGGGTCTGCGCATGCGTGGATTAAAGATGTGATATCTCCTGAACCACTAGTGTTGGAGAATCGGAGTTTTTTGTAAGGTGTGTTATTTTGAGAGGACTTTTAGCCGCGA
This sequence comes from Halyzia sedecimguttata, assembly GCA_937662695.2. Taxonomy (NCBI): domain Eukaryota; kingdom Metazoa; phylum Arthropoda; class Insecta; order Coleoptera; family Coccinellidae; genus Halyzia; species Halyzia sedecimguttata. The sequence goes on from OW569411.2 coordinate 123,192,571, forward strand.
GTAGATTGCGCATGCGCAGAAGAGAAGTGACTGTTTTTGGGTTGGATGGGTTATGTTGGGAGGGCTGAGTCGATATTATGAGGTTTTAAAAGAATATTCATAGCAATTCAGTGCAAGGACAAGTCAGTTTGGGGGATGTAGCGTTGTTTCCGAGTTAAAGTGTCCGTACCGTGGCCCTGGGGCTAATTTTGAAATTGATGTTACCGCTTACAGGCATTTTCCGTTATGCGCATGAGCAGATCATCAGTGATTTAACTGGTGGTGTTTTCGTCTGAGAGGATTAGGGTTTTGGGGTGGCGGATGCTATTCTTCCATAGAATCCCCTGTTGAGGGTCTGCGCATGCGTGGATTGAAGATGTGATATCTCCTGAACCACTAGTGTTGGAGAATCGGAGTTTTTTGTAAGGTGTGTTATTTTGAGAGGACTTTTAGCCGCGAGTAGATTGCGCATGCGCAGAAGAGAAGTGACTGTTTTTGGGTTGGATGAGTTATGTTGGGAGTGCTGAGTCGATATTATGAGGTTTTAAAAGAATCTTCATAGCAATTCAGTGCAAGGACAAGTCAGTTTGGGGGATGAAGCGTTGTTTCCAGGTTGAAGTTTCCGTACCGTGGCCCTGGGGCTAATTTTGAAATTGATTTTACCCCTTACAGGCATTTTTCGTTATGCGCATGAGCAGACCATCAGTAATTTAACTGGTGGTGTTTTCGTCAGAGAGGAATAGGGTTTTGGGGTGGCGGATGCTATTCCTCTATAGAATCCCCTGTTGAGGGTCTGCGCATGCGTGGATTAAAGATGTGATATCTCCTGAACCACTAGTGTTGGAGAATCGGAGTTTTTTGTAAGGTGTGTTATTTTGAGAGGACTTTTAGCCGCGAGTAGATTGCGCATGCGCAGAAGAGAAGTGACTGTTTTTGGGTTGGATGGGTTATGTTGGGAGTGCTGAGACGATATTATGAGGTTTTAAAAGAATATTCATAGCAATTCAGTGCAAGGACAAGTCAGTTTGGGGGCTGTAGCGTTGTTTCAGAGTTAAAGTGTCCGTACCGTGGCCCTGGGGCTGATTTCGAAATGGATGTAACCCCTTACGGGCATTTTTCGTTATGCGCATGAGCAGACCATCAGTGATTTAACTGGTGGTGCTTTCGTCAAAGAGGATTGGGGTGGCGGGTGCTTTTCCGCTATAGAATCCCCTGGTGAGGGTCTGCGCATGCGTGGATTCAAGAAGCGATATCTCCTGAACCACTAGTGTTGGAGAATCGGAGTTTTTTGTGAGGTGTGTAATTTTGGGAGGACTTGCAGCCACGAGTATACTGCGCTTGCGCAGACGAGAAGTGAATGGTTTTGGGTTGTTTGGGTTATGTTGGGAGTAATGAGCCGATATTGTGAGGTTTTAAAAGAATATTCATGTCAATTCAGTGCACGGACACAAGTCAGTTTGGGGGAAATAGCGTTGTTTCCGATTTGAATGGTCTGTATGGTGGCCCTGAGGCGAATTTATAAATAACTATATTCGGTAGATCTATATTAAAATGCGTTCGGATTTGGAGAAGATGCAATTTCGTCCCTAACGGAGGACCCACAACCGAATTTTTTTCTGATCTACGGTAAAACTAACAGCCAAACTGTATTGATAGCTATATTTGTTAAAGGAACTTGAAAAAAAAAAAAAAGCACTGACGTGAAGTCAGTACTCTTTGGCGCGCGTGTTCACGGTGGCTAATTTGAATTGAATGATTCAAAAATTAACAGTGCTGTATCTAAGCTGCCATCAGGATAGAGTAACAAAGTTGGAAAAGAACACAAGTGACTCTCCTTAGTCGCACAAGCTCCTAGAAGATTTGGGAGGGTCAGTATAATCCTAATCATGTTTATAGCACGCGCGCAAAAGCAGATTGACTTAACAATGAAAGAAAAAGTGTAAAAAGTCAATCTGCTTTGGCGCGCGTGCTATAAACATGATTAGGATTATACTGACCCTCCCAAATCTTCTAGGAGCTTGTGCGACTAAGGAGAGTCACTTGTGTTCTTTTCCAACTTTGTTACTCTATCCTGATGGCAGCTTAGATACAGCACTGTTAATTTTTGAATCATTCAATTCAAATTAGCCACCGTGAACACGCGCGCCAAAGAGTACTGACTTCACGTCAGTGCTTTTTTTTTTAATGACACTTTTTTGAATTTCATTTCTTTTATGATGCAGTGCTATTACAAGAATCCTTTGATATTATTCCCAACTCTGAGAAACCAATACATTCGGAGATATGATTTGTCTGTTTTAACAAGAGCGCCAAAAAGCTCCTGTCCACAGGGCTTTCCCACTTTTTGGCGCACTTGTTCCACAGAGTGCTTATCAATTTGCCCAAATGTCTGTAATTTTCGGATTTTCCATTCAATTCAAGAATCCGTGGTCAAAATCGATTCTGTCAGGCCATCCGACCGTCCATCCGGTCGGCCGTAAGCAAGATAACTCTCGAACGGAATGAGCTAGACAATTTTGAGAGTAGGTTTGGGAGAAACGAAAAAAAATATTTTTTTTTTAAATTACAAATTTCAGATTCATTTTTTTATGCAATTATATCATAAGAAACCATTGATATCATTCTCAATTCTAACAAACTAATACTTTCAGAGATTTCAAAATTCCAACAGAACGGAAAATCGAAAATTATAAACATTTTGACAATCGATAGGTGCTCTGTTCAGGTGAACAGCATGCCAAAAATTAAATAATCCCTATAATTCTCCAAATAATCGACTGATTTCAATGAAAACTATGATTATGGATAAGGAGCTAAATATTAATTTCAAAGTAAGAGAAACAGCTGAGCCTTTTGTTTGATTATTAGATGTCAAAAACATCACTTTAATACAGTGAAACCTCTATTATCGGATACCCCTCGTAAATGGACTCTCCCCTCAAAAGGGCAATTTCTCTGGAACCGAGAAATTCGAGACAAATTTCTTGTTAAACGAATTCTCATGAGCGGACACCTCTATCGGACGGACACAGACAATATATATTCATAGCGGTGCCCAAAAGCCTTCCAGAAACGGACGCGGAAATCTGAAGATCTCGTAGTATTATTTCTCTCGGAACCGCTCAAAAATCAACTCCGGGGAATCCCCTTCATTTACAGTACACAGTGCCGCTAGCTGTGATAGGTAATAGAAACATGGCGCCTAGAAAAAGATTTCTGGCGAAAGAGAGGCTCACTATGTTCTTCTATATGCTAGCATGTCTGGGGAAAAACAAAAATTATTAGTAATCAGAAAAGCAGGCTATCCACGAGCATTTGAAAATGTTTTACTTAAAGATCTACCAGCTACATGGATCTGGTATGTATGGATCGATTTATAGTGAATTACGTTGTTTCAGAGTCAGACCTCGTCCATTATAATTGAAGTGACAGCATATTCGGAAATTCGTGATTGGCTGAAATAATCGAAATTCTTCCGAATAAACCACCTTTTCTTAGGCGATTTCGAAATATAATAAGCGTTTCGAAGCGGAAAACGTCACATGCTTAATCGAGTAGACGGATCCTTCCACATAAGATAGACCCTTATCGCTACCCTGGAGCTTATATCGCCAAAAGCTTTTCAACGTCTACGTTTCGACCTCCGTTTTCAGACGTTGGAAAATTTTCTTTCGTAAATCCTCTGAAAACGTTAAGATGTATCGAGATTTCAACTTCGGCATGAAAAATTAACCTCTAGAAGTATCATTTGCGTACCGGGAAAGCTTCAAGCGCCCCATAGAATTGAAAAATGAGTTTTGCGCGCAATGAAATTAGCCTTGAAGGTTTGGACAGAAAGTGGAAAGTGGAAATGGAATCTGATGAATAGTTCAAATTATTCATCAGTGACTCTAACCTAATCGTTCGAGAACATTTTCGGCAAAAATTTGAAAATTACAGATATTTGTGCAAAACGATAGCAGGTTGTTTCCTAGAACATGCGCTTAAATAAATAAATAACAGAAACCTATCAATTCCTATAACTCAAAAACTCATCTACAGTATCTAGATATAGTACAGATAATACGAGGATAATTTTATCATATAGAGAATGCTGAAAGCGTGTTGCTTGATAGTAGCCCTCGGCCTGCGGCCTTGGGCTATTAATCTTGAGCAACACGCTTGAAGGATTCTCTATGACAAAATTTTGAGTATTTATCAAGGCCCGAGGGGTATTCGATAAGATTATTTATTACTTTGTAGATTTCGAAGAATTGATTGTCAATCTGACGTTAATAATTATCAGTAATAATATAACAAGACAGTGAGAAATAATTTGACAGATTTTTTGAAAACTTGTTGCCAGGCAATAGTCACGAGAGCCCACAGGGCTCGATTGGCTATTTCCAAATGGCATCAAGTTTGAACAAAATCTGTCAAATTATTTTCTAATTTATGGAACTCGCGAGTTATATTTGACTAGATTATTTTTGGCGCTCTAGTTCCTCGGAACTGAGTGCTTATCAATTTGCCCAAATGTCTGTAATTTGACAGATTTTTTGAAAACTTGTTGCCAGGCAATAGTCACGAGAGCCCACAGGGCTCGATTGGCTATTTCCAAATGCCATCAAGTTTGAACAAAATCTGTCAAATTATTTTCTAATTTATGGAACTCGCGAGTTATATTTGACTAGATTATTTTTGGCGCTCTAGGTCCTCGGAACTGAGTGCTTATCAATTTGCCCAAATGTCTGTAATTTTCGAATATTTCGATGAAAATGGTCTTAAACGATTTGTTTCGGCTCACTGATCAAGGATCCGTGGTCGAAATTCATTCTGTCCGGCCGTAGGCACGATAACTCTCGAACGGAATGAGATAGAGAGCTGAAATTTTCAGAGTAGGTTTGGGGGAGAAATCTCTCGGCTAAGTTCGTTATTGGGCAAAATCGGACAGATGGTTTCAGAGTAACAAAAAAAAATAATTTTTTTTTACGAAACAAATTCCAAATTAAATTTTTAATAAGCAGTTTTATCATAACAATCCATTCATATCATTTTTAACTCTAACAAGCTAATACTTTCGGAGATATGATTTTTCAAAATGTCAATGTAAATCGTATTTCACAGATTGATATAATTATTCTATGTATGAATTGTCATAATGTCAACTTATGACATGACATGACATTATCTAATCAATCGAAGAATTATGAGAATAAAGTGTGTTCCGAAATGTGAGCGAAGTGACAAAAATCTCAGTTGTTTGCTCCAAAATTAGTTTTTGCGCGTATATATGTTCTGGGGAACATCGCGTTATAGTTTTGCCCAAATGTCTGTAACTTTCGAATTTTTTGTCGAAAATGGTCTCAAACGATTAAGTTCGACTCCCCAATGAAGAATTCGAGGTCAAATTTGATTCTGTCCGTCTGGCCGTCCGGCCGTCCGGCCGTTGCCACAATAACTTGAGAACGAAAAGAGCTAGCGACTTGAAATTTTCAGGGTAGGTGGCACATCCCAATACGACAAACAAGTTCGTTAATGGGCATAATCGGCCCAGTGGTTTCCGAGTAATAATTTTGTTTTCAACCAATATGAATCCGATCGAACTGAAACTTGGTGGGTAGTTGTAGAATATGAACCTAAGCACGTTTGTGAAATTTTGTGCGAATCGTATGGCTAGAAAATTTTAAAAAAATTATTAAAAAATATTTTTGTTGTCACGATAACTTGAGAACGGAAAGAGATAGCGGCTTGAAATTTTCGGGTTAGGATGTGCACCAGAACGCGACATAAGGTTTGTTTATGAGCATAATCGGCCAAACGGTTTTAGAGTTATAGCCATCTGAAATTTTCTGAAATTTGGTGGTTTTTTGTTCCTCAACAACTCGAAAAATACTGAACCGATTGAATTCAAACATGGTTATTAGTTGTAGAATGCCAACGCGAAAATTCTTGCAGAATTTCGTGAGAATGGTATAACTAGAATGTTTGCAAAATTTGTTGAGGATAGCATTCGTAGAAAATTTTTAATAAATCATTGAAAATAAAAAAAAAATTCTATATATCAGTAACTATTCGTTTGAAATTGCTGAAATTTTGCAAGAGCCTTCATAACCTAACTCTACTGCCAAGTCTCAAGTCTTAATACGATCGGTTAAATATTGTTGGAGATTCGAGCATTCTTGTGTGAGTTCAGTAGATGGGTGACCGTTGCCTCGATAACTTTCGAACGAAAGGAGATAGGGACTTGCAATTTTCAGGGTAGGTTGCGTATCCGAAAGGGAGAGTTGAGTTCGTTTTTGGGCATAATCGGTCTAACGGTTTCTGAGTTATACCCACCTGGAATATTATTTCCTTGATAACTCAAAAAATAAATATTCGATCGAATTGAAGCTTGGTAACTAGTAGTAGAAAATCAACATAAAGACGTGTTTAAAATTTTGTAAGAACCGTACCCCTAGAAAATTTGAAAAAAATTACGAAAAAAAAAATTTAAGAACCGTACCCCTAGAAAATTTTAAAAAAATCATGAAAAAAAAAATTGGTTCAAGCAATTTACCATGGTAAATTCGAATTAAGAGTGTCCAATACAGGAGAATGGACAACATAATTGACCATGGTAAATTCGATTAAGGGTGTCCAATATAGAAGAATGGACAATAGAACATACGCGCAAAAGCTTCTAACTTAACGTCAGTGCTTGAACCAATTTTTCTCAGAAAAGTCTTACATTTCGGAACGGACCATGAAGTAAGAGATCTGAGAGTAGTGAGACTGCTTTTCATCCATAGACGAATGCTCAGTTCTCTAAATTTACGACGGGACTGACAGAAGGGAATATTGTAACTTCAAAAATATTGGGGTTAAAATACTCGTATTTTAGCGATGCAACGGAGACCTCACCCGAAAATGTTTGAAAATATTAAGTAAATATTGAAAGCATAATTCTGTAGTTCGAGAGAGGAGAAAATTTGGTGAACGTAGATCAGGAAATTTGTGATCGATTACAAGGTAATTTTTTATTATTACTTATCTCCTTTCATACATGTTTTATGGAATACCTACTATTTGTAGGTACTTCAAACCTGTTTTGGGCAATTGTCATACGAAACTTGTTTTTTTTGGCGCTCTAGTTCCTCGGAACAGAGTGCTTATCAATTTGCCCAAGTGTCTGTAATTTTGGAGTTTTTGGATGAAAATGGTCTCAAACGATTTGGTTCGACTCCCCAATGAAGAATTCGAGGTCAAATTTGATTCTGTCCGGCCGGCCGTCCGGCCGTTGCCATGATAACTTGAGAACAAAAAGAGCTAGCGACTTGAAATTTTCAGGGTGGGTGGTGCATCCCAATGCGACGGACAAGTTCGTTAATGGGCATAATCCGCCCAAAGGTTTCCGAGTAATAATTTTGTTTTCAACCAATATGAATCAATCAATCACTGATCAAGAATCCGAGTGCGAAATCGATTCTGTCCAGCCGGCCGACCGGCCGTAGGCACGATAACTCTCGAACGAAAGGAGTTAGAGGATTGAAAATTGCAAGGTGGTTTTGGAGCGTAAATATCTCGGACAAGTTCGTTAATGGGCAAAATCCATCAAGGGGTTTCGTAGTTATGGCCAATTTTAGTAAAAATATTTTTTATGAATATTTCCGAAACCGATCACTCGATCTATCTGAAATTTAGCATCAAATTGTAGAATCATGACCTTTATACGCATGTGAAGTTTTGTATTGACAAGATTACCGCAAAGTGTAAAAAAAAAATTTGAAAATGTGGTGCAGTTCTCATTCTCATGATTGCTCATTTAATCTTGATAAATAAACTATTATTTGAATTGAATTTCCTTTATGATGCTGTTCTATCATATGAATACATTGATATAATTCCCAACTCTGAGAAACCAATACCAGATATAATTTGTCTGTTTGAACTAGAGCGCCAGAAAGCTCCTGTCCACAGGGCTTGAACCCATTTTTTGATTCACATATTTTTACAATAAAAAAGATCAATAAAACTATCATAAAATTATACCTATTATACTTATTAAAGTAAAGTTCTTGAACTAAGTTTGCCGTTTTATTCCACATTGTCTTTATTACTGCTTCTTTATAATCATTTCCGTCTTTTCGTTTCATGTTATAAGCCCAATCTTTCAAAATCAATGCCAGAGTAGCTGTTGTAGTAGATTGATCCAGAATATAATTTCTTTCCTTGGTGAAGGTCTCAAATTGTCTCCATAAAGACTGATTACTTATTAGAGTATTTTTCTAAGTTTCTAAAATCTTTTTTGTTATTTCTGCTTCAGAAAAGATACTAAACCGATAATTTTCACCCATTTTATATATCGCGTTGACACAATTAGGTAATTATTTTGACAACTATCTGACATTTGCAAGGCAGATAAAAGCCACAGTGATTATTCCCGAGAATAATCACAAGAGATTAATTTCCACTATAATGATGACATAATTAGTTGAAACTTACCCTTGTGACAAATAAACAAGCATTTCATTGGTTTTAAGGAACGTCAAAAAATAATCAATACAATAATTGATTGTCAATCTGAAAACACCACATGTAGGGTATTATCGCTGTAATCCAGAGGTGTTTGGATAAAATTTGATACATGACTCAAAATTAGGGAATTTGATCGGTTACTATACTTATTCAGTAAAAATTATCACTTAAATACTCTATATTTAAGGAAAGCAACATCATACATTCTTCATTTTATAGTGCTGTTATGGTCAAAATATTGCTCTGTTTGAAAATACTTCTGCAATTTGTTTTTATACAATTTTTTTTTATTATTCTAAGTGCTTGTTTTTGACTGCCTCAGCATCATCATAGAAAATTAAGCCATATATTATAATATATTCAAAATTAATCAAGCCACTTTTAGACCACCCCCCATTGAGATATTCAAACAAGACCCTCAGAGTATAGCAGACACAACCCATTTTTTTGTCTTTGTCACTATGTGACATTTCCCGCTCAATAGTTCATCTACTAGTAATCTCAAAAGCTTTGTTCCAATACTGATATGAATTTCTTAATCATTTAACTCCAACAATATAACGACAATTCAATTTTGTTGCTGGTATATGGAATATTACACAGATACTTCTATTTTCATTCGAGAGTAAATACTCAATTGTAACCCATTGCATAATGTTACTCCAAAGATATTTTCCAAATGTCCACTTACAGATTTTTACGTAAGCCACTTGCTGTTTTCATCATTTCACATTATTGACATTTCAACCAATTGTTACTATTATTAGAACTCGAACGTTTTTACCAAGTCTCATTCATCCATTCAATTTAATATAATTGCGTTGATAAGTTTTTGAAAGTAATTAAACTTTTATTTCCGCTATTCTCGAATGATATATTCTGAGGGCCATCTCAGAGAAATACTAGATTTTTAGTACAGGAGAAAAAACCTGGACATAAAGCTTAGATGGATATTTTTCGAATTTGATAATATTAAATCCTCTATAAAGTGTTCTCTGCACCATTCCAAAAATTCATTTTTTTTAAATTTATGTACCAAATATGATGACGATTAAAGAGCAGATGAAGCCAAGGATTTAAGCACTTTAGATGCATACAAAATGGCGAATGCGCTTAACTCGATTGCAATGCATTTTGAATAGAATTAGGTACACATTATGTGTCCTAATCACTCGGATAAGTACTATTTTTTTAATACCCTATTCATCTTGAAAGAGTAGCGCAAACTGAATGTTACAGTGCAGAGAAGCATTTTTTCTAACCTGTAATGTATTGGATTCTTCAATATAATAAAAACTGCTACCATCAGTATAACTTTATTACTCGAATCTCATTTATACAATGATCGAATCAACAATTGAAATGCATGCGTGAAACATAAGTGCATGCGCACAACAATGAACATTAAGATAGTATTATCCCAAATACATAACATCTTTCCCCCCTTATTTTATGATGAAAATACCATTACAAGGATATACATAATAAATATTTACAAGATATTACATTTTGAGCTGAAGTATCAGGAGGTTCGACTATTCTTTTAGGTCTAGCCGTTATTATTGATGTATTAGGATTAATAGGAATGGTTTGATGTTGTGAATGGTCAGATTCAGAAAATGGTTCGTTAGGATAAACTATATCAGGTAATGTTTTTTTCATCTGATTTGCATGGCGTTTCCACCGTTTACCTAATTCCATGATCTCAACTAAAAAACTAACTTTACCGATTTTTTTACAAATCTTACAATTATTAGGGTCGCGATAATCTTTGACCCTGACAACATCGCCGACATTGAAACATACATTGTTTTTACCTAAATAATATTTTTTTTGTTTTTCTTGAGCATCTAAAGTTTTCGCCACAACATTTTCGGGAGGTTTATATAAAATTGCGGTGAATCTGGTTCTTAGATTCCTTCCGAACATTAATTGTCCTGGGCTGACTCCAGTGGTACAGTGAGGTGTAGACCTATAATAATCGATCAGATACCTGCTCAGAATTGTGTTTGTATCTGTGATCTCTCCCTCGGCCAAAACCTTTTTCAAGGAAAATTTTACTGTTTTTACAGCATTTTCAGCAGCTCCATTTGATGCCGGATTATAGGGCGCAATAGTCAGATGCTGGATATTATTTTTCGAAAGAAAATCTTCAAATTCTTGAGAAACGAAATAAGATTCGTTGTCTGAGACAATTAATTTAGGAATACCAAATCTGCCAAAAGATTGCCGTAAAAAGGCAATGGTTGTTTGAGATGTAACCGTTTTAGTCTCGAAAATTTCTGGACATTAAATAGTATTTACCATTAATAGGTCCGAAATAATGAACATGAAGTCTTTCCCAAATTTCATTTGAACACGGCCAGCAAGCTAACGGTACTTTAGCTGGACTTCTAGATAATTTAGCACAAATATCACATTGTTTTGTGTTTTTTTCGATATCTCCATCAATTTCAGGCCACCAAAAATGACCTCTAGCAATGCTCTTCATTTTGACGATTCCAAAATGGCTTAGATGTAATTGTTCCAAAAAATACTTTCGCAGAATCAGTGGAACAAGGATTCTGTGATTCCAGAATATACAATTGTCCGAAATGCTAAATTCAAAGCGTCTAGAAAAATATGGCTTAATAGTGCTATCACTAACATAGTTCGGCCAACCCTTTTGAATAAATTCTTTAATTTTATTCAATAATACGTCCCTATCAGTTTCTTCTTTCAGCTTATAAAAATCTATAGGCATTTCCTTACTGTTCGAGAGGAAATAACAATTCTGGGCAGGGGATGCTGATCGACCTCAATGTGTGGGTTTATAGTAACCTTGTAGTCACCACATAGCCTGATTGCTCCGTTTTTGGCGCTCTAGTTCCTCGGAACTGAGTGCTTATCAATTTGCCCAAATGTCTGTAATTTTGGAATATTTCGATGAAAATGGTCTTAAACGATTTGGTTCGACTCACTGATCAAGAATCCGTGGTCGGAATTCATTCTGTCCGGCCGGTCCGGCCAGTCCGGCCGGCCGGCCGGCCGTGAGCACGATAACTCTCGAACGGAATGAGCTAGAGAGTTGAAATTTTCAGAGTAGGTTTGGGGGATGAATATCTCATTCTCATGATTGCTCATTTAATCTTGATAAATAAACTATTATTTGAATTGAATTTCCTTTAGGATGCAGTTCTATTATATGAATACATTGATATAATTCCCAACTCTGAGAAACCAATACTTTCGGAGATATAATTTGTCTGTTTGAACTAGAGCGCCAGAAAGCTCCTGTCCACAGGGCTTGAACCCATTTTTCATCATCACTGGTACCACTGGTGTCCCCCAGGGACTGTAGTCCACCGGTCATAAGATACCTAAAGAAACAAGGCGATTTAATTCTTTTTCAACAGAATCTTTCAAGGCATAAGGAATAGGTCTGGCTCTAAAGAATTTTGGAGTTATTTCAGGTTTTTTAACTTTATTCCGACTGTTCCCTTATTAAATTTTCCTAAGTCCTCAGAAAAAACTTCTGGAAAATCCTCTACAAGACATTCAACTCCTTTTCGTTTATTGTTGAAAAAGTTAACATTTGATAGACCTATGTTGTAAACATTTAGAAAATCTCTACCAATTAAAGGATTGCCACCATTCTTTAAAACATGAAAATTAATTTTGTTCTTGATGTTCTTATATTCAGCATTCAAACCAACTATTTCTAGTGGTTTAATTCTTGTCCCATTGTAGAAATACAAAAATGTTTCAGATGATTCTAACTTAAAATTTTTGAAATATTTTTCAAAAAATTTGTCAGAAATACAGCTTATACTGGCACCTGAATCTATCTGGCATGAAAATATCTTATTCTCTATTTTTATATCAACAATAAAAGGAAGGGTTTCTAACTTTTTCTCTAAACTATATAAATGTAATTCGTCTGAATTTAATACTTCAGGGTTACTGTCATCTCGAATATCCTCATGTTGTAGGAAATTGTGACTTGAAGTGTTAGAATGAAAATGGGAATTCTTTTTTCTACATACATTTGATAAATGACCCTGAGATTTGCAAAAATAACAAGAATTTGATCGGAAAAAACACTTATCTTTTCTGTGACCTGATTTTCCACAAACTTGACATGTTTCTCTTTCTTGGTTCTCGCTATTGGTCCTCTTCTGACGTAGTTCTTGACGCTGGTAAACTTCTGGTGTTTTGTTAGGACGACTGCGCAAATGATGGAGCGCCTCTGGCTTAACTGAAGATCCAACAATGTGGTAACCTTGGTTCGCCGCCATTTTGCGTTCTGCCACATTGATGGCTTCCTCGAATGAAATTTCCTTTTTTTCTTCTAGAAGTCTATCCAAGATTATTCCTCTGTCGAAACCGCAGATAAATTTGTCTCGTAGGCACATCTGTAATTCTGCTCCGAATTCACAGGTTACTGCCAGACTACGAACTCTTGCTGCCCATTCTTTAATGGTTTCACTCGACGTTTTCTTTGCTTCGTAGAATTTGTATCGTTCAGCTATGATCGATTTCTTTTCAGTAAAAAATGAATCCATGAATGTTATTAATTCTCCGAAAGTTTTTCTCGACCCCGGTATGGCTGGGCTACACATGTTGAAAATCAGCTTATACGCCTCTTCGTCCAGCATATTAAGCATAATCGCCCGTTTTTTTTCTTCGTTTGCGATATCGTTCGCGTGAAAATAATTCAATAATCTTGCCTTGTATATATTCCAATCGGTATGATTTGAATGGAATTCTTTAAATTGTCCCAGGATTGAATTTGAACTGGATTGGCCAGCTGCATCTTCTTGTGACATACTTCACACTTTTTCGCACTTATTTCGAAAAAAATTGCAGAATTTTTATCAACACAATCGATTATCGTTCTTCAATAACAATTGCGAAAGCTCAATAATTTTTATTCTCGTCGCCAATATGTAATGTATTGGATTCTTCAATATAATAAAAACTGCTACCATCAGTATAATGTGCTGAGCCCATGGGCTCAGCACAGTAAGGCTATGTACCAAATCTCGGTAATATTCTTCGTCGTATATCCTGGTGCCCCTATTTGGGTAGGTTTGAACATGTGTTCAAACCTACCCAAATAGGGGGTTACTATTTTGGGGCTCTGTTTGTTCGAGAATTTACATACAAATATATATATAACCCCACTTTATTTACAGTTCACGTATTCAAATAAGTATACCTAGAATTCAAAATACGACTACTGTCGACTAGGTAATCCATAAAAATCGAAGGTGGTCATCTTAAGCCACAATATCACAGACCAGTATACGCACTATCAAAATGTTTCAGAAGGATATAAATCAAGTAAAAATGCCAAATACCTGGCAATCATAAATGATAATTAAATTAACCTAAAACAACACTCTGGAAAGGCAAATGAAGATACCTTCACAAGAGCAAAACATACAAGACCTCCAAACTATATATAAGAACAAAGGCATAAAGCTCCCAACTCCTGATCTAGAAAATATGGACATGTATTATACGAAATTCGAGAAAACTAAAGCTGAATAATAGGGTAAAACCCGGATAGATGATCCAGTGGGATAGATGCCTCATTTTCAAAATACCTAACTTCCCAAATACATGACAAGGAATTAATGTTATAAGTAGAAGCCACAGTCACCCTGGACTTCAGTTGCGCACGGGTTATTGTACAGTGAGATAAATATCTGCCGCAGTATAACTTTTGAAGTAGTAATAAATTCCGTTATATTTTTTATTACGTCAATATACTTGGTTCATTAAGTGTACATCTGAGTATAAATAGTTGCTATATTTTTTTATATTTATATAAAAAATTCATGGGCATCTAACCCTATCAAAAAGGATTGTTGCACTGAATTTTCGAGGTATAGGTGCCCTTTGGGGCAACTATCCCTCCATACACTCTCTACCCATATATGGTCTAAGTATTACTATTTTTAAGATATTTTTTGTTTTCTCTTATGTTTTGTGTACCGACTTGGACTCTTTACTGATTGTAACAGAACCATGCCGCGAAAATATAAAAGGAAGGAAGGAGTACATGCTCGAGTATGTTCGTGGACCACAGAACAACTGGAAGCAGCTTTCGATGAGATGGATAAAAAAACCGTGGGGATCAACGAAATCTCCCGACAATTTGGAATTCCATCTAGAACATTGAAAAGGCGTTATGCCACTAAAAAGGCGATGAAATTGACACTGGGTATGTATTAATGATAAAGTAAAGGTACAAAAAATAACAAGCAAGTATTTAACTAATTGTTATCTTTTTGGCGCTCTAGTTCCTCGGAACTGAGTGCTTATCAATTTGCCCAAATGTCTGTTATTTTGGAATATTTCGATGAAAATGGTCTTAAACGATTTGGTTCGACTCACTGATCAAGAATCCGTGGTCAAAATTCATTCTGTCCGGCCGGCCGGCTGGCCGGCCGGCCGTAAGCACGATAACTCTCGAACGGAATGAGCTAGAGAGTTGAAATTTTCAGAGTAGGTTTGGGGGATGAATATCTCGGCTAAGTTCGTTATTGGGCAAAATCGGACAGATGGTTTCGGAGTAACAAAAAAAAAATTTTTTTTTACGAAACAAATTCCAAATCAAATTTTTTTTAATAAGCAGTTTTATCATAAGAATCCATTCATATCATTTTCATTTCTAACAAGCTAATACTTTCGGAGATATGATTTTTTAAAATTTCAATGTAAATCGTATTTCACAGATTGATATAATTATTATTCTATGTATGAATTCTCATAATGTCAACTTGACAGAAGGGAATATTGTAACTTCAAAAATATTGGGGTTGAAATACTCGTATTTTAGCGATGCAACGGGAACCTCACCCGAAAATGTTTGAAATGTTTGAAAAATATTGAAAGCATAATTCTGTAGTTTGGTGAACGTAGATCAGGAAATTTTTGATCGATTACAAGGTAATTTATTATTACTTATCTAATAAACTATTATTTGAATTGAATTTCCTTTATGATGCAGTGATATCATATGAATACATTGATATAATTCCCAACTCTGAGAAACCAATACCAGATATAATTTGTCTGTTTGAACTAGAGCGCCAGAAAGCTCCTGTCCAAAGGGCTTGAACCCATTTTTCTAATAAACTTCAATAGACTCATTAACGACGTTTCTTATTTTTTTTCAGGGAAACATCCTATATTGGATTTCGAGAATGAAAAGAGGCTAGTTAGGCACATTTTGAAATTGGGGATTCCACACCTTCGAAACATCTGATAAAAGCTTCTCCTATAGGTACCAAGAATTCCTTTGAGCGTGGCTAAGAGGGCGAAACAATCAGCAGTTATTTTGAATTTTGAGGAAAATTTTAAACAGAAGAAGGGTGTGGCTGAAGAAAAAGGTAAACAAATGAAAAATTAGAATAAGCACTACAAGACTGAAACTACCAAACAAAAAAGAGAACTTAAGATAACGAAAAAAGGAACCAAATGCAAAACACAAGACAAAAAAGGTGAAAAAATGAAACAAAATAACAACCATCCTTGTAGTGATGATGACGAACGAATTGATTTATGTGATAAAGAAATTAATGATTATTTGAAAGTAGAACAGAAAGGAGCATCACTTAAAATAAAAAAAAATATTTATATTTCATACTTCGAAGAACAAGCCAATTCATCGTACTTTAAAGGAAAAAGAACAAAAGGTTTGCCCATAAAGAGTGGTAAGAGTGATGGACATGATAATCCTATAGATGAAAGCCAATATTATTGTATAGAATGTTTCGAGAAATATGTTAACACAAAGTCTAAATCCGACTGGATTCAGTGTATAACGTGTCAGAACTTGCTTCATGAAACGTGCACACTTTTCCGAAATTACTGCTCAAGATGTGGAAAACTAAAAACCCTATCTACTTAGCTGATCTTCGATTTATTGTGTTGTTTTGATTTTAAAAGAATATGATTATTTCTGGTGAGACTTAAAGATTAATATTTTATTACTACAAATTTAAAATATATTCGTTGAATAATGTTTTATGATGATGATGAATAATCTATCTTTTCGTTGAATACATGCTTTTGAAATTGAATTAGGCTCTTTTATGTTATATTAGGATTATCTCGAGCGATTACAGTTGAAAGACTAAACAACCATGCACAATATTGTTCTTAATTCGACCCATGTTTCTTAGAGACAGTTGCTGTTTTAGGCGTAAATGATCTCATTGAATTTGGTTGGGTTTTTGGTTCACACATGCCGTGTTCCGATATTCCTGATCAGTACTGAGCAGTAAATTGAAATGTCAGATATTACTGAAATTCACTGGCGATGCTTACTCTTACTTAAGAGCGGACAGTAATGCCAGCAATTTCGGAACGCAAGGACAGTATGAAGGGCATCCATCCCGTACTGCAGGGATCTATCCTTCCCAGTATTTTCTTGGTGGGGCAACTGTCCATACCTATAGGGATCTATCCCCAAAATAGGGGTTCCACTAAAATTTAATTTTTGCAGATTCTGGGTTTGCTTGGTCAGAAAAAACAAAAATATTTCAACCTAAATGATAAGGCTATCTACATTTATAGAAATTATTCATATAAAATCAATATTTTCAAGAATATGAGGCAATTCGAAAAAGTGGGGCATCTATCCGGGTTTTACCCTATAGAAAAGGCAGAACGTAGCAGCCTGAGAGCTATATCCAAATTATGACACCCAATAAAACCACTACATAACCCCCCAAACTCTCGTTTGTCCGCTTGAGTGCCTATTATTTTGCCCAGATGTCTGTATTTTCGAATTTTGGCCGAGAATGACCACAAACGATTAGTTTCGACTCGCTTAAGGAGTAGATGAATTCTATTGTCCATTCTCCTGTATTGGAGACTCTTCTTAATCGAATTTACCAAGATGAATTCTATTGTCCATTCTGGACTTAACCAAGATGAATTCTATTGTCCAGAATGGACAATAGAATTCATCTTGGTAAATTCGATTAAGAAGAGTCTCCAATACAGGAGAATAGACAATAAAAATCATCATGGTGAATTCGATTGAGAAGAGTGTCCAATACAGGAGAATAGACAATAGAATTCATCATGGTAAATTCGATTAAGAAGAGTATTCATTACAGGAGTATGGACAATAGAACATACGCGCAAAAGCTCCTGACTTCACGTCAGTGCTTGAACCAATTTTTTTTCGATTAAAAGGGTCCAATCAGGAGAACGGACAATAGAATTCATCATGGTAAATTCGATTAAGAAGAGCAAAAGCTCCTGATTCACGTCAGTGCTTGAACCAATGTTCTATCCCAGATAGCACACACACGTTATATGGATGTTCTCAGAAGATACCGCCAGAATGTTCAAATATTCATAGAATATCCTCACAACAGACCCCACACATTCTTAGAACATTCCATGCACTATTAAGTGAGAGAGGAACTCTGGTTCTATAAAGGTTCTATGAATGTTCTCCCGAATATTCTAGAACCTTCTAGGAATGTTCTTGATAATATTTCAGGCATATTCTTGAGAATATTCCAGGTACGTTTCAAAAAATCTCCTATTAATATTACTCTAAATATTCTATGGAGATTCCCACTCATTCTATAAATATTCCCAGAATATACTTTAATTCCGAAAATATTTGGTTGAATTTATAAATTCATTGGTATTATTAATTCCTGCCGCATTCCCTGCGGGAATTAATAATACCGAACCCCAACTGAAAAACTAAAAAAAAATTGTGTTCAACGATAAATTAAAGGTATTGAATGCTTTTTTGTTATAATTCTATTTAAAATTAAAATGTTTTGTAAATTTAGTTAAACTTTGAGATTTCATAGACTCATCACATTGAATGGTTATGAAATTTATTTTTCGTAATCCCATAAAAAATCATCAGAATGCTGATTCTGAGCATAAGCCTAGTTTTTTCACAAATAATATAATAATATTATTCGAGGTCAAACAACACTAATCCATTTTATAATAATACATCATTCAAGTCATCAGTTTTATTTTTAGGAAGACATTTCCTGAAATAAATTCAAAAGAATAATAACAAAATATTTTGTTTATAAAAAAAATAATATTCGCGAGATTATCTTCTCCATCATTTTTGGCTACCAACCAGCCTTTTGGTTTCAAAATCAGAGATTCTGGAAGAGAAGAAATGAAATATTACTAGGCACCTTGAATAATTTAATAGTTTTCAGTGTACACCCAGATCAGAATGAAATACAAGGCAACAAACCAAATTTTAGCTAGTAGAATAATCAAAAAATATTGCTTCATGGTATGAATGATATTGAGTACAACTAATATTCCTACCTTCACTAGATTATAGTTTTGGGGTCTAATTTCTGGTACTTTTCCTCCTTCTCTTTCGCCTTAACCAACCAGTCTTTAATTACCAATTCCGCATCAGACTCTGTAATCTTTCGATGAATGTTCATCACAGATTCTGTAAAATATGAGAGATAATTCAAATATGGAGTATTAATGTATTTTAGTTATCGCAATAATTCCAAGTAAAGCGATTTCGGTAAAATATCTTGACTAGTTATTCCTTCAAACATTGCTTCTTCATAGAAATATATTTCTTATCTTATCTATCTTATAGAACATAGTAAATTCTTCGAAAATTCTTACCTTTCACTATTTCGGAAAAAATCAATGACGAAAAATTATCCTTCTTCTTAAATCCTAACCAGCTAGAGTTCATAGCAAGAGCATTTGTCATCAACCTTTCCTTTTGTTATCACTTTGTGTTTAGGCCCCCAATTTTTGACAATTCTTAAACCTAAAACAACAACCGAAATGTAACATAAATAATAATATGTATGCTGTGGACTTATCTAATCCTATATGTAAGATAGTTGTATACATTATTAATTTCCAGGAGAATTTCATACAATAATATCGAGGATTTTTATATGTGAACAAATTTGAATAATTTGATAACCAGTAATGTGGTAGTATTAATGAATTTTCTAGAGAACAAAAATCTATTTGAATGTAACATTTGGACACATCACACAAATCAAAATCGTGAAACTTACCACTTTTGTTTTAATTTCCTCAAGGTCTAAATTACTATTTCTCCAATTTTTGTAATACGTTGTAATATTTAATAGGAAAATCAAACTTTTCTTCAAAATTGATTGATTCTTCAGTTGGTTCATGATCATTATTATTAAGATCATTTCTCGATAATCTGCAGCAACCTCTACAGATGTGAAATATTTCGCCATCAGCCCTGGCATAATATTGTCCATTCTTCTGTATTGGACACCCTACCATGGTAAACTCGATTAAGGGTGTCCAATACAGAAGAATGGACAATAGAACATACGCGCAAAAGCTCCTGACTTCACGTCAGTGCTTGAACAAATTTTTATAATGATAGATATCATTAATTACATCTGCCAAATTCCTCTTTATTCAGTAGCATTTTGTGTTTACTATTAATTTGGTGATAATTCGTATTAAGTTATAAAATCGATCACTATGCCTAATTTTACCAATGAAGATTATTTAAATCTCATTCTACATACTTCATGGAGAATGTAATAAAGTTGTAGATAGAACGATTCGACTGTTCATTGAGAGGTTTCCTGACCGACCCAGACCAACAAGAGATACCATTAACAGAACCATGACAAACTTGAGAAATGTCGGATCTTTCGTTAAGAAAACTATACACAGAGAAAAAAGTGTAGTAGAAGATGAGAACAACGAAATTACAGTTCTTGCATATTTTCGTGTGAATCCTCAAAATTCTCTCAAAGATGCCGAGATTGATCTGGGATTATCTCAATCGAGTGTTTGGAGAATATTAAAAAATTGGTTCAAGCACTGACGTGAAGTCATAAGCTTTTGCGCGTATGTTCTATTGTCCATTCTTCTGTATTGGACACCCTTAATCGAATTTACCATGGTAAATTATGTTGTCCATTCTCCCGTATTGGACACTTAATTCGAATTTACCATGGTAAATTCGAATTAAGAGTGTCCAATACAGGAGAATGGAAAACATAATTTACCATGGTAAATTCGATTAAGGGTGTCCAATACAGAAGAATGGACAATAGAACTTACGCGCAAAAGCTTCTGACTTCACGTCAGTGCTTGAACCAATTTTTTTTTCGTGATTTTTTTTTAAATTTTCTAGGGGTACGGTTATTAAAATTTTTTTTTTCGTCATTTTTTTCGAATTTTCTAGTGGTACGGTTCTTACAAAATATTGAACACGTCTTTATGTTGATTTTCTACTACTAGTTACCAAGCTTCAATTCGATCGAATATTTATTTTTTCAGTTATCAAGAAAATAATATTCCAGGTGGGAATAACTCGGAAACCGTTAGACCGATTATGCCCAAAAACGAACTCAACTCTCCTTTTCGGATACGCAACCTACCCTGAAAATTGCAAGTCCCTATCTCCTTTCGTTCGAAAGTTATCGAGGCAACGGTCACCCATCTACTGAATTCACACAAGAATGCTCCAATCTCCAACAATATTAAACCGATCGTATTAAAACTTGAAACTTAGCGGAATAGTTAGGTTATGAAGGCTCTTGCAAAATTTCATCAATTTCTAACGATTAGTTACTGATATATAGAATTTTTTTTTTTTATTTTCAATGATTTATTAAAAATTTTCTACAAATGCTATATAACGACATGCGACTGTTCCCAAGTCGCAGTGGTTAAATTCGGAGCTACTAGAACTCAGGGATCCGCGGTCTAGCTCCAGTGGAGATGGGAGTGGGTTTCTAAAAAGGGAACCTAGTAAATGGGCGCCAGGTAAATTTAAGTCTCCCAGATACCCCAGCGTAATGTAATAATTCCTAAATCCACCAAAAGAATATTCACGCTAAAAACAAACGATTTATTCCAGTAGCTTACAACCCAGGTCTCTAGATTCAACAAAATATAACTACTGTGAAACCCTGAATGAGGGTGACGGAAATTGTACGTAGATATTTCTCTCTGATTCAAATACGCGTCGCTTGAGCTCAGGCGCATCCACGTTTCTTATCTATGATCTTGTATGATTTACGCAAATCTTTCCCCAATTTCCGCTTTACAACAACAATAATTTACACAATTGATGACAATATATGTTCAAGTTATATATATATATAGCAGGTATAGGATGTTTCGATGTTTTCTATAACTTGCGTGCTATTCCTTATGCCTGAACGTAGTATTGCTTCGATGGTCTCGCAATACTGTTCTCCTTCTCTCTGTACTCGTAGTCTGCAACCCTCGATTAACTGTCCCACAGCGTTGCTTACTGACCACCTTGTATATACTCGGGATCTGCAACCCTGCGTTGGCTGTCTCACAGCGTTACTTATGGACCACCTTGTATATACTCGAATGCCTCAGTGCTACTCCTCCTGACATAAAGATCCCTCTCTTCCTGACACAAAAAAAATCGTGCTGGCACAAAAATTCGGGCTGCCACAAAAACTCGTGCTGCTACAAAAACCCTGATGACAGAAAAGAAACCATCAGTGACTTCTCTCGGATAAGAAACAAATGAATTTTCCCAACACATAATAATTTCGGTTATCAGAATATTAATCAGAACATTTATTCGTTGTTATGCAATAGTTATAGAATTCGTACATACCCTGATGTTCGGGGTTGTCCTGCACACGTTTGCTTCGAAACCAAATCTGGCCGTGCCTCCACCAAATAATTCTTCAGGCACACAGCGATGTTCTGGATATAGAAATATAATTACGACCTGAATTGTTTCCACTAGAAATGACGAGAATAAAACATCCAACACATACCTGACCAAGCCGCCAAGATCGTTCACGTGTTCAACTCAGATTTGCAAAAGGCTTTTATATCCTCTTTCGAGACAAGTGATGGTTATCTGTTATCCTTCCCAATCAAACCAATATAACTCTCACTCTTAATCCGATTTTCGAAACTATATCCAATTAAGAAGATTCGTATAATTATACTAGAGTTCCGAAAATACGTTTTAACCTATGCTGCCTTCGTTGACTGTTCACCAAAATGGACGACTTCACCTGACCGACGCACTCACTAAATGTCCGACTGTCACAATGCAACAATATTGCCAACAGTCATTCGGCCCTTCGAATACAATAAGTATTTAGCGTCGATTGGTACCACTGAGACCCAACCTCAAATTCAATATCAACACGAACGATAACCTCATCGCCCGCCGAAGGTAAACAAACGAACGTTACAGCTATCCTCACCAAATTTCGCAAACAATTCCGCGTTGGCATTCTACAACTAATAACCATGTTTGAATTCAATCGGTTCAGTACTTTTCGAGTTAATGAGGAACAAAAACCACGAAATTTCAGAAAATTTCAGATGGCTATAACTCTAAAACCGTTTGGCCGATTATGCTCATAAACAAACTGAAATGTTGCGTTCTGGTGCTCATCCTAACCTGAAAATTTGAAGCCGCTATCTCATTCCGTTCTCAAGTTATCGTGACAACAAAAATATTTGTTAATAATTTTTTTAAAATTTTCTAGCCATATGATTCGCACAAAATTTCACAAACGTGCTTAGGTTCATATTCTACAAAACTACTCACCAAGTTTCAATTCGATCGGATTTATATTGGTTTGAAACAAAATTATTACTCGGAAACCGCTGGGCCGATTATGCCCATTAACGAACTTGTCCGTCGTATTGAGATGCGCCATTTACCCTGAAAATTTCAAGTCGCTAGCCCTTTTCGTTCTCAAGTTATCGTGGCAACGGCCGGACGGCCGGACGGCCGGCCGGACAGAATCAAATTTGACCTCGAATTCTTCATTGGGGAGTCGAACTTAATCGTTTGAGACCATTTTTTTCAAAAAATTCGAAAGTTACAGACATTTTGGCAAAACTATAACGCGATGTTCCCCAGAACATACGCGCAAAAAAGTAATTTATATGATACACAATAAAACAAAGTGTTTATAAATGAGTCGTTTCTTTTATTGCGCGTATGTTCTGGGGAACATCGCGTTATAGTTTTGCCCAAATGTCTGTAACTTTCGAATTTTTTGACGAAAATGGTCTCAAACGATTAAGTTCGACTCCCCAATGAACAATTCGATGTCAAATTTGATTCTGTCCGTCCGGCCGTCCGGCCGTCCGGCCGTTGCCACGATAACTTGAGAACGAAAAGAGCTAGTGACTTGAAATTTTCAGGGTAGGTGGCGCATCCCAATACGACGGACAAGTTCGTTAATGGGCATAATCGGCCCAGTGGTTTTTGAGTAATAATTTTGTTTTCAACCAATATAAATCCGATCGAATTGAAACTTAGTGGGTAGTTGTAGAATATGAACCTAAGCACGTTTGTGCAATTTTGTGCGAATCGTATCGCTGGAAAATTAAAAAAAAATTATTTAAAAATATTTTTGTTATCACGATAACTTGAGAACGGAATGAGATAGCGGATTGAAGTTTTCAGGTTAGGATGTGCACCAGAACGCGACATTTTATTTTGTTTATGAGCATAATCGGCCAAACGATTTTAGAGTTATAGCCATCTGAAATTTTCTAAATTTGGTGGTTTTTGTTCCTCATTAAATCGAAAAATGCTGAACCGATTGAATTCAAACATGGTAATTAGTTGTAGAATGCCAACGCGAAAATGTTTGCAAAATTTGGTGAGGATAGCATTTGTAGAACATTTTTAATAAATCATTGAAAATAAAAAAAAAAAATCAATATATCAGTAACTATCCGTTTGAAATTGCTGACATTTGGCAAGAGCCTTCATAACCTAACTCTACTGCCAAGTTTCAAGTTTTAATACGATCGGTTAAATATTGTTGGAGATTCGAGCATTCTTGTGTGAGTTCAGTAAATGGGTGACTGTTACCTCGATAACTTTCGAACGAAAGGACACAGGGACTTGCAATTTTCAAGGTAGGTTGCGTATCCGAAAGGGAGAATTGAGTTCGTTTTTGGGCATAATCGGTTTATTGGTTTCCGAGTTATACCCACCTGGAATATTATTTCCTTAATAACTCAAAAAATGAATATTCGATCGACATGGTGCTAGGTAACTAGTAGTAGAAAATCAACATAAAGACGTGTTTAAAATTTTGTAAGAACCGTACCCCTAGAAAATTTTAAAAAAATGACGAAAAAAAAAATTTTAAGAACCATACCCCTAGAAAATTTTAAAAAAATCACGAAAAAAAAAATTGTTCAAGCACTGACGTGAAGTCAGAAGCTTTTGCGCGTATGTTCTATTATCCATTCTTCTGTAGTGGACACTCTTAATCGAATTCGATTAAGGGTGTCCAATACAGAAGAATGGACAATAGAACATACGCGCAAAAGCTTCTGACTTCACGTCAGTGCTTGAACCAATTTTTATCTAGTAAATGAACAAATAAAAACTGTTCATTCAATAGAGTGGCCTTCCATGGTCCACCCACCTTATTTTTGGTAAATCGTATAAAGGACAAACATCGAGATCACAAGAAGTAAGAAAGTCGGAACATAAGAACAACTTATGAAACAGGGACATACAGAAATAAAAAAAGGGTTCAAGCT
This sequence comes from Halyzia sedecimguttata, assembly GCA_937662695.2. NCBI lineage: Eukaryota > Metazoa > Arthropoda > Insecta > Coleoptera > Coccinellidae > Halyzia > Halyzia sedecimguttata. Next base: position 123,217,606 of record OW569411.2, read on the forward strand.
TTGTGGACAGGAGCTTTCTGGCGCTCTAGTTCAAACAGACAAATTATATCTCCGAAAGTATTGGTTTCTCAGAGTTGGGAATTATATCAATGTATTCTTATGATAGAACTGCATCATAAAGGAAATTCAATTCAAATAATATTTTATTTATCAAGATTAAATGAGCAATCTGAGAATGAGAACTGCACCATGAAAGAAATCAAATTAAAATAGCTGAAATGAATTTGACTCTCTCTTATAGAACAGGATGAAATGTACGAGTATGAACACATATCATATAATAAAGCTTAGATAGAATAATTATAGCATTCTGTGAAAACATGGAAGTACGTACGATTCATTATTGAAATTTAGAAAAATCATATCTCCTAAAGTATTAGCTTGTTAGAGTTGAAAATAATATCGATGGATTTTAATGTTGAAACTGCATCTTGAATAAAATTGAATTTGAATTTTGTTGCTTAAAAAAATTTTTTTTTTCGTTTCTCCGAAACCATCTGGCCTATTTTGCCCAATAACGATCTTAACCAAGCTATTCATCTCCCTAACCTACTCTAAAAATTTCAACTGGCTAGCTCATTCCGTTCGAGAGTTATTGAAAAAAATTGGTTCAAGCACTGACGTGAAGTCAGAAGCTTTTGCGCGTATGTTCTATTGTCCATTATTCTGTATTGGACACCCTTAATCGAATTTACCATGTTAAATTATGTTGTCCATTCTCCTGTATTGGACACTCTTAATTCGAATTTACTATGGTAAATTCGAATTTACTATGATAAATTCGAATTATGGTACTCTGGTAAATTCGAATTAAGTGTCCAATACAGGAGAATGGACAATATAATTTACCATGTTAAATTATGTTGTCCATTCTCCTGTATTGGACACTCTTAATTCGAATTTACTAATCATAGTAAATTCGAATTTACCATAGTAAATAATTACCATAGTAAATAATACCATAGTACCATACTTCGAATTTATCAAAATTCGAATTATGGTACTATGGTAAATTCGAATTAAGTGTCCAATACAGGAGAATGGACAACATAATTTACCATGGTAAATTCGATTAAGGGTGTCCAATACAGAAGAATGGACAATAGAACATACGCGCAAAAGCTTCTGACTTCACGTCAGTGCTTGAACCAATTTTTTTTTTCGTGATTTTTTTTTAATTTTCTAGGGGTACGGTTCTTAAAATTTTTTTTTTCGTCATTTTTTTCAAATATTCTAGGGGTACGGTTCTTACAAAATTTTGAACACGTCTTTATGTTGATTTTCTACTACTAGTTACCATGCACCAATTCTATCGAATATTTTTTTTTTGAGTTATTAAGGAAATAATATTCCAGGTGGGCATAACTCGGAAACCGTTAGACCGATTATGCCCAAAAACGAACTCAATTCTCCCTTTCGGATATGCAACCTACCCTGAAAATTGCAAGTCCCTATCTCCTTTCGTTCGAAAGTTATCGAGGCAACGGTCACCCATCTACTGAACTCACACAAGAATGCTCGAATCTCCAACAATATTTAACCGATCGTATTAAAACTTGAAACTTGGCAGTAGAGTCAGGATATGAAGGCTCTTGCAGAATATCAGCAATTTCAAACGAATAGTTACTGATAAATAGAATTTTTTTTTTATTTTCAATGATTTATTGAAAATTTTCTACAAATGCTATCCTCATCAAATTTTTCAAACATTTTCACGTTGGCATTCTACAACTAATAACCATGTTTGAATTCAATCGGTTCAGCATTTTTCGAGTTAATGAGGAACAAAATACCACCAAATTTCAGAAAATTTCAGATGGCTATAACTCTAAAACCGTTTGGCCGATTATGCTCATAAACAAACTGAAATGTCGCGTTCTGGTGCACATCCTAACCTGAAAATTTCAAGCCGCTATCTCATTCCGTTCTCAAGTTATCGTGACAACAAAAATATTTTTTAATAATTTTTTTTTAAATTTTCTAGCCATACGATTCACACAAAATTTCACAACCGTGCTTAGGTTCATATTCTACAACTACCCACCAAGTTTCAATTCGATCAGATTTATATTGGTTGAAAACAAAATTATTACACGGAAACCACTGGGCCGATTATGCCCATTAACGAACTTGTTCGTCGTATTGGGATGCGCCACCTACCCTGAAAATTTCAAGTCGCTAGCTCTTTTCGTTCTCAAGTTTTCGTGGCAACGGCCGGACGGCCGGACGGACAGAATCAAATTTGACCTCGAATTCTTCATTGGGGAGTCGAACTTAATCGTTTGAGACCATTTTCGTCAAAAAATTCGAAAGTTACAGACATTTGGGCAAAACTATAACGCGATGATCCCCAGAACATACGCGCAAAAAAATATTTTTTAAATTTTGAAATTTTTTTTTTGACACTTTGCGGTAACCTGGTCAATACAAAACTTCACATGCGTATGAAGGTCATGATTCTACAATTTTATGCTAAATTTCAGATAGATCGAGTGATCGGTTTCGGAAATATTCATAATAAATGTGTTTTACTAAACACGGCCATAACTCCCGAGAATGCTTGATGGATTTCGCCCATTAACGAACTTGTCCGAGATATTTACGCTCCAAACCCACCTTGCAAATTTCAATCCTCTAACTCCTTTCATTCGAGAGTTATCGTGCCTACGGCCGGCCGGCCGGACCGGCCGGACAGAATCGATTTCGACCTCGGATTCTTGATCAGTGAGTCGAACCAAATCGTTTGAGACCATTTTCAGCCAAAAATTCGAAAATTACAAACATTTGGGCAAATTGATAAGCACTCAGTTCCGAGGAACTAGAGCGCCAAAAATAGCAGAACATGTTATATGTATGTAAAATATATGGAGATCACATGATGGATTGGAGTAAAACAAAGATTCTAATGACAGAGTCTGATTACATTCAAAGGAAACTTAAAGAGTCAACTTGTTTTTTTTTAACAGAGAATGCCATTTTGAAAATTGCTCAATCGGAATTGACCATATTTGGTTGAATTACTTGAATTTGTTGAAAAAAGAGTTGGAACTTGAAAGTTTCTATGCTATTTTAGAATAGCAATCAACAAAAAATAATTTTGTTTTTTTTTTCGTTTGGTGACTGACGAAGAAGTCTAATATGATCTCCGAAACGTTACGAAATGGTTATTTTAACGTGGATGTTGTTTCGTTATTGTTTATAAAATTATAAAGTTTTTATTTTATAGATATTTTTCGGAGCTTGAGAGAGAAAAGCCGGAAGTGAACCATTTATTAATTGACTTAATGTGGCGTAAAGACACAAATCAGTTCAATCATACAATTGTGCAATGAGATAAAAACACCCGGTATTGAAATTCGTAAAATAAGTAATAACACACGAAATTATTCCCGTAATTTTATAATTTTATTTAAATTCAGTTTATATGCCATATGTCAAAGTTATAATGATTACAAAAGAAATGAAAAATAATGGGTTCAAGCCCTGTGGACAGGAGCTTTCTGGCGCTCTAGTTCAAACAGATAAATTGTATCTCCGAAAGTATTGGTTTCTCAGAGTTGGGAATTATATCAATGTATTCTTATGATAGAACTGCATCATAAAGGAAATTCAATTCAAATAATAGTTTATTTATCAAGATTAAATGAGCAATCATGAGGATGAGAACTGCACCATGGAAGATATCAAATTAAATCTGGCCAATTGTGCCCAATAACGAACTTAACCGAGATATTCATCTCCCTAACCTACTCTGAAAATTTCAACTACCTACCTCATTCCGTTCAAGAGTTATATCTATGTCTATGGATGAAAAGCTGTCTCACTACTCTCAGATCTCTTACTTCATGTTCCGTTCCTAAATGTAATACTTTTCTGAGAAAAACTAATTTCGGAGCAAACAACTGAGATATTTCTCACTTCGCTCACAATTCTTCGATTGATTAGATACTGTCATGTCTCAGGAAAATAAGTTGACATTATGACAATTCATACATAGAATAATTATATCATTCTGTGACAACGTTGAAATACGATTTATTATTGAAATTTTGAAAAATCATATCTCCGAAAGTATTAGCTTGTTAGAGTTAAAAATGATATCATTGGATTCTTATGGTAAAACTGCTTATTGAAAAAAATTTAATTTGGAATTTGCCGGCCGGCCGGACCGGCCGGACGGCCGGATAGAATGAATTTCGACCACGGATTCTTGATCAGTGAGTCGAACCAAATCGTTTAGGACCATTTTCATCGAAACATTCGAAAATTACAGACATTTGGGCAAATTGATAAGCACTCAGTTCCGAGGAACTAGAGCATCTACGGGAATCGATGCCGGTACCTTATGGGCTTATGAAGCCAGAGCTCTGCCATGACGCCACGGAGTATCTGTACATATGTGAGGTGAAAGCTGGAATTTGAATGAATCTCAATACTTGATTTCGATATGTTATTCACAATTTTCTAATTTCGTTCAATTATAATCAAGTTACATATTATTATGTTGACCATTAACCAACTCAGCCGGAGCTTTTCGACTCCAAACCTACTCTGAAAATGTTTACTCTCTAATAGCGAATTTCATTGGTAGAACTCGTGCGCACTGAGTGCATGAATCGTATTCCATTGGAGAATTTCGTCGAGCATTTTGACACATTTTGACGTCCAGTGCAACATTTATTGCACTCAGTGCACCACTGGATTTGCCAATGGAATTCGCCATATCTCTATAACATATTGCGCTCGAGCGTAATCGACTGAATCAAGTTTGACCACGGATTCTTGATCAGCGAGTCGAAAATAATCGTTTGATACCATTCTAGCCGAAAGATTCGAAAATTACAGACATTTTGACGAATTGATGGCCACTCTGTTTACCTGAACATTGCGCCAAAAATAATCATGGTATTTTGAATACAAAATCTTATACCTAGACGGTTGATTTCTACATGAAAAAATTGGTTCAAGCACTGACGTGAAGTCAGAAGCTTTTGCGCGTATGTTCTATTGTCCATTCTTCTGTTGAGTTCGAATTTGGGCATAATCGGTCTAACGGTTTCCGAGTTATACCCACCTGGAATATTATTTCCTTGATAACTCAAAAAATAAATATTCGATCTAATTGGTGCTTGGTAACTAGTAGTAGAAAATCAACATAAAGACGTGTTTAAAATTTTGTAAGATCCGTACCCCTAGAAAATTAGAAAAAAATGACGAAAAAAAAAATTTTAAGAACCGTACCCCTAGAAAATTTAAAAAAAATCACGAAAAAAAAATTGGTTCAAGCACTGACGTGAAGTCAGAAGCTTTTGCGCGTATGTTCTATTGCCCATACTTCTGTATTGGACACCCTTAATCGAATTTACTATGGTAAATTATGTTGTCCATTCTCCTGTATTGGACACTCTTAATTTGAATTTACCATGGTAAATTCGAATTGAGTGTCCAATACAGGAGAATGGACAACATAATTTACCATGGTAAATTCGATTAAGGGTGTCCAATACAGAAGAATGGACATTAGAGCATACGCGCAAAAGCTTCACGTCAGTGCTTGAACCAATTTTTTTTTTCGTGATTTTTTTGGAATTTTCTAGGGGTGCGGTTCTTAAATTTTTTTTTTGTCATTTTGTTCAAATTTTCTAGGGGTACGGTTCTTACAAAATTTTAAAGACGTCTTTATGATGATTTTCTACTACTAGTTACCAAGCTTCAATTCGATCGAATATTTATTTTTTGAGTTATGAAGGAAATAATATTCCAGGTGGGTATAACTCGGAAACTGTTTGACCGATTATGCCCAAAAACGAACTCAACTCTCCCTTTCGGATACGCAACCTACCCTGAAAATTGCAAGTCCCTATCTCCTTTCGTTCGAAAGTTATCGAGGCAACGGTCACCCATCTACTGAACTCACACAAGAATGCTCGAATCTCCAACAATATTCAACCGATCGTGTTAATACTTGAAACTTGGCAGTAGAGTTAGGTTATGAAGGCTCTTGCAAAATTTCAGCAATTTCAAATGAATAGTTACTGATAATAATGAAAATGAAAAATGGCGATACCGTTGTTAATAAATCAACAAGTCCAGAGCGTTCCTGCCAATAGGGTCCTTCATAAATGGCTTCGTATTGTAACGTTACAAAACGCTCCACCATTGATTACCATTTTAATCGCGAAAAACTCTCTACGGGCAGCTTCAAATCACAATCACAAACGCCTTGCCTAGATTCTATGAATCGCCCAGCGCGTTGATAGAGTTTATGTTTCGCATGTGCACGATCAGCAGCGTCATGCGGGGTTCAAGCAGACATCTTTGTTTTCCTTTTCGAGTACTGGAAGTCAAAGCGTTAACATCTCGCCAGAGAGTTTAGCAAATTAAAGTACAGTAGAATCTCACTAATCCGGCACTTCAATAGACCGAAACGTCCATTAATCCGGCACACTCCGCCCGTGCCTCCCTCGTCCCTCATCATAGAAAAAGCTATGACCTACACTGAATGTTGTATCACGAGAATTAGAAGAATGGGATCCTGACGATGATCTACCTATTGCCTATTGGTTACAAAATTTATCAGAATACAGATTCAGCATTTAATTGTTCCAATACCTGCATAACATGGGCTGAAGAACACGGCTTACCTGCTAAAGATGTTATAATTCTTCGAAACATGCCCGAAAAGGTTTTCAAACAAGGATTACGACTTGCACATAATCAAACCTTAATTAAAGTTTATTTAGTTAACTCGATATCATTCTGAGATATGATACAGTCATAAAAAACTTTCATTTACATTTTATGTTTTTTTTCTATACAATCCAGTAATCCGAACATTCCAATAATCCGGCACACTCTGGTTTTCAATGATGCCGGATTACTGAGATTCTACTGTACTATCGTAATCCATTATAATCGTGCGAATTGGAAATTTATTTGTTTCTTACAAGACGTCTATTTAAAAGGCGGTAAGTACTACGTAGATTCGAACTGCTATTTTCTGCTTTTGTGAATGCCGAGTTGTTATTTCCGTTTTATTCAATTTTCTGCAGGTTACACAGGTTAACACTTAACTTTGTATAATACTTAATTTCTAGTCTCATTCTTGCGATCGAATAACGTGCTCTTATTCCTGGATTCTAGATATTTTATCTCATATTTATTTCTCTGTAAATAATTTCAAGTTCGTCTAGAGTAACTGGGAATGAGATCACGTGTTACATGCACTATCTTATGGGTCTGAATTTTGCAGTCTTAGTTCCGGATTGAACAATTGGAGACGATTTTCTTAGTTCCGGAGTGAACAATTGGAGACGACTTTCTTAGTTCCGGAGTGAACATTTGGAGATAACTTTCTTAGTTCCGGATTACGACTTTCTCAGTTCCGGAGTGAACATTTGGAGATAACTTTCTTAGTTCCGGAGACGACTTTCTTAGTTCCGGATTGAACATTCGGAGACGACCTTAAAATCTGGAGAACTTTCTTGGTACCGGAGCATAAACTGGTGGAATATCTTAATACCTCAACACAAATCTGGTGGAATATCTATCTGAGCATATATATCTGGTGGAATATCTAATAGGAACAACTTAGTCCTGGAATAACAGTTGAAGACAACTTTCTTACTGCCGGAGTACCTTTGTTCCGAAGAGAACGTACATCTACATGTGACATTTTGGACGGCCCTACCTCATCTATCGAACCCAGACTGCAAAGATAAGTGCCTCATCGATCTCAGACTTACCATTGATCCTTGTATATGTTACCGAAATATTTATTTGTAAAGTTGGAATATATAGATAGGGAATAAGAGGTTTTATCTTTACCATCAGATCAACGATTTGGGATACATTCAGGAGTAGTGTACTTTTTACTTAGGCGCTCTATGAGGCATTTTACTTAGGTAAGATGTTTCCTAGGCGGACGAACAAACTTGCTAGCATAAGTCACTGAGCTAGTAACGGGCAAGCTAGTAAGTTTGATTTCACTAAAAAAGTGAAACTTACTAGCAGTGACTTATACTAGCAAGTTTGTTCGTCCACCTAGGAAACATCTTACCTAAGTAAAATGCCTCATAGAGCGCCTAAGTAAAAAGTACACTACTCCTGAATGTATCCCAAATCGTTGATCTGATGGTAAAGATAAAACCTCTTATTCCCTATCTATATATTCCAACTTTACAAATAAATATTTCGGTAACATATTCAAGGATCAATGGTAAGTCTGAGATCGATGAGGCACTTATCTTTGCAGTCTGGGTTCGATAGATGAGGTAGGGCCGTCCAAAATGTCACATGTAGATGTACGTTCTCTTCGGAACAAAGGTACTCCGGCAGTAAGAAAGTTGTCTTCAACTGTTATTCCAGGACTAAGTTGTTCCTATTAGATATTCCACCAGATATATGCTCAGATAGATATTCCACCAGATTTGTGTTGAGGTATTAAGATATTCCACCAGTTTATGCTCCGGTACCAAGAAAGTTCTCCAGATTTTAAGGTCGTCTCCGAATGTTCAATCCGGAACTAAGAAAGTCGTCTCCGGAACTAAGAAAGTTATCTCGAAATGTTCACTCCGGAACTAAGAAAGTCGTAATCCGGAACTAAGAAAGTTATCTCCAAATGTTCACTCCGGAACTAAGAAAGTCGTCTCCAAATGTTCACTCCGGAACTAAGAAAATCGTCTCCAATTGTTCAATCCGGAACTAAGACTGCAAAATTCAGACCCATAAGATAGTGCATGTAACACGTGATCTTCTCATTCCCAGTAACTCTAGACGAACTTGAAATTATTTACACAGCAATAAATATGAGATAATATATCTAGAATCCAGGAATAAGAGCACGTTATTCGATCGCAAGAATGAGACTAGAAATTAAGTATTATACAAAGAAACGTGTTAACCTGTGTAACCTGCAGAAAATGAAATAAAACGGAAATAACAACTTGGCATTCCCAAAAGCAGAAAATAGCAGTTCGAATCTACGTAGTACTTACCGCCTTTTAAATAGACGTCTTGTAAGAAACAAATAAATTTCCAATTCGCACGATTATAATGGATTACGATAGTACTTTAATTTGCTAAACTCTCTGGCGAGATGTTAACGCTTTGACTTCCAGTACTCGAAAAGGAAAACAAAGATGTCTGCTTGAACCCCGCATGACGCTGCTGATCGTGCGCATGCGAAACATAAACTCTATCAACGCGCTGGGCGATTCATAGAATCTAGGCAAGGCGTTTGTAATTGTGAATTGAAGCTGCCCGTAGAGAGTTTTTCGCGATTAAAATGGTAATCAATGGTGGAGCGTTTTGTAACGTTACAGTATAATTAATATACTTATGCATATATTTCACAAGTCAAATAGACCCCAGGGGGTTCATTGATTTGCGGAGAAAGCAAGAGCAGACGCGTTTCTGGCCTTCATCAGTACTGTGTAGCTTCTCAACAAATTCAACTGAACTGACCCGGGTTAAGCCTCTCAGAGCCGGCTTGCTTGATCATACCTAATCGCCCACGCCACCTATGAGACAAAACACGTAAATCAACCTTTCCCCACCAGTGAATATTTGAAGCGTGAAATCATATGGAATCATATAGAATTTTTTTTTTCAATTTTCAATGATTTATTTAAAATTTTTCACGAATACTATCCTCACGAAATTTTGCAAGAATTTTCGCGTTGGCATTCTACAACTAATTACCATGTTTGAATTCAATCGGTTCAGTATTTTTCGAGTTAATGAGGAACAAAAAACAACCAAATTTCAGATGGCTATAACTCTAAAACCGTTTGGCCGATTATGCTCATAAATAGACTGAAATGTCGCGTTTCGGTGCACATCCTAACCTGAAAACTTCAAGCCGCTATCTCTTTCCGTTCTCAAGTTATCGTGACAACAAAAATATTTTTTAATAATTTTTTTAAAATTTTCTAGCCATACGATTCGCACAAAATTTCACAAACGTGCTTATGTTCATATTCTACAACTACTCACCAAGTTATAATTCGATCAGATTCATATTGGTTGAAAACAAAATTATTACTCGGAAACCACTGGGCCGATTATGCCCATTAACGAACTCTTCCGTCGTATTGGGATGCGCCACCCACCCTGAAAATTTCTAGTAGCTAGCTCTTTTCATTCTCGAGTTATCGTGGCAACGGCCAGACGGCCGGCCGGACAGAATCAAATTTGACCTCGAATTCTTCATTGGGGGTCGAACTAAATCGTTTGAGACCATTTTCGTCAAAAAATTCGAAAGTTACAAACATTTGGGCAAAACTATAACGCGATGTTCCCTAGAACATACGCGCAAAAAGTGTCGTTTAAAAAAATGCTTCAAAAATTATCATTAAAAAAAAGGAATCTGCAATGCTCCAATGCTTTAATGCTTCAAAAATTGACATTAAAAAAAACAACAGTCCCAAAAATTATTAATCCAAAACCACCAGACCGTTTCTACCCAATAACGAATTTATCCGAGATATTCATTCCTTAAATCTACTCTGAAAATTATATTATATGAATTGCAACTTAGTCAATATTCCAATTTTGTTTTTAATGGAGAGATTCTGAACCCAATTTGATTGATTTACAAAGTATATATTATTTCCATCATCATAATATGGATTATCCAAGAGCTATGGATGACACCTGAGATTGTATCATGGTTCATTTTGCCTTCAATCATACTTTTTTTTCTAGAATAGGAGGAGTTTTATATCAAGAATTTTGAATAGAACTAGAAATAAATGTGACATTATACACAGTTTGAAATCTCTTATCTGTACACAGAGACAATACTTTCTATTTCTCTATTAGATGACAATCACAGAACACTAATATATGACAATGACGACACATACAATATATCTTACCTGGGGTATATTCTCCGCCGTATTCACAAAGCATTCAATCTCCGTTAAGTCTTAACTAAGGTCCTCAGTTAAGGATAAATAAGAATCGCAACCTCAGTTAACGTATATAACGGTGGTGAAACAGGCCTGTTTCACGTTAACGGAGGTTGCGATTCTTATTTATCCTTAACTGAGGACCTCAGTTAATACTTAACGGAGATTGAATGCTTTGTGAATACGGCGGTCTGTGTGATATGAATGAACACGGATAAAATTCATATTTACGATGACAGCATTCTGTGAAATCAAAGAATTACGATGTAAGGTTGAAATTTTGAAAAATCATATCTCCGAAATCATTGCTTGTTAGAGTTGAAAATAATATCAATGGATTCTTATGATGAAATTTCATCTTAAAAAAATGGGTTCAAGCCCTGTGGACAGGAGCTTTCTGGCGCTCTAGCTCAAACAGACAAATTATATCTGGTATTGGTTTCTCAGAGTTGGGAATTATATCAATGTATTCATATGATATCACTGCATCATAAAGGAAATTCAATTCAAATAATAGTTTATTAGATAAGTAATAATAAATTACCTTGTAATCGATCAAAAATTTCCTGATCTACGTTCACCAAACTACAGAATTATGCTTTCAATATTTACGTAATATTTTCAAACATTTTCGGGTGAGGTTCCCGTTGCATCGCTAAAATACGAGTATTTCAACCCCTATATTTTTGAAGTTACAATATTCCCTTCTGTCAAGTTGACATTATGAGAATTCATACATAGAATAATAATTATATCAATCTGTGAAATACGATTTACATTGAAATTTTAAAAAATCATATCTCCGAAAGTATTAGCTTGTTAGAAATGAAAATGATATGAATGGATTCTTATGATAAAACTGCTTATTAAAAAAATTTGATTTGGAATTTGTTTCGTAAAAAAAAATTTTTTTTTTGTTACTCCGAAACCATCTGTCCGATTTTGCCCAATAACGAACTTAGCCGAGATATTCATCCCCCAAACCTACTCTGAAAATTTCAACTCTCTAGCTCATTCCGTTCGAGAGTTATCGTGCTTACGGCCGGCCGGCCGGCCGGACCGGCCAGCCGGACAGAATGAATTTTGACCACGGATTCTTGATCAGTGAGTCGAACCAAATCGTTTAAGACCATTTTCATCGAAATATTCCAAAATTACAGACATTTGGGCAAATTGATAAGCACTCAGTTCCGAGGACTAGAGCGCCAAAAAAACTGAACTTGAAATTTGTTATGTAAAAAAATATTTTTTTTCATTACTCCGAAACCATCTGACCGATTTTACCAAATAACAAACTCGACCGAGATATTTATCTTCCAAACCTACTCTGAAAATTTCAACTGTCTAGCTCATTCCGTTCGAGAGTTATCTTATACGGCCGGACCGGCCGGACAGAATTGATTTCGACCAAGGATTCTTGATCAGTGAGTCGAACCAAATCGTTTAAGACCATTTCAGCCAAAAATTCGAAAATTACAGAAATTTGGGCAAATTGATAAACACTCTGTTCCGAGGAACAAGAGCGCCAAAAAGATTTACCAGTCTCACGTCAGTAGGATGCATCGTCTTCGATATCCTCAGAGAATTCACTTCAACAGCCTTTATGGTTATAAATTTAGATGAAGTATTCGTCACATTTTTAGCCGTAGAATATACCATTAATTTTTTTAACTCAATTTGTGGACTCCGTATACCGAAATTTCATTTGAGAAAGAGTTTTAATTGTGTTTACAGCTTAACGTTCAATCAGCTTTTCCCACATTTTCCCCCAACCCTGTACACAATTTGCAGCATTTTTCATCAACATCAGACCTGATATATATGCCGGACTCGCCAGTGCAGTAAGTAATCATTAAAGAATGATTTGGCATTCATGATTCAATGGTTTTTGGCACTCTTGTTCCTCGGAACTGAGTGTTTATCAATTTGCTCAAATGTCTGTAATTTTAAAATTTTTTGTTAAAAATAGTCTCAAACGTATTGGTTCTCACTCATCAAGAATCCGTGGCCAAAATCGATTCTGTCCGGCCGCATAAGCACGATAACTCTCGAACGGAATGAGCTAGACAGTTGAAAATTTCAAAGTAGGTTTGAGAGATACATATCTCGGTCAAGTTCGTTATTGGGAAAAATCAGCCAGGTGGTTTCGGAGTAACGAAAAATATTTTTTTTTTTATTACAAATTTCAAATTAAATCGAAAATAATATTCCGGGTGGGTATAACTCCGAAACCGATGGACCGATTATGCCCAAAAACGAACTGAACTCTCCCATTGGGATGTGCAACCTACCTAAAAATTGTAAGTCCCTATCTCCTTTCGTTCGAAAGTTATCGCGGCAACGGTCACTCATCCGGCTACTGAACTCACACAAGGCTGCTCGGATCTCCAACAATATAGATCCGATCATGTTCAAACTTGGAACTTGGCAGAAGAGTTAGGTTTTGAAGGTTCTCGAAATATTTCAGCGATGTCGCACGCTGAAAAATATATTTTATTTAATGATTTTCAATGATTTTTTAAAAATGTGGTGGTGATACGATCCACACGAGATTTCACAAGAATTTTCGCGTTGACATTCTACAACAAAAAACCATGTTGGAATTGGATAGGTGTTGTATTTTTTGAGTTAATAAGGAAATAACAACCAAATTTCAGATGGGTATAACTTCAAAAACGTTTGGCCGATTATACCTATAAACAAACTCAAATGTCCCATTCAGATGCACAGCCTTACGAAAATTTCAAGTGGTTATGTCTTTCCGTTCTCAGGTTATCGTGACCTAAATAATATTTTTTGATAATTTTTTTTTTAATTATCTTGTCATACGATTCTCACAGAATTTCACAAACGTCTTTAGTTTTGCATTCTACAACTATTCACCAAGTTTCAATTTGATCGGACTTGTATTGGTTGAAATCAAAATTATTACTCGGAAACCATTGAGCCGATTATGCCCTTTGATGAAATTGTCCGTCGTATTGCGATGCGCCACCTACCCTGAATATTTCAAGTCGCTATCTATTTCCGTTCTCAATATCGTGGCAACGGACGGCCGGCTGCCCGGATAAAATGAAATTTGATCTCGAAATCTTCATCAGGGAATCCAATCGTTTGTGACCATTTTCGGCAAAAATTTCGAAAATTACAGACATTTGGGCAAAATGGGCGATGTTCCCCAGAACATACACGCAAAAATACCAGAACGTAATGAGATCTCATAACATACACGTGCGTTTTGATAAAAAAAAAATCTTAAATTTCTTGGTTATTTAATTGAATTGAAATCGAATTTTCTTTATTTGCGCTATTTACATAAATTTAGTCGAATGAAAATCATAAAAACTTTTAGCATTAGTGAGACACACGAGGAGACGCATTTTGGATTAAAAGAGTGATGCCCAACTGTCGGCAACACACTATACAGTTCTAGTTCTTATCAATTAATTCGCCTTTTCTTAGTATACTATGCAAATAAACGTCATGTCATTTATATTGTCAATCTTCACAACAATTATCCAAACACATTCTCAAGCGAATTATGAGTTCCCTATAATAAAAAGAAATGGGTGGGCGTAGAAAAACTAAAGTGATATACACGATTTGTAAGCCCATTACGCACTCGCGAAATTTACGGACTCGCCGCTGCGCGGCTTCGTGCGTAAACTTTTTCACTTCGAGCTTAATGGGCTACTTACAACTCTTGTTACGTTATATGCTATTTTATCGTTAATGTTGTTTCGTTACTGTTTATTAGGCAACATTGTTCTATAAATTGCTTCTGATAATTATCTTGTGTTCCTAACACGGAAGCAATTTTCAAGATGATACAATTTTGGCGCTCTTGTTCCTCGGAACAGAGTGCTTATCACTTTGCCCAAATGTCTGTAATTTTCGAATTTTTGGCCGAAAATGGTCTTAAACGATTTGGTTCGACTCACTGATCAAGCATCCGTGGTCGGAGCTATACAGTTGAAATTTTCAGAGTAGGTTTGAGGCATAAATATCTCGGTTAAGTTCGTTATTGGGCAAAATCAGTCTGATAGTTTCGGAGTAGCGAAAAATAAAAATTTTTTTACAATACAACTTTTGAATTCAATTTTTTTTAAGATGCAGTTTCATCATAAGAATCCATTGTTATCATTTTCAACTCTAACAAGCTAATACTTTCGGAGATATGATGTTTCAAATTTTCAATATACCATCGTAAGTTCTATGTATTCACAGAATGTGAACACAGAATCTGTCTGTGTGACTATTCATGATGTCATTTTTTGTAGCTCTGTTTTGAAGTAGTTTATGGGGGCAATAGGAAAGAAGAACATAATGGAATCATCAAAAGAAATTACTGTTCGTTGACCACTGAGGTTAATATTACCTTTTACTTCCTTAAGTAGTGGTAGTGAGTCATGTTCCTATATACCTACAGTAGGTATTTTCATAAAGTTGCTTGCAAAAAATACTGGAATATGGATCTACATTTGTGTATCAATCATTTTTTCTTGAGTTAAGGTTCATAATACAGAAAATAGTGTGTTAGTGGTATGAACTATTAAATTTCAAATTATGAAAAGAGGATAGCATGCTTCTTAAACGACACTTATTTTCAAATTTAATTTCTTTCATGATGCAGTTCTATCGTAGGAATCCATACACGTACATTTCATCCTATTCTATAAGAGAGAGTCAAAATCAGTTCAGCTATTTTAATTTGATTTCTTCCATAGTGCAGTTCTCATTCTCAGATTGCTCATTTAATCTTGATAGATGATCTATTATTTGAATTGAATATCCTTTATGATGCAGTTCTATCATAAGAATACATTGATATAATTCCCAACTCTGAGAAAACAATACTTTCGGAGATATAATTTGTCTGTTTGAACAAGGGCGCTAAAAAGCTCCTGTCCTCAGGGCTTGAACCAATTTTTTTTATTTTATAGATATTCTGTCAGGAAGGAGATAAGATCGGACATGAGAGCATATCAAACAAAAAAATTCCTAGAAACTATAGAAAACAACCGGATTATGAAAGTTTTCAAATCAAACACAACCAAAAGAAAACCCTAGATAACGAAAATCAAAGATCAACATGGAAATATGGTCAATGAAAAAAATCATGTTATAAAAGAAATTCAAACATTCTATGAAAAGCTCTATACATCGTCCATACCAACACCTGAAGTCCTCGAGGAAGCCTTGAAGATGCTTTTAAATAAATGCCTAATAGAAGGAAAACTATCTGAAGTGTGGAAAACCGCCGAGGTCATACTAATACACAAGAAAGGAGATAACACAAACATAGAGAACTATAGGCCCATAAGTCTATTATCCCATCTATATAAATTGCTAACTAGAATTAAGTATAACGAACCGTCTCACAAACAAGTTAGATTCGTATCAACCAATGGAGCAGGCAGGATTCCGGAAAGGTTTTGGTACAGTCGACCACCTGCAGTCTATTAGATTGCTAATAGAAAAAATTGGTCCAAGCGCTGTGGACAGGAGCTTTCTGGCGCTCTAGTTCAAACAGACAAATTATATCTCCGAAAGTATTGGTTTCTCAGAGTTGAGAATTTTATCAAAGTATTCTTATGACAGAACTGCATCATGAAGGAAATTCAATTCGAATAAAAGTTTATTTATGAAGATTAAATGAGCAACCTGAGAATGAGAACTGCACCATGGTAGAAATCAAATTAAAATAGCTGAAATGAATTTAACCTCTTAAGTGGCTAAGACGTACATATACGAAAAAAAATTTGTCTTGCTCCGTGGATTTGACGGATATATTCGCCACGAAGTTTTTTGCGGGGCCTTTGATGGTTTGGCCGGATATGATCGCCTGCGAGGAATATTACGAAATTTACTATATATTAAACTCATCATCCATGCTCGTGGCTTCTCAAAGTCACGTGGTTCGTTTTTATAGCTTTCAAAAGATAAACATTATTCTTCACGTGTGGCAGACGGCAGGTTTGATTTTTTCATTTGAGGAGTAGGTCTTGTGCGCTTTTCGTTCACGATAACAACAATTATTTTTCGCGTTTTTATTATGTCTAGTTCAGAGTTAGATAACAGCAGTGATGAAGAGTTCCATCTTGACTCAGATGAATCAGATAATACATCGGAGTATAGCACAGACATAGACAGTATTGACGAATTGGAAGGTAATGAGATAATAGATGTGAATGTGCCCTCTGATTTTGACGATATGCCCTGGATATCCGGTGGTACTCCGAGACCTCTTATTTTCCATTTACAGCCATCAGTGGAGTACAAATAAATGGTCTGAACAATGGTATATTATCAATATTTGAATCCTTCATCGATGATGTAGGTATTGATTGAAGTGATAGTCAGAGAAACGAATCGTTACGCAAAACAATTTATTCAGAAAAATTCTGAAAACATAAAGGAGCACTCAAGGGTAAAAAAATGGTCAGATACGGATCCAGCGGAGATCAAAACACTACTTGGTATATTGATTTTACAAGGTGTATGTCCTAAGCCAGAATATAAAATGTATTTCTCCTGACGTGAAAGTATCGAAACACCATTTTTCGGTCGAATCTTGTCTGAAAGAAGATTTCACCTCCTATTGAAATTCTTACATTTTGTAGACAATGAGACAATAAATGAAAATATGAACTGTCGTAAGCTGGCTAAAATTCTTCCTTTTTTAGACGACTTAAAGAAAAAATTTATGTCTATCTATATCCCTGAAAAGAATATTTCCATAGACGAGTCTCTGATAGGTTAGAAGGGTAGACTTGGATGGAAGCAATACATTCCATCCAAATGAAAGCGATTCGGAATAAAAATAGTCGCACTTTGTGAAAGTAATAGTGGATATATGTATAACTACATTATTTATACTGGTGCTGACACGAATTATGGACGGAACTATGCTGATGAACCAATTACTTCAAGGATTGTCCTAATGGATCACTAATGGATCCTTTGCTCAATAAAGGTTATTGTCTGTTTTTGGACAATTATTATACCAGCGTACAGTTGGTTGATAAGCTAGTAAAAAAAAGAACAGACTGCGTAGGTACAAATGAGAGCAAATAGAATAGGAATACCGAATGAAATGAAAAAAAAGTTGAATAAAGGTGAAACAATTGCTCGATATAGAAGGAAGATAATGGTACAGAAATGGCGTGATAAGAAAGACATAGTGATGATAAGTACCATACATGATGAAAGTATGACAAAAATTACTACAAAAAAGGGAGAAATTGAAAAGCCATCATGTGTGCTTACTTACAACGAAAATATGGGCGGCGTAGACTTAGCCGACAATTATTTACATTTTTATGGAACTGCCAGAAATCGAATAAAGAAATATTATATGAAAATATTTTTCCATTTTTTGAGCATAACCACCCTAAACAGTTATCAGGTGTATAAGAAAAATGGTGTAAAGTTGAAAAGGATAAACTTTTTGTTGGAGTTGGGAGAAGGTTTAGTCGAAAAATATGGCAAGCCCACTAATAGAAGTATTAGAAGATCGAGGACACCAAATCCCTCCAGACTTATAGAGAGGCATTTTCCATCAATTATTCCTCCGACAACTAAGGAGAAACCTACTAAGAGGTGACTTTCATTCATGATACTTTAATACTCTATTACTAAGTATTTTTTTCACTAGGTGTATATTGTGTGCCGAAAATGGTAAGAGAAAAGAAAGCCGGTATTGGTGTAAGGAATGTCACACTGGTTTATGCCCAGCACCATGTTTTGGTTTTTACCACACAAAAGAATGAATAATTTGTATTCACGATTAGATAAGAAAGACGAATCTTTTGATATTGATATTTTTGTATAGACACTTATTTTTGCAATAAATTTTGACGAATATATACGCTTATGCACGAGTTATCCCCATCCCAACTGCCTATGTCGGATATATACGCATGTAACGTAGCGGCACTGCCAACGACGTATATGTCCGCAAGCACTGAATTTTCTTGCCATTTAGAACGACCTTACCGGCCGCACTTCTGACCACTTAAGAGGTTAACTCTCTCTTATAGAACAGGATGACATGTATGAGTATAAACACAGATCATATAATAAATCATGTATAGAATAATTATAGCATTCTGTGAAAACATAGAAGTACGAATCATTATTGAAAGTTCGAAAAATCATACCTCCGAAAGTATAAACTTGTTGAGTTGAAAATGATATCAATGGATTTTTATGGTGAAACTGCATCTTAAAAAAAAATTTGAAATTTGTAAGTTAAAAAAAATGTTTTTTTCGTTACTCCGAAACAGTCTGGCCTATTTTACCCAATAGCGAACTCAACCAAGATATTTAGCTCCCTAACCTACTCTGAAAATTTCAACTGACTAGCTCATTCCGTTCGAGAGTTGTATTTTCAATTTTTTTGACACTTTACGGTAAGCCGATCAATACAAAACTTCACATGCGTCTAAAGGTCATGATTCTACAATTTGATGCTAAATTTCAGATAGATCGAGTGATCGGTTTCGGAAATATTCATAAAAAATGTTTTTACTAAAAACGGCCATAACTCCGAAACCGCTTGATGGATTTCGCCCGTTAACGAACTCGTCCGAGATATTTACGCTCCAAACCTACCCTGCAAATTTCAATCCTCTAACTCCTTTCCTTCGAGAGTTATCGTGTTAACGGACGGACGGCAGGCCGGACGGCCGGACAGAATCGATTTCGACCACGGATTCTTGATCAGTGAGTCGAACCAAATCGTTTGATACCATTTTCAACCAAAAATTCGAAAATTACAGACATTTGGGCAAATTGATAAGCACTCTGTTCCGAGGAACAAGAGCGCCAAAAACTACGGAATATAATGTCCCATTACACTTGGCATTCGTGGACTACCACAAGGCCTTTAAAAGCATTGAGACATGGTCCTTCCTGGCGGCACTGGAAGATGCTAGAGTGGATTCGCGACATATCACCATCATTAAAAACATCTATGATAAGGCGACCTTCCACGTCAAAATAGATAAGGATACAAAAACAGCCAGAATACCTCTAGGAAACGAACACTCAAAAAAATAGGACTCAAAATGAATCTGCATAAATCTAAAATAATGAGCAACACGCAACACAATATAACAATTGACAACGTTTCCCTGGAGAACATCAATCAGTATGTATATCTCGGCTACACCAGCAAAATCGGCAAACAAAATCAAATAGCAGGGGTAAAACGAAGGATTCAACTTTCGTGGCCAGCTTTTGGGAAACTCAGCTCCATACTGAAGAACAAGAAGATACCAATTAGTCTCAATCGTAAGGTATATGATAGTTGCAAACTGCCAGTGAGTACATATGGGTTAGAAAAGAAACGATGGCCTTGACAGCGAAAACCACAGAACAACTGAGGGTAACTCGAAGAGCGATGGAGCGGGCCATGCTAGGAATTACACTAAGAGACAAAGTTCGAAACAGTACTATTCGGAGTAGAACAAAGGTAACAGACGTCATGAGTCGTGTAGCGAGGATAAATGGCAATAGGTCGTCCATGTTGCAAGAGAAAACTAATAAAAATGGACACAAAGAATAACAAACTGGAGACCCAGAGAAACAAAAAGAAGTGTAGTATGGGGAGACCACAGAAGAGGTGGATCGACGATGTGAAGAATGTAGCCGGAAAACAATTGGCGAGAGTTGCACAAGACCGAAATACATGGAAACGTTTGGTAGAGGCCTATGTCCAGCAGTGGACAAATGCAGGATGAGAAAGATAGAGAGATATTTTTTAGGGGAAAAGGAATCATCTATTAAAGATTCTGATGACATAAAAAGCAAACTACTTGTCTACTTGTATTTTGTTGAGCAGAGAAAATTATTCTGCAAATTGCTCACCTGAAATCGACCAATTTGGCTATATTTGTTGAAGAAAGAGTAAGAACTTGGGAATTTCTCTGTGAAAAAAACTGGTTTACTATATTTTTTGAAAGACAGTATCAGCGTGACAGATTTCAGAATAAGTGTTCAACAAATAATTTTCGCTTACTGTATGTTGAAGGAGTCTGATTAATACTCTGAGACGTTACGGAATATCTGCTTTATAGATGATGTCATTTCGTTAATTTGGGCAAAATTTTTTGCCATAAATTGATCCCAACGCAGCTATTTAAAATAATTGAAAACTTTATTTTATTTTATAGTTATTTTTCAGAGTTTGTGAGGAAAACCAGAAAAACCATTGAATAATATTAGACCAGGGTCGATAATTTTTGGAACAAAAATAATAATAGTAGGATAGTCGGATAGTAGTAGAATAGTAGGTCGTGCGATTGGCTCAGTGGTAGAGTAATTGACTTGGGAGCGGAAGCCCCAAGTTCAATTCCGAGGCTAGGAAAGAAATTTTCTAGTCACGGTAATCGCCACCATTCGCTGTTGGGTCAAAAATTAACAGTGCTGTGCCTAAGGTGGCGTACGGACACAGTAACAAAGCCTACACAGAACACAACTGGTTCTCCTAACTCAGGACAAGCTCTTAGAGCTTATGAGGGGTCTCCTTGTGGAAGACCCAGGAGGATCAGTATAATAATAATAATAATAATAATAAGCCCCCTCAGGGGCTCTGGGATGTATCTCAGATACGGGCTTAGCAAACCCGAGGTACCCTAGCTACCTGGCAGTAGGTATAAAATGCAATAACAATAACAATAACCATAACACTAAAACTAACACTAAAACTAACACTAAAACTAACACTAACACTAACACTAACACTAACAGTAACACTAACACTAACACTAACACTAACACTAACACTAACACTAACACTAACACTAACACTAACACTAACACTAACACTAACACTAACACTAACACTAACACTAACACTAACACTAACACTAACACTAACACTAACACTAACACTAACAATAACACTCAAACTAACACTAACAATAACAACCCCTCAGGGGCTCTGGGATGTGTCTCAGAGTACGGGCTTAGCAAACCCGAGGCACCTTAGCTACCTGGCAGTAGGTATAAAACGCAAAATCGCACGGGGGTACTACTTAGTAGCATACGGGTGTGACAAGCCCGCGAACCCCGGTTTATCTCAACCAATGATGAGTACCCAACCAAGAAGCCTCGGAAAACAGCGGCTGCCTGGGGATCACCAGGGCACGTCTGGGGTTGGTGCTAGGCGTGACAGCATGCAAACCACCAACGGCAGGATGCTGAGGAGGCGGGCGCCTGTCATACAAGAAACTACAGCTTCCGACGAGGACATCGAGGAGTAGAGAGAAGTTGCCGGTCGCATAGGGAATCTGCGCTCGCAAGAGCAACCCGTAGTCGGACCCGGCAACAGGAACAAGACCACGCAAAGGGGACGCCACAAGTGGACACCCGAGGAACATGAACTACTATCTGTGTTATACCGAAGATCCAGATCAGAAAGAAGGGGATATATGGGTAGACTGCATGGTCTGTGGTGTGAAAATAATCCAGATCTCAGCTTCATGACGCAGCAAAACCTGCGAGACCAGGTGAGCCATCTCAAGAAGAGAGGAATCTTGCAGCAGCTTCAAGAGCCAGAAGGACTAGAGGAACAAGCTGAAGAGCAGGTGAGAGATGCTCGGAACCAACAGCAACAATCCACGATTCAAAGGAGAGAAGAACAGGATGAGAGGCAGGTGAAAGATGCCACAAACATTCAGCCTCCAAACCCTGGATTGCAAGTCGAACCACTGGACGTGGGACAGGTGACAGCTGCCCCATTTCGAGTTGAAAATCCCGCACAATGCAACAGGCAAAGAACGGAACAAGTGAGAGATGTCCCGGAACCAGTCATCAACAGAAGGGAAGCATTTGAGGCTGCAGTAAGGAATCCGAATAAAACGACCGCTCGGTTGAAAACGAGACTCCAGGCTGAAGACCTAGCCAAGATGAATGATATCATTGATGGCCACCTAAAGAAGGACTGCTCACTAGAAGATGTCGTGGCTGCAGTGAGAGCTGCTGCTTCACTTCTGTGCCCTCCAGGTAGAACAACAAGGGATGACAAACATAGGTCAAGAATGAGGAAGCTAGATCAGAAGATAAAAATCGTGAGGCAGCAAGCATCTTGGTACCAATGTATCATAGATGTTATGAAAGGAAAACTGAAGCCTAGCAAGAAGATAGAGGTCATGATGGGGGAGCTGCGTGCGTTGCACCGTACGATTAACTTGCCCATCATCAACCTATTGAAGCAGAAAGCTATCGATAAAATAAGATCACTTGCGGCAGCAAGGCAGAAGCTAATTAGGAAGCAGAAATGGATAGAGGACAACAACATATTCACCGCAGAACCTTCAAAGCTATTTCAGCCCAAACAAGCAGAGGCAGAAAACCCGCCATCACTGGAACAAGTCGAACGGTTTTGGAAGAAATTGTACGAGCGACCAGCGGAAACCAGGGATACTCCACCACTTCACAGATTCCAGACATTATGCGATCAAAGTCTGCAACCGAGAGAAGAAACGACTGAAGTAACAACCGAAGAAGTTAGACAAGCCCTAAAGAACAAAAATGATTTCACGGCACCTGGACTGGATGGGATCCAAAACTACTGGTGGAAGAACTTTCCAGCTACTCATCAACACGTAGCCAGATTATTCAGTGGGATAATAATTCACCTTGAGCCAATTCCATCATGGTTGGTAGAGGGCAGAACTGTACTGATACCAAAATCAGGAGATCTAGGACAGCCAAAGAACTACCGCCCTATCACGTGTCTCAACACGTTGTATAAAATTCTCACAAGTGTCCTTCAAAACCGGATTCTGAAGGTTATTGCACCAGTGTGGAACCAAATCTACGAGCAAAGAGGGGCACGGAAAGGAGTACAGGGGTGCAAGGACAACCTGCTCATAGACAAGAGCATTTGTCAAGATGCAAAACACTACAAGCGCGATCTACATACATCCTGGCTGGATTACGCGAAAGCATTTGATACATCGTCGCGCAGCTTGATATTACAGCTGCTTGAGATGCTCAAAGTCCACACTAACATCGTCCATGTGATGAAAAACATCATGGCGCTATGGAAGACTAAGTTCGCCGTTCGATCGGAAGGTCGAACCACGTATACGGGATGGGTGAAATACAGGCGAGGCGAATTTCAAGGAGACTCGCTAAGCCCGTTACTGTTCTGCATAACACTCCTACCATTAACAACGGAGTTGAGGGAAAGCAGAATAGGGTACAAGGCCGGGCCACCAGGCAGAAGAGAACATCTGGTTTCACATCTCCTGTACATGGACGACTTAAAACTGTACGCTCCCTCCAAGGAAGCGCTACAACAACTTCTTAACATCGTGGCGGAATACACCACAGCAATAGGAATGTCATTCGGTTTGGAAAAATGTGCTGTTTTCCATCTGAGCCGAGGAAGAACTGAAGAAGTAGGAGAAGACATCGAACTGGAAGGAGGAATAATCATTCGGCACCTCGATGAAGAGGAAACTTACAAATTCCTTGGAATGCAACAAAGAGGCGCACTGGAGTCAACTCGAATCAAGGATGCCTTAACAGCCAGCTACAAAAAGAAGATCCGAGATATATGGAAATCACATCTGTCTGGTAAAAACAAGGTGTCAGCTACCAACATCTTGGCAGTTCCGACAGTCACATACTCTTTCGGAGTAATCAACTGGACAGTTTTTGAGATTCTCGAACTAGACAGGGCCACACGTAAAGTGATGAACATGAATCGGAGCCTTCATCCCAACTGCTCGGTACAAAGAATATATCTCCCACGAACGCAGGGTGGCAGAGGTTTGCAGAGTTTGGAATACCAACACCATCAACAAACATTGGAAATGGCAATAAGGATATTGAGAAGTGAAGACCCACTTCTGAAAATGGTAGCTCATCATGAAATTAGGAACCAAGGAGCTTTCCTATTTAGAGCTGGACGGAGAGCCTTGGAAAAACTCAGTATTCATCGACTATGAGCTAGTGGGAACACCTATCACGCCAACAGACCAGAGAAGAGTCGACAGAGAGATCAGACAGGCACAACTGAAGACGTTACTCGAAGACCACATGAGTAAAAGTCTGCATTCTATATATGTTTCAGGAGTTTGAAAGATCAGGGCCTATCGGAGGAACTATCCTTTGCGTTTTTGAAGTCGGCTGGTCTAAAGTCGGAAACGGAGGGATTCGTTATGGCTTGTCAAAATGGAGTGATAAATACAAGATGGTATGAGAAGAACATCATGAAAGTGGACACCCCAACAACTTGCAGAGCATGCCACAGTCAGCAGGAAACTGTCATGCACATCCTGTCTGCTTGCAGAGTCCACGCCCCATCAGGATACACAGAAAGACACAATGCGGCACTTCGGATTCTCTACTTCCATCTGAGAGAAGTTTATGGTATAGACAAAGAGCCAGTGCTACCATTTGTGCCTCTGGAAATTGAATCAGTCATCGAAAATGATAGAGCTCGAATCTACTGGAACTATGCTTTTCCAACAACTCAGCAGATCCATGCCATAAAGCCAGATATAGTACTGGTGGACAAAGATCTCAGGGAATTGTTTGTTGTCGAATTTTCCTCCCCCGCTGAAAATAATGTGGTGATGAAAGAACAACAGAAGAGGGAGAAATACAAGGATTTGCTGTTTGAGCTGGGAACCCTATATCCGGGGTATAAAGTAAAAATGGTCGTTCTGATCATAGGATGCCTTGGCGGAATGAGAGTGAACTATGTGACAGAATTTAAGATTATTCCGGCCTGTACATCCTTGGCCGAGGTTTTGGCGAACAGAATGCAGAAAGCAGTGTTGCTCGGGTCGCTACGAGTGATGAGGTCCATCAACTATGAAGGCCACTTGCAGCTTATCTCTTTTGTTAAGGGACGCTGTAAGGGCAGGACGAGGTTTTTTAGTGAGTAACCAAATAACATCTGGAGTCTCACACTGCCGCTTGCGGCGCCTATAAAAGGTTTTTCCTCTTACGTGACAAAAAAAAAAATTGGTTCAAGCACTGACGTGAAGTCAGAAGCTTTTGCGCGTATGTTCTATTGCCCATACTTCTGTATTGGACACCCTTAATCGAATTTACCATGGTAAATTATGTTGTCCATTCTCCTGTATTGGACACTCTCAATTCGAATTTACCATGGTCAATTCGAATTTACCATGGTAAATTCGAATTAAGTGTCCAATACAGGAGAATGGACAACATAATTTACCATGGTAAATTCGATTAAGGGTGTCCAATACAGAAGTATGGGCAATAGAACATACGCGCAAAAGCTTCTGACTTCACGTCAGTGCTTGAACCAATTTTTTTTTCGTGATTTTTTTTAAATTTTCTAGGGGTACGGTTCTTAAAATTTTTTTTTCGTCATTTTTTTCTAATTTTCTAGGGGTACGGATCTTACAAAATTTTAAACACGTCTTTATGTTGATTTTCTACTACTAGTTACCAAGCACCAATTAGATCGAATATTTATTTTTTGAGATATCAAGGAAATAATATTCCAGGTGGGTATAACTCGGAAACCGTTAGACCGATTATGCCCAAAATCGAACTCAACTGTTCCTTTTGGATACGCAACCTACCCTGAAAATTGCAATCCCTATCTCCTTTCGTTCGAAAGTTATCGAGGCAACGGTAACCCATCTACTGAACTCACACAAGAATGCTCGAATCTCCAACAATATTTAACCGATCGTAATAAAACTTGAAACTAGGCAGTAGAGTTAGGTTATGAAGGCTTTTGCAAAATTTCAGCAATTTCAAACGAATAGTTACTGATATATAGAATTTTTTATTTTTTTTTTCAATGATTTATTAAAAATTTTCTACAAATGCTATCCTCACCAAATTTTGCAAACATTTTCGCGTTGGCATTCTACAACTAATAACCATGTTTGAATTCAATCGGTTCAGTATTTTTTAGTTAATGAGTAACAAAAAACCACCAAATTTCAGAAAATTTCAGATGGCTATAACTCTAAAACCGTTTCGCTGATTATGCTCATAAATAAACTGAAATGTCGCAATCTGGTGCACATCCTAACCTGAAAACTTGAAGACGCTATCTCTTTCCGTTCTCAAGTTATCGTGACAAAAAAAATATTTTTTAATAATTTTTTTTAAATTTTCTATCCATACGATTCGGACAAAATTTCACGAACGTGCTAAGGTTCATATTCTACTACTACTCACCAAGTTTCAATTCGATCGGATTTATATTGGTTGAAAACAAAATTATTACTCGGAAACCACTAAGCCGATTATGCCCATTAACGAACTTGTCCGTCGTATTGGGATGCGCCACCTACCCTGAAAATTTCAAGTCGCTAGCTCTTTTCGTTCTCAAGTTATCGTGGCAACGGCCGGACGGCCGGACGGACAGAATCAAATTTGACCTCGAATTCTTCATTGGGGAGTCGAACTTAATCGTTTGAGACCATTTTCGTCAAAAAATTCGAAAGTTACAGACATTTGGGCAAAACTATAACGCGATGTTCTCCAGAACATACGCGCAAAAAAAAATAATAATAATAGGCGATCTGAAGTCGGGAAGTGGAAGGGGTGAGTTTTAAAGGATAAACAAGCACTGACGTGAAGTCAGGAGCTTTTGCGCGTATGTTCTATTGTCCATACTCCTGTAATGAACACTCTTCTTAATCGAATTTACCATGATGGTTTTTATTGTCTATTCTCCTGTATTGGACACTCTTCTCAATCGAATTCACCATGATGAATTCTATTGTCCATTCTCCTGTATTGGAGAATCTTCTCAATCGAATTTACCAAGATGAATTCTATTGTCCAGAATGGACAATAGAATTCATCATGGCAAATTCGATTAAGAAGTCTCCAATACAGGAGAATGGACAATAGAATTCATCATGGTGAATTCGATTGAGAAGAGTGTCCAATACAGGAGAATGGACAATAGAATTCATCATGGTAAATTCGATTAAGAAGAGTGTTCATTACAGGAGTATGGACAATAGAACATACGCGCAAAAGCTCCTGACTTCACGTCAGTGCTTGAACCAATTTTAATTCTTCATAATCATTACAAGAATGTCTGTCGATATGGAATATGGTAATAATTTGACATTTGAACACATCGTTTAATGCATAATCAATTTCAATACTTTTGTCACTCGTTGATGAGATGAGATATCTGAAATTATAGATAAACTCTAAATATTCCATTCAATATTGAAATATTAAAATTAAATTTCCACTTATTCATTTGTATTTCAAGATAATGAACGTTTGAAGCTAATGATTCATGTAAATTGTCTGTGAAAATTTGTTTTCATGGGTTAGGGGAAAAGAGTTATTGTGAAAATAAGATTCATTTATTTAGATACCAATCTATATATTGTTTCATACTATCTACTAAGGGCCGATTTATTCAACCTCTCCGTAAAGTATTCGTCAACTATGTGCTCGTTGAATTTACTGATCCCCTTTAAAGTGAACATTTACAGATTACTTTCCTTTCGGTAAGGCTACTTGACAGTTTACAGGTCGTAAAATATATCAGCCCTCAGTGAACAAAAAAATTGTATACCTCACTGAAGCCGTAATACAAACAAAGGAAATAATTTCGAATAAAACTCTATTAACATATTCGATTATTTACTTCAAGAGAGATCAAGAATAACATTCATTTTGAAAATTCAGTACTACATCAAGCAGCATGCAATACATTTTTTCGAGTTTGGACCACTGCTGCCCACATAATCATGGAGGATTCGTGAAACACTGCAGGGAGGATAAATACTTGTATATAGATTATTATTAAAATATGATAACTGACTTTCTCCGTTTCCTTATATACTACTTCTCGTTGTAAAATATACTTGGATTTTCCTCCGCAACACTAGGATACATCATTTTCAAAGTTAGCGTTGAATTATCAAGCCATTCCTAACTCAGGTCAAGCTCTTAGAGCTTATGAGGGGTCTCCTTGTGGAAGACCCAGGAGGATCAGTATAATAATAATAATAATAATAATAATAATATTAGTAAAATCTGTTCTTCAGAGGTATTCATTGTTAAGCATGCTAAGCAACAAGCATTTAAGAAACATATACCTGAAGTTCCACGGGAAAACAATATACATAATATATACCTACACACATGTTATATTGCATCACCTTCTACTCCTATATTTTAAAATATTCTGCAATTAGAAAAATTAAAATGTTTCGTAAGAGACCCATGATATCAGGAAAACAGAAAAGTGTTCAAAATTCACTGGTCTAAGCGTAATTCAACTGTTTTTTTTTTTGTGCAATAGTATTATGCAAATGTTATGTGTAAACAGGTAAAAGTGGCTAAGGGCCAAATCTGAATAATAGGGTAGGTGCAGAAGTCATTTGAAATGTAATTCATGCAGTTTTGCTTGCTAATGACATGTTTATGATTATACTAACCATTCTAGGTCTTCCCTAAGGAAATCCCACAGAAGCTCCTAGGAGAGTCAGTTTTGTTCTGTGTATATTTTATTAATGTATCCTTACGACAGCTTAGGCAAGGCACTGGGTGGTTTTCACCTAAGTACATGATGAATAGAATACTTATCCCATAATATATATAGCTTCGGCAAAATGACAAAACAGAATTAAGTGTAAAATGTAAAATTTTGAGTTGGCTTTATTTTTTATAGTCATAGCCTACGCATAACAACCACTTCCTTAGTAGATTGCGGAACATATTTAAATGCACCTTGAATCGAGCATTTATGGTTTATTTCGTTCACTCCCTGATTTATCGTTAACTCTCGAATTTCAAAACGAGAATATCTTGAAACTTGCTTATTGCAGTTACGTCCCTTTGTCATTTCAACGATATGAGAACCACCACCAATTTGTTTGAATAGAAACACTAGATTTTCTTCTTGGCTATTCCACTCTTGAACTTTAAAAATTTTAGTGTTCATGTCATCTTGGTTGCCTCTTATCAATATTAAATTTTCTCATGAGATATACTTAATCTTCACAAATATTCAATCGACTAAGTTCCATATGGATATCCATAGGATATATGGAGTATGGTAAACAGTTCGAGATAGTAGTGTGTTCTCCAGCTCACCGTTGTTTAAAATAATTCACTAAATCCATATTTCGAACAAATAACTGTGATTGAAATTATTTGGCTGAATATTTATCCAACTTGTTCGAGTTTTCTAGGAAGAAAAATACGAACTTATAGTTTCACAATGGTTCTAACATCCCAACAACAATCTGACGTCCGTGATATTATCAATGAATTGTTAACGGACGATATCTTCGTATCAAGATTCGCTGAATGTGTTGCAAGAAAGGTGTCTGAAAAACTATACAGGAAGATACAATGTTTGTATACGAAAACAACTGAACTTGAAACAGAGGTCATTAAACTCAGAAGCGAAAATCTCAATCTCAAAAATCGATTGAATAATTTAGAACAAAACCAGAAAACTAAGTCACTCCGAATCGTTGGAATTCCACCTGAAAATGAAGAAAATACCAAAGCATTAGTCCAGAAAAAATTGATCGAGAAGTTGAAACTATCTAAAACGGCTTTTGAAATAGAACGATGTTATAGACTAAAATCAGCGGAGGGTAAGCCTGGGCTGTGGCCCCTCATAATAACCTTTACTACTTCTGCTGGTCGAGATATTGTTTATAGAAATAAATCTAAACTAAAAGGAACAGGTGTGTTTATTTCTGAAGATCTAACGAGGGAAAACTATAACATGTTCAATATTTGTAAGACAAAATTTGGGCCTAAAAATGTATGGACGTCGGAGGGCAGAATTTTTGTGCGGGTGGATAATAATAGAATACATAGAATTCGGAGTGTGGATGATTTGCAGGGATTTGAGAAGGTGCAGTCAGGAGAATCAGTGCGGGTCTCAACCCATACATAAACTATATTTTTGCTGTCGGTAAATGTTCCATTGAAATTGTTTATTCATTTTGTTTATACATTTTGTTTTTCTTTTTTTATATATTATAAATGATTGATTTAATCTGTGCTAATTTGAATGTAAGGTCATTAATTGCTAATTTTCTGGAATTGCGGGATGCGGTTGGGTTATTTAGCTTTGACTTATTGGCGCTGACTGAAACTTGGTTGAGGGATGATCCGGATGAAAGTGATTTTATTGATGGCTATCGGTTTGTGAAAAATGATAGGTTTACTAGAGGAGGGGGTACTGGTATATATGTGAAGGATGGAATCAATTATGAGGTTGTAAGGTTAGAGTTGAAGCTTGAGAATACTTCTATTCTGGTGACAGTTAACAAGGTAAAATTTTTGTTCTGTGTTATTTATAAGCCACCAAAAATTGATAATAAGGTTAATTTACAATTACTCTTGGATGACATTGAGGATTTTATGCTGAAGTCTGTAGCTATCGTTGATAAAGTCATTTTACTATGTGATATGAATGTTGATTACTTGGAGAGTGAGAGTTTTGACTGTATTTCTTATGTGAACACCTTGTACAATTTTGGTTTGACGCAGATGGTAAGTCAACCAACTAGAAGGAATGCCTACCTTGATCATGTAATCACCAACGTACCTGATATTTTTCACTCGGTCGAAGTCATTGATTTTCATCGTAGTGATCATGATATGGTTAAATTTTCCGTTTCAATAGGTGATCATGACTGTGGTCCCAAATTTGTATTATATAGGAATTTCAAAAAATTTTCATTGGATCATTTTCAGAGAGGTTTAGAGCTATCTCCCCTGGCTGATATTTTCAAAACTAATGATGTAGATGAGAAGGTAGAGATCCTAAATAGTGTTCTGGTGAGCTTGTTCGATAGGTATGCCCCTCTTGTTTCATGTCGCATAACGAAACCGCCGGCCCCTTGGTTATCTGCGGAGATCGAGGAACAGATGAAGTCTAGAGATAGAGCAAAGGCAAAATTTAGAAGGTCGAAGCGGGAATCGGACTGGGTGAGATATAAAGAACTACGCAACTTGACTAACCTTAAAATTCGGAATTCCAAGAGAGAATATTATTCTTCTTTATTTCGAACACATAATAAGAGAGATTTGTGGAAGCAACTTAAATATATGAATATAGGTAGTAAGCAACGACCTGAGGTTCCTCACAATTTTGCTGATCCCGATGAGCTCAATAAATTTTTTGTTCATTCCATTCCTGTAAATCAAAATAGTTCATCAGATGAGTTTCTTAATTATTACTCTTCTAACACTTACTGCGAATTCGAGGAGAAAAAATCATTTTCATTGGTAGATGAGGCGTTGATCAGTAAGTATTTGCACGATATCAGGTCGAATGCTTCCGGTTCTGATGGTCTGAGCATCTCAATGCTGAAATTGTGTGCTCCTTTCGTTCTGAGGTATCTTGTTAATATTATGAACTGCTGCATTCTGTATAGATGTTATCCCTCGGCGTGGAAGAATTCCATAGTTTTGCCGATACCAAAAAGACGTAATGTGGAGCAGCTCGGTGACTTACGCCCAATCAGCATATTGCCTGCTGTCTCTAAAATATTCGAGAAGGTTTTGTATCATCAGATGATTGAACATCTAAATCAGTTTGAAGTGCTTCCGGAGTTTCAATCGGGTTTTCGTAGCGGTTACAGTTGTACGTCTGCTCTTCTTAAGATAAGTGACGATATTTTATTGAATTCGGATGGGGGTTTGGTTACAGCGTTGGTCTTATTAGACTATACTAAAGCATTTGACACGATCTCGCACGATTTGCTCATTGCTGTGCTTTCTTTCGTGGGATTCTCTGTTGATTCAGTTTTATTGCTTAAAAGCTACCTTTCTAACCGAACCCAACGTGTAAAGGTCAATTGTTCACTTTCTGGTCCTTTATCCATACATGTGGGTGTTCCACAGGGATCCCTACTAGGTCCTCTGCTTTTCATCATTTATACCCACATGTTTTGGAAGTTCCTTGAGTTCTGTAACACCCACTTTTATGCTGATGATACTCAACTTTATCTAAGTTTTGATGCTGGCGATGTTGATGAAGGTGTTCGAAGAATAAATCATGATCTTGCGACCATCCAGAGGATATCTGAGCAGCACAACTTATCGGTTAACCCCGGTAAGTCTTGTGCGATACTTTTCGGCAATCAGTCTGTATGTGATAGGTTGGGTGAAGATGTTCATTTTTTCATTGGAGGTGATGAGATTCCTATTGTTCGTAGCGTTCGTAACCTTGGTCTGATAATGGACAATTCTTTTCGTTATAGGTTGCATATTAGGGGTTGCATTAAGCGCTCTCTATACGCCTTGAGGTTGATATATCCTCACCGTAGTGTCTTGCCTGTTGAGGTAAAGAAAACTGTTTGTGACTCCCTGGTGCTGTCCAATTTTAATTATTGTTCGCAGGTGTTTTTCTCTTGTTTGTATCAAGCAACTTTGAACTCTGTACAAAGGATTCAGTTTTCCTGCTTGAGATTTGTCTTTGGAATACGCAAATTTGAGCGTATAAGCCATAAATTGGTGGATGTCAGGTGGTTGAATATGCGAAACAGATTTTTGGTGGGAGCTCTAGTTTGTTACCATCGCATTTTATTGTCTCGAAAACCATCGTATTTGTATAGGAAGATAACTTTCAGGTCTGACGTCCATAATCTGAACACGCGTAGTAGAGGGCTTATATCCCCTCCTCCTCATAGATTGTCAGTATTTGAGAGATCTTTAGTTTCTCCATTTATAAATTTTACAATAAGTATATAGGTACTGCACTTGAAAGTCTTCCCGTGTCATCCTTCAAAGCTAAGGTCAGGGATTTAGTTTATAGTGATCAGTGCAGTCAGAGAAATCATTAATTACTTTTTTGGTATGCATATATGGCAATTCAATATATATAGAATTATAAAGGTTGGAATGTTTACTCTTAAATTTGTTTTTTTTTGTTGTAACTGATAATTAATACCTTGGATTGTATTAACCATTACTTTTGTGTTATTTTTCTTCAGGGTTTGAGTGGAAGAGCAGGGGTTGCAAAGCAGTTTGCTTTGTAACCATCTGAACTCCGCCCTGTGATTTTAATTGATATTTTGGTGTATATTGTAATTTTTTATTTGGTATGGAATAAAGTCATTATTATTATTATTATTATATACCTTGTTTTTAAGAATTCTATCTGCAGTAACTCCAAGAGTAACTCAAGCATTCTATTTGTCGAAAAGCTTTACTTTTTTGCTCTACGTCAACTGGACCTTAATTCATTCCAACCTGAAAGGAAATATTAAGACTTGGATTTCTCTGAGTAAAGTAATTCATTCAATTCACTTCTATTGCTTACTGCTGATTTTTAGCCAGAAATCCTGAAGGACATATACCAGATATCTTCTTTCTGAACAACTTTTCCACAGTTCTCCATAATTTGGAATTTCTTTCACATACGTAAACAATATTTCTAGATTCCTCCAATCTTCAAATACAAGGTAATCTCGATTATTTTCAACGGAAGGAATACTCGTTCGTACTTCGTGGATTGAGAATATTTTGTTTACGTTTTGTATTTGTGTTTTGATCAGATTCAGATTCGATGTTGAGGTTAAAACGGGGCGCATGCGTAGATCAGAATGTAGTTTGTAGTATATCCATTAATCATTAATCATTCTCAAAAATACCACACAAGCAAGTTACCGATCACTGCTAATAGTTATTATTTACCAGAAATTCATCACAAATCGAAACTATTTAAATTAGAAATGTCAATTTTTACATGACTAACCCGGACTTAGCCATTTAACCCTGCTATTTTGCCGGGTTAAATTTTTATAGTTTTAACCCAGGGTTAGGCTCTAACTCTTGAAGGTGCAAGACCTATTATCAATTTAACCCTAGGTTTAGAGTAAATCCGGATTTAATTAGATAACCCGCATTCGTGCAAGTGGGCCTTAGTGATAGAAAAACTGGCCTAAAATTCCTCTCTACCCATCACAAGATTTAATATTCACAAATGAGCCTCTCACCTTACAAGATCAGAAGCCTTCAGCAAAATTTCAGCGATATCATATTAAAAATAATACATAACCTTTCAAAAGTCCCCTCTCGCAAATATACTCCTCTGAAGGCACATGGATCTCTTGAAGAAGAATCGCCTTCTCTATTTCTCAAAGATATTCACTCTTGTTCATAGAAATCCCTTCAATATTTAATTGCCTCCTCCTAAGGAGGATCTCTTTCAAAACCAGGTCTGACCACTAATGTAGGGCTATCATCTCCCATAGATTTGTGATGAAATAACACGATTTTCCCATAATATACGACGAGCGAAAATATGTCATCATGACATTCATATTTTTATTTTTGAAGGTTCTCGCAAAAATACGACCATAGACTACATATTATCATACGACGATTCCCATCCGCTACCGCTGCCACTTGGCTACCACTACGCTACCGAAATTCTGCCCGGTTCTCCAACAATATAGATCCGATCATGTTCAAACTTGGAATTCTGCAGTAGAGTTGGGTTCTGAAGGCTGTTCCAAAATTTCAGCCATGCCGGACGAATAGTTTATGATATATAGGTTTGTTTTCAATAATTTTCAACTATTTTTTTTTTAATTTTCTAGTTATACCATCCTCACAAAATTCTGCAAGAATTTTCGCGTTGGCATTCTTCAACTAATAACAATGTTTGAATTCAATCGGTTTTGTATTCTTCGAGTTAATGAGGAACAAAAAACTACCAAATTTCAGAAAATTTCAGATGGCTATAACTCTAAAACCGTTTGGACGATTATGCTCAAAAACAAACTCAAATGTTGCATTCAGGTGCACAACCTAACCTGAAATTTTCAAGCCGTTATCTCCTTCCGTTCTCAGGTTATCGTGACAACAAAAATATTTTTTAATAATTTTTTATAATTTTCTAGCGATACGATTCTCACAAAATTTCACAAACGTGCTTAGGTCTATATTCTACAACTATTCACCAAGTTCAAATTCGATCGGATAGCTCTTTCCGTTCTCAAGTTATCGTGGCAACGGCCGGACGGCCGTACGGCCGGACGGCACCACAGAATTAAATTTCACATTTGGGCAAAACTATAACGCGATGTTCCCCAGAACATACGCGCAAAAAGGGTTTTCTCGATTTCCGGCAAAACTACAAGTCCTATGGAAAAAAGTTGAAGGCAAAATTGTAGTTAATAAAAATGTGGGAAAGCCCTGTGGACAGGAGCTTTGGCGCTCTCGTACAAACTCTGACAAATTATATCTCCGAAAGTAATTCTTGATCAGTGAGTCGAACCAAATCGTTTAAGACCATTTTCATCCAAAAATTCGGAAATTACAGTATTTGGGCAAATTGATAAGCACTCTGTTCCGAGGAACAAGATCAACAATTTTCTTTTTACACTTGTTTCACATAACCCCGAAATTTATGTAAGAAATTCATAGTCTTGGTTTTTATTTTAATCTAATACAAAAATTTATTTTTTCACGGAATTTGGCGAAAACTTACCTTTTTATGTCCCAAACAGATTGTAATTTTTTTGATTTAAAATCATCATTTTTGCGTGTATGTTCTGGGGAACATCACGTTATCATTTTGCCCAAATGTCTGTAATTTTCGAATTTTTTGTCGAAAATGGTCTCGAACGATTGAGTTCGACTACCTGATGAAGAATTCCAGGTCAAATTTGATTCTGTCCAGCCGGCCGTCCGTTGCCACGATAACTTGAGAACGGAATGAGATAGCAACTTGAAATTTTCAGGGTAGGTGGTGCATCCCAATACGATGGACAAGTTCGTTAATGGGCATAATCGGCCCAATGGTTTCTGAGTAATAATTTTATTTTCAACCAATATAAATCCGATAGAATTGAAACTTAGTGAATAGTTGTAGAATATAAACTTAAGCACGTTTGTGAAATTTTGTAAGAATCACATCACTAGAAAATTAAAAAACAATATTAAAAAATATTTTTTATATCACGATAACCTGAGAACGGAAAGAGATAGTGACTTGAAATTTTCAGGTTAGGTTGTGGATCTGAATTCAACATTTTATTTCATTTATAGGTATAATCCGCCAATTGGTTTTGGAGTTATAACCATCTGAAATTTGGTTGTTATTTCCTCAATAACTCGAAGAATACAAAACCGATTAAATTCAAACATTGTAATTAGTTGTATAATGATAACCCAAAAATTATTACAAAATTTCGTTAGGATCGTATTACTAGAAAATTTTTAAAAAATCATTGAAAATCATTGAAAAAAACTTATATATCAGAAACTGTTCGTCCAACATCGCTGAAATTTTGCGAGAGCCTTCAAAACCTAACTCAACTGCCAAGTTCCAAGTTTGAACACGATCCGATATATATTGTTGGATATTCGAGCAGCCTTGTGTGAGTTTAGAAGCCGGATGAGCGACCGTTGCCTCGATAACTTTTGAACGAAAGGAGATAGGGACTTGCAATTTTCAGGATATGTTGCGTATCCAAATGGGAGTGTTAAGTTCGATTACGGTTTGGATCCCGAAAACTTTGCTGGCGTATTTTTTTATTTCCCCAAATTTATTATTTCTTAGGAAAGCCCGGGTTGTTTGTCATTTTTTTTGTTCCTTTGTCCATTTTTTTTTGTAAAATGAGTCGTTCTCGAGTAAAACAGTATTTTTGGCGCTCTTGTTCCTCGGAACAGAGTGCTTATCAATTTGCCCAAACGTCTTTAATTTTCGACTTTTTGGCTGACAATGGTATCAAACGATTTAGTTCGACTCACTGATCAATAATCCGTGGTCGAAATCGATTCATTCCGGCCGTCCGTGAACACGATAACTCTCGAACGAAAGGAGTTAGAGGATTGAAATTTGCAGGGTAGGTTTGGAGCGTAAATATCTCGGACAAGATATTATTAATGGGCGAAATCCATCAAGCGGTCTCGGGAGTTATGGCCGTGTTTACTAAAAACGTTTTTTATGAATATTTCCGAAACCGATCACTCGATCTATCTGAAATTTAGAATCAAATTGTAGAATCATGACCTTTAGACGCATGTGAAGTTATGTATTGATCGGGTTACCGTAAAGTGTAAAAAAAAATTTTGAAAATTTTTAAATTTTGTTTCTACATAACTCTCGAACGGAATGAGCTAGGCAGTTGAAATTTTCAGAGAAGGTTAGGGGGATAAATATCTCGGTTAAGTTCGCTATTGGCCAAAATAGGCGAGATGATTTCGGAGTAACGAAAAAAAAATTTGAGATGCAGTTTCACCCTAAAAATCCATTGATATAATTTTCATCTCCAACAAGCTAATACTTTCGGAGATATGATTTTTCGAAATTTCAATAATGAATCGTACTTCTATGTTTTCACAGAATGCTATTAATTATTCTATCTATGATCTATTATATGATCTGTGTTCATACTCGTATATGTCATCCTGTTATATAAGAGAGAGTCAAATTCATTTCAGGTATTATAATTTGATTTCTTCCATGGTGCAGTTCTCATTCTCAGATTGCTCATTTAATCTTGATAAATGAACTATTATTTGAATTGAATTTCCTTTATGATACAGTTCTATCATAAGAATACATTGATATAATTCTCAACTCTGAGAAACCAATACTTTCGGAGATATAATTTGTCTGTTTGAACAAGAGCGCCATAATGCTCCTGTCCACAGGGCTTGAACCAATTTTTATATTATATTATGTTTAAACAAATAAAGCATTACAAAAACAACTTGCAATTTATTGAATTTTATGTTCATTTTCAATTATGCGTTAACCTAGTATCAAGATCACCACTTCAGGAAGATATGGAAGTCAGATGTTCTTCTTCTGAGGATTCTTATCCAATACATGATAATCATGCAATATCAGGACATTATATCACATGGTTAGATCTTCGGCTCCTACGATTGACTGCAAATCCCGATATGCATGATGTTAAATTATACCGCTTTACTCGAAAACGACTCAATTTACGAAAAAAATGCAAGAGACAAAAGGTATTTCAATGAGAATCGAGGAAGGGGCTAGGATGGTCTGGGCCTTACTATCTGTTATTTCGTAGCATTTTCTGAGAAAATTTATTATAGTAATGTATATTTTTTTACACTATTAGAAAGTAGGGATTTCAACGAACAAAAAGCCCACCGACTTTTTTAAAAGAGCAAATATTAATGTATTATAGAGGAGCCAAAATGGAATAACTTTTGATAATAAACCTATGTACGGAAACGCACCATTACCGAGATAATTGTATTCCAATGCTTTCAATATTCATTCATTCATTTACACAACAATTAGGGCAAAACTAAAAAAAAAGAAAAACGCATTATTACCATGGAAGTGCTTTATTATGTAGACAAATTTGGGTCAGTAAATTAATTTCTGTAATATTCCCAAACATGGGAGAAATTACTTATGCTTAATATATGTAATATATGTATAGGTATACCAATATGATTAAAATTTACGGCGAAGCTAACAGTAGTGGCAGAGCTGCACAACGGATTTATGAATCCCGAGTAATAACTTTGTTTTCAACCAATACAAGTCCGATCGAATTGAAACTTGGTGATTAGTTGTGGAATACAAACCTAAGGACGTTTGTGAAATTTGCCATTTTCGGCAAAAAATTCGAAAATTACAGACATTTGTGCAAAATGATAACGTGATGTTCCTCAGAACATCGCGCAAAAATTGAATAGAATTAACATAAAACGCCCTGTAGAGCTGTAGATCGCTAACAGTTTAAAATAGAATATATATAGAATGCAAAACTAAGCACGCTTGTGAAATTTTGTGTGAATCGTATCACTAGAAAATTTTTAAAAAATTATATCAAAAAATATTATTAATGCCACCATAAGCGAGAACGGAAAAAGATTCTCGCAAAATTTCATGAGGATCATATAACTTAAACATTTTTAAAAAATCATTGAAAAAATCTATATATCAGAAACTGTTCGTCCGACATCGCTGAAATTTTGCGAGAGCCTTCAAAACCTAACTCTACTGCCAAGTTCCAAGTTTGAGTACGATCGGATCTATATTGTTGGAGATCCGAGCACCAGCCTTGTGTGAGTTCAGTAGCTGGATGGGTGACCGTTGCCTCGATAACGTTCGAACGAAATCAGATAGGGACTTGCAGTTTTCAGGGTAGGTTGCACATCCCAATGGGGGAGATAAGTTCGTTTTTGGGCATAATCGGTCCATCGGTTTCGGAGTTATACCCACCTGGAATATTAGATATATATATTTTGGAAAACCAAAAGGCCATCGACCTAAGTCCTTCAGCCTTGGAATATTATTTCCTCGATAATTCATAAAATATAGACTCGTACGAATTGAAGCTTGGTAACTAGTTGTAGAATATCGACATAAAGGAGTGTGTAAAATTTTGTGAGAACCATACCCATAATTAAGTAAAAAATTAGGAAAAAAAAATTGTTTCAAGCACTGACGTGAAGTCAGGAGCTTTTGTGCGTATGTTGTATTGTCCATTCTCATGTAATGGACACTCTTAATCGAATTCACCATGGTAAATTCGAATTTAGAGTGTCCATTACAGGAGAATGGATAAAACTTCATACTCGCAAAGGCTCCTGACTTCCCGTCAGTGCTTTTTTTTTTTGGCGCTCTAGTTCCTCGGAACTGAGTGCTTATCAATTTGCCCAAATGTCTGTAATTTTCGAAGTTTTGGCTGAAAATGGTCTCTCATTAGAATACATTGATATAATTCCCAACTCTGAGAAACCAATACTTTCGGAGATATAATTTGTCTGTTTGAACAAGGGCGCTAAAAAGCTCCTGTCCCCAGGGCTTGAACCAGTTTTTTTTTATTTTATAGATATTCTGTCTGGGCTTGAACCCATTTTTTTTATTTTGTCGTACTCATGTAAATGAATGTTGAAATTATTGGAATACCATTATCTCGGTAATGATGCGTTTCCGGACATAGGTTTATGTTCAAAACTTATTCCATTTTGGCTCCTCTATAATACATTGAAGTCTGTAATGGGTACTCTGAATCATCCTTTGTAGGTAAGACTAGTCTATTGTTCATAAATTATTTCTAGATAGCTTTGAATTTTTTCGTTGTGAACTACCGAGAAAAAGCTGGAAACGACGTAGTTACCCGAAGTAAAACGAATAAACTGAGTATGCATCAATAACCTATATCCGCAACAGGTGACTTTGGTGCAGTTCACAGAAGCCAATGACCCCATATTAAAAAGTACGAAAGCTTATTTTTCTACAGAAATAAGAATGACTAAGCGGCTGCACTCCAAACCTAAAAACCATATTATTTGAACCATGAAACTTTTCCAATGCTTCAATCTATAGTCTTTCGCTTTTAAATACACCGGTTAATTTACTCTTGTGGATGGAAAACATCGTGAAACAAACCTTCTTCTGTGCCGGTGAACTGCTGTCGAAGTCCTGAGGGACAACAAACCATTTTCCAGGTTCACTCACACTTGGACAGGTGGTGAAAGGGAACATTTCCGGTAGAAATCGATAGAGCAAAATGCGTGAATCGTACACGACGCTTGTTAAGAAAAGGAAACACTTGAATAATGCACAAATCGGTTTTTTCGTATATAAACAAATGGGATAACGACCAACGGGACGATTGTACGAAAATAGGGAGTAGAGCCAGTTTCCCGTTAGAGGGCGCCACCGACGACTGTAGAGGCCGTTGAACGATGAACGTGATCTCTTGTCCCACTTTTCTTGTTACAGTTTTTCCAGATCAATATTTCTAGATGCACTAGTTTCATTCCTCTTATTTTGGATCTATGTATGTGGAGGAGAATTAACAACAGTTGAGATTGCTTCATAATTACCTACCAATACATCACTCTTGCATTCTGCCGAAACGCTGATAATTCTATTACCTATACAGTGCGAGTCTCTAACTTGGAATTAATTCGGTAAATCAAAGTTTTTGGTGCACTAGTTCCTCGGAACTGAGTGCTTATCAATTTGCCCAAATGTCTGTAATTTTCGAATTTTTCGATGAAAATGGTCTTAAACGATTTGGTTCGACTCACTGATCAAGAATCCGTGGTGGAAATTCATTCTGTCCGGCCGTCCGGCTGGCCGGCCGGCCGGTCCAGCCGTAGGCACGATAACTCTCGAACGGAATGAGCTAGAGAGTTGAAATTTTCAGAGTAGGTTTGGGGGATAAATATCTCAGCTAAGTTCGTTACTGGGCAAAATCGGACAGAAGGTTTCGGAGTAATAAGAAAAAAAATTTTTTTTTACAGAACAAATTCCAAATTAATTTTTTTCTAATAAACAGTTTTATCATGAGAATCCATTCATATCATTTTTAACTCTAACAAGCTAATACTTTCGGAGATATGATTTTTCAAAATTTCAATGTAAATCGTATTTCACAGATTGATAAATGATGATCTATGTATGAATTTTCATAATGTCAACTTGACAGAAGGGAATATTGTAACTTCAAAAATATTGGGGTTGAAATACTCGTATTTTAGCGATGCAACGGGGACCTCACCCGAAAATGTTTGAAAATATTACGTAAATATTGAAAGCATAATTCTGTAGTTCGAGAGAGGAGAAAATTTGGTGAACGTAGATGAGGAAATTTTTGATCATACGAAACTTGTTTTTTTGGTGCTCTAGTTCCTCGGAACAGAGTGCTTATCAATTTGCCCAAGTGTCTGTAATTTTGGAATTTTTGGCTGAAAATGGTCTCAAACGATTTGGTTCGACTCACTGATCAAGAATCCGAGTGCGAAATCGATTCTGTCCGGCCGACCGACCGGCCGTAGGCACGATAACTCTCGAACGAAAGGAGTAAGCGGATTGAAAATTGCAAGGTGGTTTTGGAGCGTAAATATCTCGGACAAGTTCCTTCGATCTATCTGAAATTTAGCATAAAATCATGAATCATGACCTTTATACGCATGTGAAGTTTTGTATTGACCAGATTACCGCAAAGTGTAAAAAAAAAATTTTTTAAATTTAAAATATGTTTTTCCACAATAACTCTCGAACGGAATGAGCTAGGTAGTTGAAATTTTCAGAGTAGGTTAGGGAGATGAATATCTCGGTTAAGTTCGTTATTGGGCAAAATTGGCCAGATTTAATTCGATTTCTTCCATGGTGCAGTTCTCATTCTCATGATTGCTCATTTAATCTTGATAAATAAACTATTATTTGAATTGAATTTCCTTTATGATGCAGCTCTATCATATGTATACATTGATATAATTCCCAACTCAGAGAAACCAATACTTTCGGAGATATAATTTGTCTGTTTGAACTAGAGCGCCAGAAAGCTCCTGTCCACAGGGCTTGAACCCATTTTTTTTTGTAAATATACTCGGACAGGTCGATTAGTATTTTATTTTGCGGTTTTTTTTGCGCTCTTGTTCCTAGGAACAGAGTGCTTATCAATTTGCCCAAATGTCTGTAATTTTCGAATTTTTGGCTGAAAATGGTCTCAAACGATTTGGTTCGACTCACTGATCAAGAATCCATGGTCGAAATTGATTCTGTCTGGCCGGCTGTCTGTCCGGCTGGCCGTCCTTCCGGCCGTTAACACGATAACTCTCGAACGGAATGAGCTAGACAGTTGAACTTTTCAGAGTAGGTTTAGGAGATAAATATCTCAGTTAAGTTCGTTAGTGGTGGTTTCGGAGTGACAAAAAAAAAATTTTTTACACAACAAACTTTGAATTCAATTTTTTTTAACATGCAGTTTCATCATAAAAATCCATTGACGTCATTCTCAACTCTAACAAACTAGCACTTTCGGAGATATGATTTTTCAAAATTTCAATAATTATTCTCAATTCTATAATATGATTTC
Organism: Halyzia sedecimguttata; assembly: GCA_937662695.2. Taxonomy (NCBI): domain Eukaryota; kingdom Metazoa; phylum Arthropoda; class Insecta; order Coleoptera; family Coccinellidae; genus Halyzia; species Halyzia sedecimguttata. The sequence goes on from OW569411.2 coordinate 123,261,326, forward strand.
ATAGAATACTCTAATTATAATTTCCTGATGTATATAAATCCAACATGAGATGAGTCATAGACCTACGTTTTGAGTTTAATTACGAAAATTCTTGAGAATTCACGCACAGAACCCGATTTGAAAAAGTGGGAAAGCTCTGTGGACAGGAGCTTTGGCGCTCTTGTTCAAACTGTGACAAACCATAGCTCCGAAAGTATTAGTTTCTCCGAGTTGGGAATGATATCAATGGATTCTTGTTTAATTTATTTTATTTTGTGATGTAGTTCTATCATAATATTCCATTGATATCATTCCCAACTCTGAGAAACCAATACTTTCGGAGATATAATTTGTCAAAGTTTGAACAAGAGCGCCAAAGCTCCTGTCCACAGGGCTTGGACCAATTTTTCTCTGTAATTGCCTCTATATAATGTACAGAGGGCAGGATACAAATTTGAACGAAGAAATTCTTGAATTATTTGTTGAATTGTAAAAGGGAAAGCAATATCAAAAATATACAGGGTTTCCCAGAGTAGGTGTAACAAACTGATAGTTATATTATAGATAGTAATAATGAAAAAACGAACTCTTCTCACTTCCGAGACACAGAATATTGAATTTGGAAAAAATATCTCGCTTTCTTGCAATAATTCCAAATTGGCTGAATTGATCCACTGTTTGTTGAAAGTTGCCTCCTAGTTTTTCTTGCATGTTTCAAACATTTTCAGTTGCGTAGATAACAAAAAAAATCGGTCCAAGCCCTGTGGACAGGAGCTTTCTGTCGCTCTAGTTCAAACAGTCAAATTATATCTCCGAAAGTAGTGGTTTCTCAGAGTTGAGAATTATATCAATGCATTCTTATGATAGAACTGCATCATAAAGGAAATTCAATTCAAATAATACTTTATTTATCATTATTAAATGAGCAATCTGAGAATGAGAACTGCACCATGGAAAAAATCAAATTAAAATAGCTGAAATGAATTTGACTCTCTCTCATAGAACAGGATGACATGTACGAGTATGAATACAGAGCATATAATAAAGCTTAGATAGAATAATTATAGCATTCTGTGAAATCATAGAAGTACGATTCAATATTGAAATTTCAAAAAATCATATCTCCGAAAGTATTAGCTTGTTGGAGTTAAGAACGATATGAATGGATTTTTATGGTGAAACAGCATCTTAAATAAAAATTGAATTTGAAATTTGATACTTAAATAAAAATTTTTTTTTTTCGTTACTCCGAAACCATCTGGCCTATTTTGCCCAATAACGAACTCAACCGAGATATTCATCTCCCTAACCTACTCTGAAAATTTCAACTGCCTAGCTCATTCCGTTCGAGAGTTATTGTAGAAAAAATTTTGAAAAGTTTTGAAATTTTTTTTTTACAATTTGCGGTAATCTGGTCAATACAAAACTTCACATGCTTATGGAGGTCATGATTCTACAATTTGATGCTAAATTTCAGATATATCGAGTGATCGGTTTCGGAAATATTCATAAAATATATTTTTACTAAAATCAGCCATAACTCCGAAACCGCTTGATAGATTTCGCCCATTAACGAACTTGTCCGAGATATTTGCGCTCCAAACCCACCTTACAAATTTCATTCCTCTAACTCCTTTCGTTCGCGAGTTATCGTGCCTACGGCCGGACAGATTCGATTTCGACCTCGGATTCTTGATCAGTGAGTCGAACCAAATCGTTTGAGACCATTTTCAGCCAAAAATTCGAAAATTACAGACATTTGGGCAAATTGATAAGCACTCAGTTTCGAGGAACTAGAGCGCCAAAAAGACTTTTATATATTTATTTTATAAAGTCCCCAGCTTGAACGACACTAAGCGCAAATTTTTTGACGGAAATGAAAGATTTATTCTTCAAAAATTGGTTCAAGCACTGACGTGAAGTCAGAAGCTGTTGCGCGTATGTTCTATTGTCCATTCTTCTGTATTGGACACCCTTAATCGAATTTACCATGGTAAATTATTTTGTCCATTCTCCTGTATTGGACACTCTTAATTTGAATTTACCATGGTAAATTCGAATTAAGTGTCCAATATAGGAGAATGGACAACATAAATTCGATTAAGGGTGTCCAATACAGAAGAATGGACAATAGAACATACGCGCAAAAGCTTCTGACTTCACGTCAGTGCTTGAACCAATTTTTTTTTCGTGATTTTTTTGAAATTTTCTAGGGGTGCGGTTCTTAAAATTTTTTTTTTCGTCATTTTTTTCAAATTTTCTAGGGGTACGGTTCTTTCAAAATTTTAAACACGTCTTTATGATGATTTTTCTACTACTAGTTACCAAGCTTCAATTCGATCGAATATTTATTTTTTGAGTTATCAAGGAAATTATATTCCAGGTGGGTATAACTCGGAAACCGTTTGAGCGATTATGCCCAAAAACGAACTCAACTCTCCCTTTCGGATACGCAACCTACCCTGAAAATTGCAAGTCCCTATCTCCTTTCGTTCGAAAGTTATCGAGGCAACGGTCACCCTTCTACTGAACTCACACAAGAATGCTCGAATCTCCAACAATATTCAACCGATCGTGTTAATACTGGAAACTTGGCAGTAGAGTTAGGTTATGAAGGCTCTTGCAAAATTTCAGCAATTTCAAAGGAACAGTTACTGATATATAGAATTTTTTTTTTCAATTCTCAATGATTTTTTTAAACTTTTTTACAAATACTATCCTCACGAAATTTTGCAAGAATTTTCGCGTTGGCATTCTACAACTAATTACCATGTTTGAATTCAATCGGTTTAGTATTTTTCGAGTTAATGAGGATCAAAAAACAACCAAATTTCAGATGGCTATAACTCTAAAACCGTTTGGCAGATTGTGCTCATAAACAAACTGAAATGTCGCATTCTGGTGCACATCCTAAACTGAAAACTTCAAGCCGCTATCTCTTTCCGTTCTCAAGTTATCGTAACAACAAAAATATTTTTGGCGCTCTAGTTCCTCGGAACTGAGTGCTTATCAATTTGCCCAAATGTCTGTAATTTTCGAATATTTCGATGAAAATGGTCTTAAACGATTTGGTTCGACTCACTGATCAAGAATCCGTGGTCGAAATTCATTCTGTCCGGCCGGTCCGGCCGTCCGGCCGTAGGCACGATAACTCTCGAACGGAATGAGCTAGAGAGTTGAAATTTTCAGAGTAGGTTTGGGGGATGAATATCTCGGCTAAGTTCGTTACTGGGCAAAATCGGACTGAAGGTTTCGGAGTAATAAAAAAAAATTTTTTTTTACAAAACAAATTCCAAATTAAATTTTTTTTAATAAGCAGTTTCATCATAAGAATCCATTCATATCATTTTTAACTCTAACAAGCTTATACTTTCGGAGATATGATTTTTCAAAATTTCAATGTAAATCGTATTTCACAGATTGATATAATTATTCTATGTATATTCTATGTATGAATTGTCATAAAGTCAACTTGACAGAAGGGAATATTATAACTTCAAGAATATTGGGGTTGAAATACTCGTATTTTAGCGATGCAACGGGGACCTCACCCGAAAATGTTTGAAAATATTTCGTAAATATTGAAAGCATAATTCTGTAGTTCGAAAGAGGAGAAAATTTGGTGAACGTAGATCAGGAAATTTTTGATCGATTACAAGGTAATTTATTATTATTTATGAATATTTCCGAAACCGATCACTCGATCTATCTGAAATTTAGCACCAAATTGTAGAATCATGACCTTTATACGCACGTGAAGTTTTGTATTGACCAGATTACCGCAAAGTGTCAAAAAAAAATTTGAAAATGTGGTGCAGTTCTCATTCTCATGATTGCTCATTTAATCTTGTCTTTTCATTTTTCAGGAGTTTCGGGTACCTTGGAGAAACCTCACCGTTTTTTGACGAAGGAGTCCATATTGAAGAAATAAATGCCTATCAATATTTTCAAATTGCAGTAAATTTTGTGAACAATAGTTACAAATCACGACTCTCACGGGGAGACAGGGTTTTTTTGCTGAGGTTTTTCCCTAAGCTCTTGTATCATACGTCGAATTGTATGGTACCCCGTTACACCAACCTCTGCTAACACATATAGAGCTCTCAGTCAAAAGAATATATATATATTTTAATCTTGATAAATAAACTATTATTTGAATTGAATTTCCTTTATGATGCAGTTCTATCATATGAATACATTGATATAATTCCCAACTCTGAGAAACCAATACCAGATATAATTTGTCTCTTTGAACTAGAGCGCCAGAAAGCTCCTGTCCACAGGGCTTGAACCCATTTTTTTATAATTTTTTTAAAATTTTCTAGCCATACGATTCGCACAAAATTTCACAAACGTGCTTAGGTTCATATTCTACAACTACTCACCAAGTTTCAATTTGATCGGATTTATATTGGTTGAAAACAAAATTATTACTCGGAAACCACTGGTCCGATTATGCCCATTAACGAACTTGTCCGTCATATTGGGATGCACCACCCACCCTGAAAATTTCAAGTCGCTAGCTCTTTTCGTTCTCAAGTTATCGTGGCAACGGCCGGACGGTCGGCCGGACAGAATCAAATTTGACCTCGAATTCAACATTGGGGAGTCGAACTAAATCGTTTGAGACCATTTTCGTCAAACAATTCGAAAGTTACAGACATTTGGGCAAAACTATAACGCGATGTTCCCCAGAACATACGCGCAAAAATGGTACTCTTTGTAGAAAGCTCTAAACCGTTTTCCAGAAAATCGGCCTCGAACATTTTAAGATTCGATTTTTCATCAAAAAAATATAAAAAAGCACTTTCGTGAAGTTAGTACTCTTTGGCACGCTTGTTCACGTTGGCTACTTTGAATTGAATAATGAGTGCTTCGAGCTCATTAAATAGAGTGAGCCGGAGATCTAGTGGGAGGTTAGTGGACAACATTCACTGTCGGGTCAAAAATTAACAGTGCTGTACCTAAGCTGGCGTAAGGATACAGCAACAAAGTCGACAAAGAACACTACTCTCCTTAGTCGCACAAGCTCCTAGGAGCTTGTGTGAAATCCCCTTGGGGAAGACCTAGGAGGGTCAGTATAGTCATAATCATATCTATAGCACGGGCGCGAATTCAGATCAACTTCACTATGAAAGAAAGAGGCTAAAAAACTATGGGGTCAATCTGCCTTGGCGCGTGTAATAGACATGATCATAATTATAGTCACCCTCCTAGGTCTTCCCCAAGGAGATCCCTTAATACCTCGTGGGAGCTTGTGTGATTAATGATAGTCAGTTGCGTTCTTTGTCGACTTTATTACTCTATCCTTTCGCTAGCCTTGACACAGCGCTGTTAATTTTTGACCCGACAGTGAATGACATCCACTACCCTCTGATTAGATCTCTGGCTCGCTCTATCCACTGCTAGTCCATTCATCTTCATGTACTAGTGGTTAGCTTTCCTAAAGCGTTATTCTCTTTGTATGGCTCCGTATTGCGCATTGCGTATTAATCTTGGTGTTTTCGCTCCCCAGTGGTCAACTGCATGAGACTCCAACTGGAGTACTTGCTAATTACCCCAAAGGAAAAATAATATAGGTAGAGATCTACAGTTTTGGGTAGTCACAGCGAAGACCTTGGTTGATTGAATTCCAGGTGTTACTTGTGTCTACTTTCTACTCACAAGTGATTGCTGGTTTTTAATAAACCGATTACATCAACTTCGTAGTGTTTGTTTCATTAGCGTTGAATTATGCTCCACTGATGATTCCTAATAAGGATGAAACCGCGGTATGTAGCTATTCAACTTTGATGAAATTATACCAAGCTCCTCCCTGTGGCTATAGATCTCTACGTATATCCTTTTCCCCTTTATGGTAATCAGCAAGTACTCTGGTTGGAGTCTCACGCAGTTGACCATTGAGGAGCGAAAACGCCCTGGTTAATACGCAATGCGTAATACGGAGCCATACAAAGAGAATAACGCTTTAGGAAAGCTAACCACTAGTAATTGACGATGAAAGGACTAGCAGAGACCTAAGTTTTGGAACAATCCACAGAGTGTGTATGATCTCATCAAATTTGAATAGCTACATACCGCGGTTCCATCCTTACTAGGAATCATCAATGAAGCAAATTCAACGCTGATGAAAAAAACACTACAAAGTAACCGGTTTATTGAAAACCAGCAATCAAATCAGCCACTGAGGCCATCCGGGTATTTAGCTCACACAAGGCTGCTTAATTAAATCCAGGAAAAAAATAATATTCCCAATGATCCCACCAATGTTCAACGGGGTTGGAAAATTTTGAACACAGTTGGAAAAATTTCGAAGCAATTGGAAAAAATTCAATGGAGTTAGAATATTTCCGAAATAATTGTCATTAAATGTGAAGGAATTTGAGCGCCCGGCCGGATAAATGCAAAGCACGCTGATAATAGGGACAGGATAACATGGAATAACACCATGTACCCTTGTACACATTCCTGTTGCCGTAAATTCAATATTCAATAGTTATCGGCACAATATGTGTAAATTATAATCATTAAAGGATATTGTGGGAGGTACATTCATTATTAAATGGCTTCTTTCTGGGTTTTCTCTCCCAAACTCTGAAAAATATCTGTTAAATAAAACTTTATTATTTTGTGAAATGCTTCTGCGTAAGAAACACAAAATATTTGAAAGAAGCAATAAATCGAACAATATTGCCTAACAAACAATAACGACAGTTGTGTCGTTGATGTTGATCAACGATGAAACAACTAAATTTCGTAACGTTTTGGAGTCTAAATCAGAATCCTTCGTCAGACACTTAACGAAAATCCATCGTTCCTAAAATTCGAGAATTGTCACAAAGAGAATAACGCTTTAGGAAAGCTAACCACTAATAATTGAAGATGAATGGACTAGCAGAGACACCAAAGTTTTGGAGCAATCCACAGAGTGTATATGATATATACATATACGGTTCATATTAGGTTTTATGTTTTCTCCCGAGACACATAGTCTAGTCAACGAGTGCAATTTTTGCGTTTTCTCCGAAAATTATGATTGAGGTGTCATTCGATTCGGAATGGCATGAAGATAGTTTTCGAGAAAATGATAAGGCCGCTCGCATAAATTGCAATACCTATACTCCATTCACTTTCATAAAGTCTCCCGGTTGGCCATGATTTAGGTCTATCACGTTTTTGTAACTAAAACAAAGGCAGGTTGGCACTTCTGAAATATCGTCAAGGTCAATACAATTCTCTGAGACGTTGCCAATGTCTACTCTAAACAATCAACATAATGTCCCTTCTTAGACAAGATATTATCACAGATCATTATCTTCGAATAATCTGCAATAGGAAAACTCCATTCTTTCTTAGGACTCTCCAATGAAATTACTTATTATTAATGTAGGCTTATATATTGACAATTCCGAAAAGTGGGGAACTCCATAGGTACGTCTGTTCGTTTAGAAGTTTTCCTGCCGGGTTATTCAGGTACTTTTATTCTTTTTCCAAATGAACTATCACGAAGTAACGGACTACTGTATCCATTATTTTCCATTATAATTTCAACACTTGATTCTTGAATTCCGTAAAAGAAAATAGCATAACTGAGTATTCAAATCAGTTTATATACGTGAAATATTGCCATAGTAACAGATGAAAAAATTTCTTCAACAGTCGCCAGGTCTTTTGGAATTGTGTAATTCACTAATATCTTTTCAATTTAATTATTTTTCCCATGAAAATTCACATTGTGAAAAATTCGTAATTACTACGACTTCTATGTAGGAAGGACAACGTTGCATAGCTATCTGACAGGAAAATGAGCATAACCTAACATTTTCAAAATATACACTGTGAAATGTGTCAAAATTTCATGGCCAACCGGGAGACTTTATAAATGTGAATGCAGTATAGTTATGAACAATTAAGTGAAAAAAAAAGAAGGGGGTTTGGTTTTTCACCAATATTTCAAAAATTATCTGAGATAATCCAAATTTGAAAAAAGATTCAAGAAGAGGAAGAAATTTCCTAAAACAAGTCACAACTCCCGGAACTACGAATAATATTTATAATTTTCCCAGAGGTTTGAAAATCCTCCCAAAAACGGGTAGGTACTCCGGCTTGAGTAAACCTCGGACCTTTCATGAATAAATATTATTTAAACTTATTAAATATGAAAATAAAAAATTTAAAAAATTCAGGCACCTGTAGGATAGATCAATGAACAATAATCCGTGGTGCAAAAATGTCTATCGCGACTTTTCAATTAGTTATCTATCAATTAATTAACAATTCTTTGTAGCACGAACTTCAACATCGCAATTGCGATAAATGTTAAACTATTAATCTGAGAATTTGGATTATTCCAAGGCATTCGATTTGATGGATCACACTTTACTTATCTCCAAATTAACATATTATAGGTTCGATACAGCTGCACTCTCATTTTTCAAATCTTATTTGTGGGATCGGACGCAACGAGTGTGCATTGACAGTAAATACTCCGACTCAAGAAAAATAGTCTCTGGCGTTTCTCAGGGGTCTATCCTAGGCTATTTGTTATTTTTACTGTAGGTATACATCAGACATCAGAAAATTTTAAATACTAGTGAAATTCAACTCTATGCGGATGATACACAGATAATTCATTATTTTGATCCTACATTATTCATTGCAGTATCTGAAACTATAAATAGTGATCTTCAACGCATTGTTCAGTATTCTCATAGACACAACTTATCAACAAATCCTTCTAAAACGATTGTCTTTTTTCTTGGAAGCAAAAGCTTAAGGTCTGGCATATTGAACAATATGAATATTATACTAAACAACACACATCTAGTTATCTCTGATGGAGCAAGGAATATGGGATTGACAATAATAATAATAATAAGAGAGTTTATTCGTAAAACCTTATAAACTCTAAACAAACTGTAGAGTTATCCTAATGATAACTGTGTCCAGCCTATTCAACTCAAATAACATTTTTAAATACCTACCTATATACTGAATATAAACAAAAATAAAAAAACTCAAATATCTCCCCTGTGTCCCTTTCAGTATTCTTCGTCTCTATCGGTGCTTCATCGTCCTCATCGGTACTATAAGGTCTCAATCGGTAATATTTCCAAGTTATGTAGTCTTCGTTGTCCAAGATTTGTTGTGATTCTACTCAATGGAGTGGGTGCGGTAGGTATTCAATTCGAGTTTATCATTCTATGGATTCTAGCTCGGTCTCCCTCAGCCAGCCATAATTTTATTCCTTTTTTGAATTTCGATTCATTTCGGGTCTCTCTCAACGTCTTCGGCACAATGGAGTAAATTCTTGTAGCTATATATGAACAACATCTCTGACCAATTCTCTTCGTAGCTCTTGTTCTTTCATAATTTATTTGTTTTGCTCTGGTAGTGTATTTGTGTTCCTTTAATCTCACTGGTATTTCATTCTGGTGAACCTTCAAAATGATTTGTTGGGTATATATCTGCCTAATATCTAGTGCTTCAGAAATCTCGTAGATTGTGGAACTTGAAAATGTAATTTTTTTCCCATACATTATTTTCAGGATACACCTCTGAATAATGTCAACACTTTTCTTGTGCACATCAAAAACACCACCCCATCCTATTATCCCATACGACAGCTGTGATTGGACCAATGCATTGTAAAGCATACGCATGTGTTTTTCAGAACTTACTGATTTTCTTATATACCTAAATCTATATAGGATTCCTCTTAGTTTTTTTGTAAGGTAAGTCATATGTTTATCCCATTTTAGATGCTGATCGATGAAAATGCTCAGATATTTTGTGGATTGCGTGGCTGGAATGTGCAATTTATTATTTACCTGTAGAACTCCCAAACTTGGCTGCCACGTTTCGTTTGAGGAAAATGTTAGTTACTTGGTTTTCTCAGCGTTTACCGTGAGTTTATTCAATTCAAGCCATTCGGACAATATATTTAAATCATCCTTTGCCTTTTGCTTCACTTCCTCCCATGTTCCACCATCATACAGAGCTATTGTATCGTCTGCGAAGTCAATAACCTCACCCATGCTGTTCAATTCGAGTAAACCGTTAATGTAAAGATTGAACAAAAGAGGCCCCAAAATCGTACCCTGCGGAACACCAAAGGTAAGTTTTCTATGTTTACTACATTTTCCGTTCAAAGATACCATCTGGGTTCGATTAGATAGGTAACTCTGAATGAGGTCGAACATCTTCCCGCGGAATCCATAATTTGCAAGCTTCTCAAGTAGTTTCTCATGGCTGACTGTGTCGAAAGCTTTCGCCAGATCTATTACTACTGCCAAGGATGGTATATTTTTATCGACATTACTGTATATGATATTTGTTACCTTTTTTATCGCGTCTTCCGTTGACATTCCCTTGCGAAATCCGAATTGATTTTTTGATAATAACTGATGTTATAATAAATGTATCCATGCGGACTTGTATCAGTTTTTCAATGATCTTGGCGATATTTGATATAAGGGTAATCGGTCTATAGTTGTTCATCCGAGCTGTATCACCTCCCTTGAATACAGGCTTCACTAGTCCCATTTTAAGTATATCCGGGAAACGTCCCTTGTCGAAACAATTGTTTATTATGTAAGCAAGGGGGGCTGATATTTCTTCTTTTATGCTCTTCAATGTTTCCGCTCGTATTCCATCATAACTAGCCGATTTTCGAGTTTTAAGACTGTTTATGGTATTCTCTATTTCGACTGAATCAGTTGGAAACAGAAAGAAGGTGTTTTCTCTTTGAATATGCACTTCTCTGAAATCTTCCGGTTCGTTCAGTTCACTAGCATAGGTTTCGCCCACTTTAATGAAATATTCATTGAAAAGTTCGCACTTTTCCTGATCATCGTCAATCATCAAGTTATCATTGTTACGGATGTATCTTATATTTGTTTCTATTTTTATATTATTAGTTAGGTTTCTGACACAATCCCATAAAGCTTTCGATTCACTTTGATTTTTTTTTATACACTTCTGGAAATAATTCTGTTTAGCCTCACATATAAGTTTTATTATGTGTTTTTTATATTCCGTGTATTCAGTTTTCAGTTTTATATTCCCGGTCTCCTTTTTCAATTTATTGTAAATTTTTTGTTTCTTATCTATTTCATTCAATACTGAAGGAGTCATCCACTCTTTAATAATACGTTCCTTTTTTTTTATATTAACTGTTGTTGTATTATCCTCTATATACCTTTTCGAAGTTTCAATGAATTTTTCGGTTATTTCATCTATGTCTTGATATACATAGATATCTTGCCAAGTTTCATGCTTCAGCGAATTTTTCAATTTATCATATTCAATGTATCTTTTTGTATGTTTTTTTTCATTGATTGTTCCACGTATTTGCAGATTGGTATACAAGAATGTTGGATAGTGATCCGTTATCAAGTTCTGCAGAATAATCCCATTCACAGTTGAATTCTCCGGAAGCATTCCTTTAACAAAAAAATGGGTTTAAGCCCTGTGGACAGGAGCTTTCTGGCGCTCTAGTTCAAACAGACAAATTATATCTCCGAAAGTATTGGTTTCTCAGAGTTGGGAATTATATCAATGTATTCATATGATAGAATTGCATCATAAAGGAAATTCAATTCAAATAATAGTTTATTTATCAAGATTAAATGAGCAACCACGAGAATGAGAACTGCACCACATTTTCAATTTTTTATTTTGACACTTTGCGGTTATCTGGTCAATACAAAACTTCACATGCGTACAAAGGTCATGATTCTACAATTTGATGCTAAATTTCAGATAGATCGAGTGATCGGTTTCGGAAATATTCATAAAAAATATTTTTACTAAAATCGGCCATAACTCCGAAATCCCTTGATGGATTTCGCCCATTAACGCTCCAAAACCACCTTGCAATTTTCAATCCGCTAACTCCTTTCGTTCGAGAGTTATCGTGCCTACGGCCGGTCGGCCGGCCGGACAGAATCGATTTCGCACTCGGATTCTTGATCAGTGAGTCGAACCAAATCGTTTGAGACCATTTTGAGCCAAAAATTCCAAAATTACAGACACTTGGGCAAATTGATAAGCACTCTGTTCCGAGGAAATAGAGCGCCAAAAAAACAAGTTTCATATGACAATTGCCCAAAACAGGTTCAAAGTACCTACAAAAAGTAGGTATTCCATAAAACATGTATGAAAGAGGATAAGTAATAATAAAAAATTACCTTGTAATCGATCTAAAATTTCCTGATCTACGTTCACCAAATTTTCTCCTCTCTCGAACTACAGAATTATGTTTTCAATATTTACGTAATATTTTCAAACATTTTCGGGTGAGATCCCCGTTGCATCGCTAAAATACGAGTATTTCAACCCCAATATTTTTGAAGTTACAATATTCCCTTCTGGTAAGTTGACATTATGACAATTCATACATAGAATAATTATATCAATCTGTGAAATACGATTTACATTGAAATTGTGAAAAATCATATCTCCGAAAGTATTAGCTTGTTAGAGTTAAAAATGATATGCATGGATTCTTATGATAAAACTGCTCATTAAAAAAAATTAATTTGGAATTTGTTTTGTAAAAAAAATTTTTTTTTTTGTTACTCCGAAACCATCTGTCTGATTTTGCCCAATAACGAACTTAGCCGAGATATTTATCCCCCAAACCTACTCTGAAAATTTCAACTCTCTAGCTCATTCCGTTCGAGAGTTATCGTGCCTACGGCCGGACCGGCCGGACAGAATGAATTTCGACCACGGATTCTTGATCAGTGAGTCGAACCAAATCGTTTAAGACCATTTTCATCGAAATATTCGAAAATTACAGACATTTGGGCAAATTGATAAGCACTCAGTTCCGAGGAACTAGAGCGCCAAAAATGATCTAGGCATGTTCGGCTATCTGGACGTGTAGGTATATTTATTAATTAGAGATGTAAAACCAAACGAGCAGAGAATATTTTTATATTCTTCGGTATTGTGGTCATTTGACAATAAATTGATGTTCATGTCACCTGTGATAATATTATGTTTTACACATTTATTTTCCCTGTCCAGATAATTTAGCAATTCCTCGTTGAAGTCCGCGATGTTACAATGCAGCGATCTATACAGGGTGAGTCTTTACCACTGCATTAATTTTAACCAAAGATTCCTCTCATCGAATGAAACACTTTTTTCATTTACCATTTTTCCAGATTCGGCTCAGGTAAAAAGTTACAAGCGTTTAAAGATTTCACAATGTGCTAATACACTCCCGCATATAAATTATCTTTGACATTGTTGGCGGGCGAGAATAAGGCATGGTAACGTGGTTTACAGCTTGATTCGGGATTCCAACGCTCAGGGACGGATCCATAAAAGTAGTGAAATTCCTGGAGTTTTCTATTTTAAAACATTCAATGAAGAATATCTAGAAAACGGTACGTTTAAGGAGAAATGATGAAGAATAATATAATGTTCTAAAACGATGGAATATTTTTGAAATGACCCAAGAAAAACTTTATATGCTTTCTTTATGCTAATTTCGTTTAGTTTTATGAATCCACGAGTCCATAACTAGAAAACCAGTAGAAGTAGAAAATAACTAATATTTGGAAAATATGTATCATAGTTATAGGAAACTTTATGCCAATATTCATTTTATTCGAAAAAAAGGATGTCAAAGCAGCAAAATAAAAACTGATTTTTTTTCAAAATTTCAACAGCCTGTATCTTTTTACCTGAGCTGAATTTGGAAAAATGTTAAATGAAAAAAGGGTTTCATTTGATGAGAGGAATCTTTGGTTAAAATTAATGCAGTGGTCAAAGACTCACCCTGTATATAGCAGTAATTTTGAGTAACTTTCTCCGATATTGAACATCTATTTCCAGTGCTTTTATGTTTCCCAGATTAACAGTGCAATGATCAAAATGAATATTATTTTTCACATACACAAGAGTTCCATCATTTTTGTTGTATTTTATCTCATTATATATCTGCTGATATCCGTCCAGAGTGAATAATCTGGGATCTTCTAACTGAAAAGTTTCAGTCAACACGATAATGTCGAAATTAGCTGACGCATTCTGCAAAAATATTTCGAACTCACTGAAGTTCTTCTGTATGCTACGAATACTCATTTGCAGGATTTTGAATTCTTTATGTATACTCATAGAATCCAGGTCACCCATGTCTTCGACGACAATAGTATCATAATCGTCATTTTGGAAATTTCTTATAAAGCAATCCATTCATATTTCCCGCAACCACAATTCACACATATACAATACCCACACATATATATTTCCACTTATATAAAAATTTCTATTTTTCGTTATCCTCCCGTGCTGCCTTCCTCTCTCTCTTTTTTTATGTATATATTTTTTTTAATTTTTTTTTTATTATTTTTTTTCTCTGTTACTGCTCCATTTCACCCTTAGAGTTGGCCATTCTTATTTGCCACAGACTTGAGCCGTAGTTTCATACCACCAATATTCTTAATTGGTGACTTCTTCTTATTTATAACCTTTTTTTTATGTGTTACAGAGTGAGGAGTAGGTGATTTTATTCTATTTTTGACTTCTTTAGAGGTCGATGGATCGGCTAAAAATTCTAGTGTGCCCACAGAGCACTCAGTTGTGGGAGTAATCGAAGCGCTGTTCAGTCCACTCTCCTCCTCTGAACAGTCCAAGTCCTCTAACCCGTATACACTACTTCCAATTACAAGTTTATTTCCTCTTATGTATGACTTTTTAGTCGACTCTGCTCTGGCCTTTTTCAAAAACGACCTTAATTTTTTATTTTCCCTACGTTGTTGAGGTGTTAAATCGTTTGATATCGATATTGTCGTACCCTTGAGCTTCTTAATGTGTGCAAAAATGAGTTTTTTGGTCCTATATGAAACAAACTCTATTTTGATAGGGCTGCTTTCCTTATTGCCAAGACTGTAACAGTCACTAACCTCCGATGATTCGATCCGTATGCCCAATAAACGGTTCTCCTCACAGATAACCTCAGCATTCAACTCAAACCTAACTCGAAGACCGAAAATCAGCAGATTTTTTTTTCTGCTCAAGCGTTCAGTTTCCTCCAATCTGCTTCTCAATTGCGCATTCTCCCCCTCCAGTAATTCGTTTCTATATTTTAATGCTTGTATCTCTAAACGTAACCTAGTTTCTGATGCGGAAATGAAGTATTTCACCTCCTGTTTGCTATCACGGATTTCCTCTAAGAGTTTCTCAAGCGTGACCTCCCCTAATTCATTGTTCGGCATCATCAAGTTCTCTTCCTCTCTCCTCCCAAAAATTTAAATAACTATAAGATGTATTATTTACCGAATCTGAAGTTCAAAAAAAAAAAAGGCACTGACGTGAAGTCAGTACTCTTTGGCGCGCGTGTTCACGGTGGCTAATTTGAATTGAATGATGAGTACTTCAAGCTCAGTGGATAGAGCGAGCCGAAGATCTACCCAAAGGATAGTGGACACCATTCACTGTCGGTTCAAAAATTAACAGTGCTGTATCTAAGCTGCCATCAGGATAGAGTAACAAAGTTGGAAAAGAACACAAGTGACTCTCCTTAGTCGCACAAGCTCCTAGAAGATTTGGGAGGGTCAGTATAATCCTAATCATGTTTATAGCACGCGCGCCAAAGCAGATTGACTTTTTACACTTTTTCTTTCATTGTTAAGTCAATCTGCTTTTGCGCGCGTGCTATAAACATGATTAGGATTATACTGACCCTCCCAAATCTTCTAGGAGCTTGTGCGACTAAGGAGAGTCACTTGTGTTCTTTTCCAACTTTGTTACTCTATCCTGATGGCAGCTTAGATACAGCACTGTTAATTTTTGAACCGACAGTGAATGGTGTCCACTATCCTTTGGGTAGATCTTCGGCTCGCTCTATCCACTGAGCTTGAAGTACTCATCATTCAATTCAAATTAGCCACCGTGAACACGCGCGCCAAAGAGTACTGACTTCACGTCAGTGCTTTTTTTTTTTTTTTTTCAAGTTCCTAGATCGGAAAAAAATGCGGTTGTGGGTCCTCCGTTAGGGACGCAATTGCATCTTCTCCAAATCCGAACGTATTTTAATATACAGGGTCTTTCACGAGGAACCTCACCCATATTTATACGAGAAACCACTGAACGTATTTTCATGAAATTCAGCACTTATAAGTATTTCACGATGCTGATGAAATCTAAAATATATTCAAGGCATGAGCACGTCCGGTTTTTCCGGAAATGACGTCAACTTCCGTTTTTCAAATGAGAACACCATTTTTTTATTGCAGAAATAGATTCCTTAGAAAATTTCAAGTTATTTTGATGTAACATTTTTCAGTTTTGATTGGAAAATTCTCTCTGAGCGGGAAAATTCGAAAAAAAAATCGAAAATAGAGCTTCGCTGAAACAAGAATAACTTCGAGGTTTTTGGATGGAAAATTTTCATTTTTGGGATTTTTCAAGATGTAAGATTGATGTATCCACTTTAAGAATCGAAATCGCGATTCATGATACAGGGGGTGAAAAAATCGCTTTCAAAGTTAGGGATGACAAAATCGTGAAAAATCAATTTTTTCAAATTAGAACCCCATTTTTTTATGGCAGATATTGAAACTACGTTAAAAAATAATGTGAAGGTATGCATCACACCCTTGCCCTAAAATGGATATTTTCTGAGTTATTCACGAAAAACTGTTTTTCGTCTTGAATTTTCAGCTATTTATTTTCCCTTCACGCCAAAAAGATGAAATTTTCAGGAACTGTTATTTGAACCATGCTGTAGATTTTTCACCCCTTCTTGAAACCGACTTCAAGTTACTATTAGGAGAACCATGGCAAACTCTCGCAGTTATAACTAGAGAAGATGCTCAAAGTTTTGACCGTTAATTTCTAGACATTTATTTATACGTCTCAGGAATGCTTCGTGCGTTGCTCTTCTTATTTCATCGGGAGGAAGAGATCTGCAAAAGTGTTTAAAAACCAAATTGAGTTTCAAAACTATGAATCTAAAAATCTAAACAAACCTGAACGCATTTCTGACTCGTTCTATGCAGTCCTCTTTATCAGTCAGGGGAGTTGAATAGACAATATTTTTTATCCTACCCCAAACATAATAGTCTAAAGGAGTTACATCGGGAGAACGTGGTGGCGAAAGATGTGGACCATTGTTCGCCAACCATCGATCTTCAAATAGCCTGTAGAGGATATTTGACACATTGAGTGAATTGTGTGGAGGCGCGCCATCTTGTTGATACCATAAGTCATTATGGTTCTGTACTAGCGGCTCAATTATTTGAGTCAATATGTCAGAATATCTATCTCTTAAGGGAGAACATTCTTTAAAAAATGCAAACATGTGTAGTGTTCTATCTTACCATTTAAAGTCCCATCATAAATGTGAACATCGAGAATTGCATTATTTTTGATGGCGCAAAAAACATTGAAACTCCAGGTCTCTTGAAAGTTCCATTGCCTGAAGTGGTGGTTGTTCTCTTCATCCCAATAATGACTGTTATGCCTATTGAAAGAACCATTCTTTGTGAATTTAGATTCATCTGTCCAAATTATACAGTCCAAAAAGTTTTCATTCTCTTGAAATCGATTCATCATAGCTTCGCAAAACTCTGTTCTCCTGACGAAATCAGTTTCCTTCAAATGCTGTACCCTATTGAATTTAGATGGGTGCATTTTATGTTTTTTAAATATTCTCCAAACACTCGATTGAGATAATCCCAGATCAATCTCGGCATCTTTGAGAGAATTTTGAGGATTCACACGAAAATATGCAAGAACTGTAATTTCGTTGTTCTCATCTTCTACTACACTTTTTTCTCTGTGTATAGTTTTCTTAACGAAAGATCCGACATTTCTCAAGTTTGTCATGGTTCTGTTAATGGTATCTCTAGTTGGTCTGGGTCGGTCAGGAAACCTCTCAATGAACAGTCGAATCGTTCTATCTACAACTTTATTACATTCTCCATGAAGTAGAATGAGATTTAAATAATCTTCACTGGTAAAATTAGGCATAGTGATCAATTTTATAACTTAATACGAATTATCACCAAATTAATAGTAAACACAAAATGCTACTGAATAAAGAGGAATTTGGCAGATGTAATTAATGATATCTATCATTAAAAAAAAAGAATAAAACATGGTTAGTTTTTGCATATGGTTCAAAAGTCGTAATTTGTTCTCTGGGAGATGATAGCCCTGGCCTTACGATCAACATTTTCATTTTTGAATTCAAATATTGAAGGGATTTCAGGAGTGAATATCTTCGAAAACTAGCGGAGGCGATTCTTCTCCACGAGATCCCATTCACCTACAGAGAAGTATTTTTGTGAGAGGAGACTTTTGAAAGGTTATGTATTATTTTTAATTTGTTCGTTTCCTCCTCTTGTCTTTTCATTTTTCAGGTTGAGTTTCGGGTATCTTGGAGAAACCTATCCGTTTTATGACGAGGGAATCCACATTGAAGAAATATATCCCCATCAATATTTTTAAATTACAGCAAATTTTGTAAACAATAGTTACAAATCACCACACTCACGGGGAGAAAGGGTTTTTTGCTGAGGTTTTTCCCTAAACTCTTGTATCATACGTCGAATTGTATGGTACCCCGTTACACCAACCTCTGCTAATACATATACAGCTCTCAGTCAAAAGAATATATATATATATATATATATATATATATATATATATATATTTATTTATCACTGGAGAGAAAACCGATGGCCGATTAGTTGAAATAAAGAGGTTTCCGATACAAATTCGAATCAAAATTCGCCATCTATTTAGGAACAACCTGTAACTTTTTTCTCTTGCATATTAGGGTAGTAAAATCTAAAACATGGTTTAAGTAACAGGTCCTGAAAATTTCATCTTTTTGGCGTGAAGAGAAAAGAAATAGCTGAAAATTCAAGACGAAAAACAGTTTTTTGTGAATGAATAACTCAGAAAATATCCACTTTAGGGCAATGGGTGTGATGCATACACTCACATTATTTTTTAACGTAGATTCAATATCTGCCATAAAAAAATGGGGTTCTAATTTGAAAAAATTGATTTGTCACGATTTTGTCATCCCTAACTTTGAAAGCGATTTTTTCACCCCCTGTATCATGAATCGCGATTTCGATTTTTAAAGTGGATACATCAATCTTACATCTTGAAAAATCCCAAAAATGAAAATTTTCCATCCAAAAACCTCGAAGTTATTCTTGTTTCAGCGGAGCTCTATTTTCGATTTTTTTTTAAAATTTTCCCGCTCAGAGAGAATTTTCCAACCAAAACTGAAAAATGTTACATCAAAATAACTTGAAATTTTCTAAGGAATCTATTTCTGCAATGAAAAAATGGTGTTCTAATTTGAAAAACGGAAGTTGACGTCATTTCCGGAAAAACCGGAGGTGCTCATGCCTTGAAAATATTTTAGATTTCATCAGCATCGTGAAGTACTTATAAGTGCTGAATTTTATGAAAATACGTTCAGTAGTTTTCCGTATAAATATGGGTGAGGTTCCTCGTGTCGTGAAAGACCCTGTATAGATCTACCGAATATAGTTATTTATAAATTCACCTCAGGGCCACCATACAGACATTTCAAATCGGAAACAACGCTATTTCCCCCAAACTGACTTGTGTCCGTGCACTGAATTGACATGAATATTCTTTTAAAACCTCACAATATCGGCTCATTACTCCCAACATAACCCAAACAACCCAAAACCATTCACTTCTTGTCTGCGCAAGCGCAGTATACTCGTGGCTGCAAGTCCTCCCAAAATTACACACCTCACAAAAAACTCCGATTCTCCAACACTAGTGGTTAAGGAGATATCGCTTCTCGAATCCACGCATGCGCAGACCCTCACCAGGGGATTCTATAGCGGAATAGCATCCGCCACCCCCAAACCCCAATCCTCTCTGACAAAAGCACCAGCAGTTAAATCACTGATGGTCTGCTCATGCGCATAACGAAAAATGCCCGTAAGGGGTTACATCAATTTCGAAATTAGCCCCAGGGCCACGGTACGGACACTTTAACTCTGAAACAACGCTACATCCCCCAAACTGACTTGTCCTTGCACTGAATTGCTATGAATATTCTTTTAAAACCTCATAATATCGACTCAGCACTCCCAACATAACCCATCCAACCCAAAAACAGTCACTTCTCTTCTGCGCATGCGCAATCTTCTCGCGGCTAAAAGTCCTCTCAAAATAACACACCTTACAAAAACTCCGATTCTCCAACACTAGTGGTTCAGGAGATATCACATCTTTAATCCACGCATGCGCAGACCCTCAACAGGGGATTCTATATAGGAATAGCATCCGCCACCCCAAAACCCTAATCCTCTCTGACGAAAACACCACCAGTTAAATCACTGATGGTCTGCTCATGCGCATAACGAAAAATGCCTGTAAGCGGTAACTTCAATTTCAAAATTAGCCCCAGGGCCACGGTACGGACACTTTAACTCGGAAACAACGCTACATCCCCCAAACTGACTTGTCCTTGCACTGAATTGCTATGAATATTCTTTTAAAACCTCATAATATCGACTCAGCACTCCCAACATAACCCATCCAACCCAAAAACAGTCACTTCTCTTCTGCGCATGCGCAATCTACTCGCGGCTAAAAGTCCTCTCAAAATAACACACCTTACAAAAAACTCCGATTCTCCAACACTAGTGGTTCGGAAGATATCGCATCTTTAATCTACGCATGCGCAGGCCCTCATCAGGGATCTGAATTCTATGGAGGAATAGCATCCGCCACCCCAAAACCCCAATGCTCTCTGACGAAAACTACAGCAGTTAAAAGACTTCTCATCTGCGCATGCGCAATACGGAAAATGCCCGGAAAGGGCAGCATGAACCTCAAAAACATATGTTTCGGCATTAAAAGTAAAGTATTCCGCAAAATAGTAGTAATTTTTTTATTTTTTTCATGTCACGTGATCTTCACGAAATTTTGCAAAAGTGTTTGCTTTGGTCTTTTGCATCTAACTACTGAGTTTCAATTTAATCAGATCAGTATTTTTCGAGTTATCGTGAAAACAAAATTTTCAAATTTTCAAAAATTTTTTTTGCCACTTTAGGGCCGTCCGTTCAACACAAAACTTCGCAGGCATATAAAGGTCATGATTCTACAATCTGATGCCAAATTTCAAAAAGATCGAGTGATCGGTTCCGGAAATATTCATAAAAAACGTTTTTACTAAAAACGGCCTTAACTCCGAAACCGCTCGGTCGATTTTGCCCGTTAACGAACTTGTCCGAGATATTCACGCTACGAAACTACCCTGCAAATTTCAACGCTCTAAGTCGTTCCGTTCGAGAGTTATCGTGCTAACGGCCGGACCGGCCGGCCGGACCGGACGGACAGAATTGAATTTGACCTCGAATTCTTCATCAGGGAGTCGAACCCAATCGTTTGAGACCATTTTCGAAAAAAAATTCGAAAAATACAGACATTGTGACGAAATGATAGCACGCTGTTCCTTGCGGAACACGCGCGCAAAAAGAGGAGAAGAAGAAAGAGTAATCACAACATAGAATATAAGAACGCCAAACGTCGATTATTGTTGTATCCTCAGTAACCAATGGACCAATGGACCAATGGACCAGTAACCAATGGCTATACTTCTGTCAGATTCAGGAATCATGTGAGTCTTTTATTACAGAAGTGTTAAATGCGCACTCGGTTGCTTTTTGCGAATAAACCAATGAACATATCTTGAATTTTAAAACAAGAAAGCAACTTTCAGAATCTTTAGTTCTATCTCTCTTGAATTATTGTGGCATTGTCTACTATCTATGCCTTGATAAATGCGCGCAAAATCGGCTTCAACAAGTGCAGTCGCATTTCTCGATACATCTTGCAGTTGAGGTGGCTGAAAGTTTCTAATGTATTTAAATACCATTTCCTCATTTTCCTGCACAGATTGTTCAATACTAAGAGTCCGCCATACCTTCTTGATAAACTGGATTTCAGAAGTAGTTTGTACAGTCTTAACACCAGACATTCACATATACTTAACATGCCGCACCATAGGACAGCGGTTTTACCTATAATGCAGTGATACTTTTTGCGCGCGTGTTCCGCAAGGAACAGCGTGCTATCATTTCGTCACAATGTCTGTATTTTTCGAATTTTTTTTCGAAAATGGTCTCAAACGATTGGGTTCGACTCCCTGATGAAGAATTCGAGGTCAAATTCAATTCTGTCCGTCCGGTCCGGCCGGCCGGCCGGCCGGTCCGGCCGTTAGCACGATAACTCTCGAACGGAACGACTTAGAGCGTTGAAATTTGCAGGGTAGTTTCGTAGCGTAAATATCTCGGACAAGTTCGTTAACGGGCGAAATCGACCGAGCGGTTTCGGAGTTAAGGCCGTTTTTAATAAAAATGTTTTTTATGAATATTTCCGGAACCCATCACTCGATCTTTTTGAAATTTGGCATCAGATTGTAGAATCATGACCTTTATATGCCTGCGAAGTTTTGTGTTGAACGGACGGCCCTAAAGTGGCAAAAAAAATTTTTGAAAATTTGAAAATTTTGTTTTCACGATAACTCGAAAAATACTGATCTGATTAAATTGAAACTCAGTAGTTAGATGCAAAAGACCAAAGCAAACACTTTTGCAAAATTTCGTGAAGATCACGTGACATGAAAAAAATAAAAAAATTACTACTATTTTGCGGAATACTTTGCTTTTAATGCCGAAACATATGTTTTTGAGGTTCATGCTGCCCTTTCCGGGCATTTTCCGTATTGCGCATGCGCAGATGAGAAGTCCTTTAACTGCTGTAGTTTTCGTCAGAGAGGATTGGGGTTTTGGGGTGGCGGATGCTATTCCTCCATAGAATTCAGATCCCTGATGAGGGTCTGAGCATGCGTAGATTAAAGATGCGATATCTTCCGAACCACTAGTGTTGGAGAATCGGAGTTTTTTGTAAGGTGTGTTATTTTGAGAGGACTTTTAGCCGCCAGTAGATTGCGCATGCGCAGAAGAGAAGTGACTATTTTTGGGTTGGATGGGTTATGTTGGGAGTGCTGAGTCGATATTATGAGGTTTTGAGAGAATATTCATAGCAATTCAGTGCAAGGACAAGTCAGTTTGGGGGAAATACCGTTGTTTCCGAGTTGAAGTGTGCAAACCGTGGCCCTGGGGCCAATTTTGAAGTTGATGTTACCCCTTACGGGTATTTTTCGTTATGCGCATGAGCAGACCATCAGTGATTTAACTGCTGAAGTTTTCGTCAGAGAGGATTGGGGTTTTGGGGTGGCGGATGCTATTCCTCTACAGAATCCCCGGGTGAGGGTCTGCGCATGCGTGGATTCAAGATGCGATATCTCCTGAACCACTAGTGTTGGAGAATCGGAGTTTTCTGTATGGTGTGTGATTTTAGGAGGACTTTCAGCCGCAAGTAAATTGCGCATGCGCAGAAGAGAAGTGACTGTTTTTGGGTTGTATGGGTTATGTTGGGAGTGCTGACCCGATATTGTGAGGTTTTAAAAGAATATTCATAGCAATTCAGTGCAAGGACAAGTCAGTTTGGGGGATGTAGCGTTGTTTCCGAGTTAAAGTGTCCGTACCGTAGCCCTGGTGCTAATTTTGAAATTGAAGTTACCCCTTACAGGCATTTTTCTTTATGCGCATGAGCAGACCATCAGTAATTTAACTGGTGGTGTTTTCGTCAGAGAGGATTAGGGTTTTGGGGTGGCGGATGCTATTCCTCAATAGAATCCCCTGTTGAGGGTCTGCGCATGCGTGGATTAAAGATGTGATATCTCCTGAACCACTAGTGTTGGAGAATCGGAGTTTTTTGTAAGGTGTGTTATTTTGAGAGGACTTTTAGCCGCGAGTAGATTGCGCATGCGCAGAAGAGAAGTGACTGTTTTTGGGTTGGATGGGTTATGTTGGGAGTGCTGAGACGATATTATGAGGTTTTAAAAGAATATTCATAGCAATTCAGTGCAAGGACAAGTCAGTTTGGGGGCTGTAGCGTTGTTTCAGAGTTAAAGTGTCCGTACCGTGGCCCTGAGGCTAATTTCGAAATGGATGTAACCCCTTACGGGCATTTTTCGTTATGCGCATGAGCAGACCATCAGTGATTTAACTGGTGGTGCTTTCGTCAGAGAGGATTGGGGTTTTGGGGTGGCGGGTGCTTTTCCGCTATAGAATCCCCTGGTGAGGGTCTGCGCATGCGTGGATTCAAGAAGCGATGTCTCCTGAACCACTAGTGTTGGAGAATCGGAGTTTTTTGTGAGGTGTGTAATTTTGGGAGGACTTGCAGCCACGAGTATACTGCGCTTGCGCAGACGAGAAGTGAATGGTTTTGGGTTGTTTGGGTTATGTTGGGAGTAATGAGCCGATATTGTGAGGTTTTAAAAGAATATTCATGTCAATTCAGTGCACGGACACAAGTCAGTTTGGGGGAAATAGTGTTGTTTCCGATTTGAATGGTCTGTATGTTGGCCCTGAGGCGAATTTATAAATAACTATATTCGGTTGATCTATATTAAAATGCGTTCGGATTTGGAGAAGATGCAATTTCGTCCCTAACGGAGGACCCACAACCGAATTTTTTTCTGATCTACGGTAAAACTAACAGCCAAACTGTATTGATAGCTATATTTGTTAAAGGAACTTGAAAAAAAAAAAAAAAAAGCACTGACGTGAAGTCCGTACTCTTTGGCGCGCGTGTTCACGGTGGCTAATTTGAATTGAATGATTCAAAAATTAACAGTGCTGTATCTAAGCTGCCATCAGGATAGAGTAACAAAGTTGGAAAAGAACACAAGTGACTCTCCTTAGTCGCACAAGCTCCTAGAAGATTTGGGAGGGTCAGTATAATCCTAATCATGTTTATAGCACGCGCGCAAAAGCAGATTGACTTAACAATGAAAGAAAAAGTGTAAAAAGTCAATCTGCTTTGGCGCGCGTGCTATAAACATGATTAGGATTATACTGACCCTCCCAAATCTTCTAGGAGCTTGTGCGACTAAGGAGAGTCACTTGTGTTCTTTTCCAACTTTGTTACTCTATCCTGATGGCAGCTTAGATACAGCACTGTTAATTTTTGAATCATTCAATTCAAATTAGCCACCGTGAACACGCGCGCCAAAGAGTACTGACTTCACGTCAGTGCTTTTTTTTTTTTTTAATTCCTTCAGACCAGATTTGTCAACAACACTCAATAGATTTAGAATGGTCGTTAAAGATGAACTGCTAAACCAGCAGAACCATTTAAATTTTTAGATTACAATATTTCGTGTTTTTTTTCCTACTTCAGCTCCATATTATTGATGATGATAAATGCTACTTTTTTTTTTCATTTTGTAAACTGGAAGGGTTAAGAGTTCAAGAGTAGCTATCTAGCTAATCTTCGCCTTTTCAGGGCAGATGCTTGTACATTTGTCAAATAAAGTCGATTATTATTATTATTAATTATTATTATAACTCAGTATTCATGAGAAAATGATGGTTTACCAGCTGTGGATCGACTTATTTCTGCAGTAAATCTAAACCAGTGCTGTGGGACAAAACATCCGAAAAATATGAAGATAAATTGAAGACGCAGGAAGCATGCAAAGATTTTTGTGTACAAATTTTGAATGACTTTGATCAATATGACGTCGCGAAAAAATTTGAATTATCGAACTTGTTTGTCGCATATGGACGCGCCACCTACCCTGAAAATTTGAAGTCAATATATATAGAACTTTCCGTTCTAAGGTTATCGTGGCAACAGCGCGCCGGACAGAAACAAATTTGATCTCGAATTCTTCATCAGTGAGTGTAACCTTATCATTTGAGACCATTTTCAGCAAAAAATTTGAACATTACAGTTCAAAATGATATCACGCTGTTCCCCAAAATATGCGCGCAAAACCTACATAATTTATGGTAAAGTTCCGCTTTTGTTGGTGTTTTTTTCACGGCACTTTATTCGATGTAATGAACGATCAAACCCCAGTTTTAATTAACCCTGCCCGGTGTGCGAATTAAGGATAATTTTTCAATCTACTGGGCTTAGATATGCGTTCATAAACAAAATTTGAGCAACCACTGGAGTTCTGCGGGTAATTCCTCGAGAGTCAGCAGCGGCGTAGGGCGTCGGCGACGTCAGCCACCGCCGAAGGCCTGGCGCTACCCTTGGTTTTATAATGCGAGGTCTACCTCAGAGATGAAAAATATAAAAAATTGGTTCAAGCCCTGTGGACAGGAGCTTTTTGGCGCTCTTGTTCAAACAGACAAATTATATCTCCGAAAGTATTGGTTTCTCAGAGTTGGGAATTATATCAATGGATTCCTATGATAGAAATGCATCATGAAAGAAATTAAATTAAAAAAAGTGTCGTTTAAAAGAATGCTTCAAAAATTATCTTTAAAAAAAGAGCAATCTACATCAATGCTTTAATGTTCAAAAATTGTCATTAAATTTATTTATCAAGATTAAATGAGCAATCTCAATGTAAGTAACTATCGCCCTATTTCCATCATAGGTGCTATTCCTAAGTTGTTGGAACTCCTGGTGTATGATAGAGTCTATGAGAAGATTTTGCCTGGTATGTCTCCTCGGCAACATGGTTTCTTGAGAGGCAGAAGTATCGAAACAAATTTGATACTTTTCACGCAGTACTCCATTGATGCGTTGGAGCGTGGGAGTCAAGTTGAGGTCATATATACCGATTTTTCGAAGGCGTTTGATTCTGTCGACCACTCAATTCTCGAATCTAAACTTATCCAATTTGGAATATGGGGTGCTCTTGTCAGATGGCTGCTGTCCTACTTCAAGTTTAGGATTCAATTTGTTAAGATTAGGGATGCGTTATCTGACGCAATTCTGGTAACTTCTGGTGTTCCTCAGGGCAGCCACTTGGGTCCTCTACTATTCCTAATTTTTCTAAATGATGTATCCAGTTGTTTTTGGCATTCTCTGTTCCTGATGTTTGCGGATGATCTCAAAATTTTTCTTGCAGTTAACAATATAGAGGATGCTCGTAATATCCAAGCTGATCTTGACAGATTGGTGAAATGGTGTGAATATAATAGACTGCATCTTAATTTCGATAAGTGCAAGCACCTAACCATATGTCGCGGTAGTCCCCGAGTTGACTGCACTTTCTCATTGTCTAACAATTTCCTTGAAAGAGTGGACCAAATCAGAGATTTGGGTGTACTATATGACTGTAACATGAGTTTCAAGCCTCATGTTTATTATATTATAAATAGGGGTGTAAAGTTGCTTGGATTCATTATCAGACACTCGCAAGATTTCCAGTCGGAGGAGACACTTAGGTATCTTTTTGTGACGCTTGTTAGGCCGACGCTGGAGTTTGCTTCAGTTGTGTGGTCTCCTTATACGTACACAGACTCTGAGAGGATTGAGAAGGTGCAAAATAGGTTTCTTATGCATATTTCCTTTCGCCTTGGCATTGAGAGGATAAATTTTTCAGCTTCACTCATGAGATCGAGAATCGATCTGCCCTCATTGTTCCTTAGACGCAAGCGTGGAGATGTAATATTTTTCTCTAAGTTGATTTGTGGGGCACTAAACTGCCCTGATCTGCTTGAGCTTTTCAGCTTTCTGGTTCCTCCCAGGCGGACCAGAGGTAGAACTCTTCTTCATATCCACAGTTATAAATTTAATTATTCCAAAAACTCTCCTGTTCCAAGGATTAGCAGTCACGTCAACGTTGCATCTGTCTCGGGAATTGACTTTTTTAATCGGTCTTTATCGGGGTTAAGGGAGGAGATATATCGGGCGATTGTGGCGTGAACTTTGTACTTGAATTTTTGAGACTTTTCTTTCTTTTTTCTGCATTTTGAGCTTCGCCTCAGTTTAAATTCAAATTAAATTTAAATTAAAATTTGATACTGTCTACTATTATGAAATGCTTTTCGTTGTCAATATGCTTGTACTGAAATTTGTAAATCTTGTCCACTTCATTGTGTTGCACACAATTATTCGTGTTATTTGTTACATATTGTATTAAAGGGTGTATCCCGTTTATTTCTTTAAATAAATAAATAAATAAATCTGCAATGATTCAACCTCGTGGAATGGGTTGTTGCAACTTACACTTGGTGCATAGTTTTTAAAACTCGAAATACCTAAGGAAAGTATCATCGAAATGTCTAGAGCAAGGCTGGAGACAATCATAGCAGATTGTCCATTTATTCCTGCTATTTGAGTAGGTAGAGGATTACGAAAAAATTATTTTTATAGTTCAAAATATATTAATAAAATACTATCCTCTTTTCATGATTTAAAATTTCATAGTTCATACCACTAACACATTCTTTTCTGTATTATGAACCTTAACTCAAGAAAAAATGTTTGATATACAAATGTAGATCTATATTTCAGTATTTTTTTGCTAGCAACTTTTTATGAAAATACTGTATATAGGAACATGTATAACTACTTAAGGAAGTACAAGGTAATATTAACCTCAGTGGTCAACGAACAGTAATTTCTTTTGAAGATTCCATTATGTTCTTCTTTCCTATTGCATTAATAAACTACATCATTGAAATGATCCAACTCTAAATCTTCTGAAACATCATCCTCAATATTTATACATGAATTATTCAATATGTAATCAGTCAATATTATTTTCAGTTTCAAAACAGTCTTGTATATATTCACAAAATCAAGAATCGATAACTTGTTTTCCAAGAGAAAATATTTTCAAACTACGAATTGACAATCTCTAATAACTAGAAAAGATGACATTCATGAACAGTGAACACAAACAGATTCTGTGTTCACATTCTGTGAATACATAGAACCCACGATGTATTATTGAAATTTTGAAACATCATATCTCCGAAAGTATTAGCTTTTTTGAGTTGAGAATGATAACAGTGGATTCTTATGATGAAACTGCATCTTAAAAAAAAATAAATTCAAATATAGTAACGTAAAAAAAAATATTGTTTATCGTTACTCCAAAAATATTAGACCGATTTTGCCCAATAACGAACTTAACCGAGATATTTATCCCTCAAATCTACTCTGAAAATTTCAACTGTCTAGCTCTTTCCGTTCGATAGTTATCGTGTTAACGGTTGGCCGGATGGCCGGACAGAATCGATTTCGACAACGGATTCTTGATCAGTGAGTCAAACCAAATCGTTCAAGACCATTTTCAGCCAAAAATTCGAAAATTACAAACATTTGGGCAAATTGATACGCACTCTGTTCCGATGAACGAGAGCGCCAAAAAGCACTGACGTGATGTCACGACTCTTGGGCTCGCGTGTTCACGTTGGCTAATTAGAATTGAATGATATGAGGGTTTCAAGCTTGTCCGTCGTATTGGGTATCGCCACCTACCCTGAAAATTCCAAGTCGCTAGCTCTTTCAGTTCTCAAGTTATCATGGCAACGGCCGGACAGAATCAAATTTGAGACCATTTTCGTCAAAAAATTCGAAAGTTACAGACATTTGGGCAAAATGATAACGCGATGTTCCCCAGAATATACGCGCAAAAAAATGCGGTTACGGGACCCCCGTTGGGAACGCAATTGCTTACGCCTATTCTCCGAATCCGAACGTAATTTAATATAGATCTTCTAAATATAGTTATTCATAAATTAGCCCCAGTGCGACGATACAGACAGCTCAACTCGGAAACAACGCTATTTCCTCCAAACTGATACTTGTCGGTGCACATAATATTGCCATGAAATTTCTCTTAAAACCTCACGATATCGGCCCAGCACCAAATCCATGACCACTAGACGCAAACCTCTCCAAACATAAGCCATATACCATTGGTTCCGGACATTTCGCAGCTTGAATCTACGCATGCGCGGAAACTTCCGAGAGGATTCTATCGAGGAATAGCATCCTGCGGCACCTCCAAACCCCAATTCTTTCAGACGAAAACTCCAGCAGTTAAATCACTTCTCGTCTCCTCATGCCCATAACGTAAATGCCCGTACAAGGAGTAACATGAATTTCAAAATTAGCCCCAGGGCCACGGTACGGACCCTCCAACTCGGAAACAACGCTATTTCCACCAAACTGACTTGTCCGTGCACAGAATTGCCATGAATATTATTTTAAGACCTCACAATACCGGCTCAGCATCAGACCCATGACCGATAGTCCTAAACCACTCCCAACATAACACATACAACCCAGAAACAGTAACCTCTCCTCTGCGCATGCGCAATTCACTCGCGGCTGAAAGATCTCTCAAAATCCCACACCTCACAAAAAATTTCGATTCTCCAACACTAGTAGCTAGTTCAGGAGATATCGCATCTTGAATCCACGCATGCGCAGACCCTCTCCAGGAGATTCTATGGAGGAATACCATCCGCCACCCCAAAACCCCAATCCTCTCATACGAAAACTCCAGCCGTTAAATCACTTCTCATCTGCGCATGAATTAAAAAAATGGGTTCAAGCCCTGTGGACAGGAGCTTTCTGGCGCTCTAGTTCAAACAGACAAATTATATCTCCGAAAGTATTGGTTTCTCAGAGTTGGGAATTATATCAATGTATTCATATAATAGAACTGCATCCTAAAGGAAATTCAATTCAAATAATAGTTTATTTATCAAGATTAAATGAGCAATCATGAGAATGAGAAAAGCACCATGGAAGAAATCAAATTAAATCTGGCCAATTTTGCCCAATAACGAACTTAACCGAGATATTCATCTCCCTAAACTACTCTGAAAATTTCAACTACCTACCTCATTCCGTTCGAGAGTTATATCTATGTCTATGGATGAAAAGCAGTCTCACTACTCTCAGATCTCTTACTTCATGTTCAGTTCCGAAATGTAAGAATTTTCTGAGAAAAACTAATTTCGGAGCAAACAACTGAGATTTTTCTCACTTCGCTCACAATTCTTCGACTGATTAGATTATGTCTCAGGAACATCATTTGACATTATGACAATTCATATTCATACATAGAATAATATCATTCTGTGACAACGTTGAAATACGATTTATTATTGAAATTTTGAAAAATCATATCTCCGAAAGTATTAGCTTGTTAGAGTTGAAAATGATATGAATGGATTCTTATGATAAAACTGCTTATTAAAAAAAATTTGATTTGGAATTTGTTTCGTAAAAAAAAATTTTTTTTTCTGTTACTCCGAAACCATCTGTCCGATTTTGCCCAATAACGAACTTAGCCGAGATATTCATCCCCCAAACCTACTCTGAAAATTTCAACTCTCTAGCTCATTCCGTTCGAGAGTTATCGTGCTTACGGCCGGCCGGCCGGCCGGCCGGACCGGCCGGACAGAACGAATTCCGACCACGGATTCTTGATCAGTGAGTCGAACCAAATCGTTTAAGACCATTTTCATCGAAATATTCCAAAATTACAGACATTTGGGCAAATTGATAAGCACTCAGTTCCGAGGAACTAGAGCGCCAAAAAGCACTGACGTGAAGTCAGTACTCTTTGGCGCGCGTGTTCACGGTGGCTAATTTGAATTGAATGATGAGTACTTCAAGCTCAGTGGATAGAGCGAGCCGAAGATCTACCCAAAGGATAGTGGACACCATTCACTGTCGGTTCAAAAATTGACAGTGCTGTATCTAAGCTGCAATCAGGATAGAGTAACAGAGTTGGAAAAGAACACAAGTGACTCTCCTTAGTCGCACAAGCTCCTAGAAGATTTGGGAGAGTCAGTATAATCCTAATCATGTTTATAGCACGCGCGCTAAAGCAGATTGACTTTTTACACTTTTTCTTTCATTGTTAAGTCAATCTTTTGCGCGCGTGCTATAAACATGATTAGGATTATACTGACCCTCCCAAATCTTCTAGGAGCTTGTGCGACTAAGGAGAGTCACTTGTGTTCTTTTCCAACTTTGTTACTCTATACTGATGGCAGCTTAGATACAGCACTGTTAATTTTTGACCCGACAGTGAATGGTGTCCACTATCCTTTGGGTAGATCTTCGGCTAGCTCTATCCACTGAGCTTGAAGTACTCATCATTCAATTCAAATTAGCCACCGTGAACACGCGCGCCAAAGAGTACTGAATTCACGTCAGTGCTTTTTTTTTTTTTCAAGTTCCTTTAACAAATATAGCTATCAATACAGTTTGGCTGTTAGCTTTACCGTAGATCGGAAAAAAATGCGGTTGTGGGTCCTCCGTTAGGGACGCAATTCATCTTCTCCAAATCCGAACGTATTTTAATATAGATCTACCGAATATAGTTATTTATAAATTCGCCTCAGGGCCACCATACAGACATTTCAAATTGGAAAGAACGCTATTTCCCCCAAACTGACTTGTGTCCGTGCACTAAATTGACATGAACATTCTTTTAAAACCTCACAATATCGGCTCATTACTCCCAACATAACCCAAACAACCTAAAACCATTCGATTCTCGTCTACGCAAGCGCAGTATACCCGTGGCTGCAAGTCCTCCCAAAATTACACACCTCACAATAAACTCCGATTCTCCAACACTAGTGGTTCAGGAGATATCACATCTTTAATCCACGCATGCGCAGACCCTCAACAGGGGATTCAATAGAGGAATAGCATCCGCCACCCCAAAACCCTACTCCTCTCTGACGAAAACACCACCAGTTAAATCACTGATGGTCTGCTCATGCGCATAACGAAAAATGCCTGTAAGGGGTAACATCAATTTCAAAATTAGCACCAGGGCCACGGTACGGACACTTTAACTCGGAAACAACGCTACATCCCCCAAACTGACTTGTCCTTGCACTGAATTGCTATGAATATTCTTTTAAAACCTCATAATATCGACTCAGCACTCCCAACATAACCCATCCAACCCAAAGACAGTCACTTCTCTTCTGCGCATGCGCAATCTACTCGCGGCTAAAAGTCCTCTCAAAATAACACACCTTACAAAAAACTCCGATTCTCCAACACTAGTGGTTCGGAAGATATCGCATCTTTAATCTACGTATGCGCAGACCCTCATCAGGGATCTGAATTCTATGGAGGAATAGCATCCGCCACCCCAAAACCCCAATCCTCTCTGACGAAAACTACAGCAGTTAAAGGACTTCTCATCTGCGCATGCGCAATACGGAAAATGCCCGGAAAGGGCAGCATGAACCTCAAAAACTTATGTTTCAGCATTAAAAGCAAAGTATTCCGCAAAATAGTAGTAATTTTTTTATTTTTTTCATGTCACGTGATCTTCACGAAATTTTGCAAAAGTGTTTGCTTTGGTCTTTTGCATCTAACTACTGAGTTTCAATTCAATCAGATCAGTATTTTTCGAGTTATCGTGAAAACAAAATTTTCAAATTTTCAAAATTTTTTTTTGCCACTTTAGGGCCGTCCGTTCAATACAAAACTTCTCAGGCATATAAAGGTCATGATTCTACAATCTGATGCCAAATTTCAAAAAGATCGAGTGATCGGTTCCGGAAATATTCACAAAAAACGTTTTTACTAAAAACGGCCTTAACTCCGAAACCGCTCGATCGATTTCGCCCGAACTTGTCCGAGATATTTACGCTACGAAACTACCCTGCAAATTTCAACGCTCTAAGTCATTCCGTTCGAGAGTTATCGTGCTAACGGCCGGACCGGACGGACAGAATTGAATTTGACCTCGAATTCTTCATCAGGGAGTCGAACCCAATCGTTTGAGACCATTTTCGAAAAAAAATTCGAAAAATACAGACATTGTGACGAAATGATAGCACCTTAGTCTAAGGATAGCACGCTGTTCCTTGCGGAACACGCGCGCAAAAATATATAAAACAGCACTGACGTGAGGTCAGTACTCCTTGGCGCGCGTGTTCACGTTGGCTAATTTGAATTTAATTAATTCGAATTTACCATGGTAAATTCGAATTAAGTGTCCAATACAGGAGAATGGACAATAGAACATACGCGCAAAAGCTTCTGACTTCACGTCAGTGCTCGAACCAATTTTTTTTTCGTTATTTTTTTAAAATTTTTTAGGGGTACGGTTCTTAAATTTTTTTTTTCGTCATTTTTTTCAAATTTTCTAAGGGTACGGTTCTTACAAAATTTTAAACACGTCTTTATGTGGATTTTCTACTACTAGTTACCAAGCTTCAATTCGATCGAATATTTATTTTTTGAGTTATCAAGGAAATAATATTCCAGGAGATTCTGTATATCGTATATTCCAACAATATTTAACCGATCGTATTAAAACTTGAAACTTGGCAGTAGAGTTAGGTTATGAAGGCTCTCGCAAAATTTCAGCAATTTCAAACAAATAGTTACTGATATATAGATTTTTTTTTATTTTCAATGATTTATTAAAAATTTTCTACAAATGCTATCCTCACCAAATTTTGCAAACATTTTTGCGTTGGCATTCTACAACTAATAACCATGTTTGAATTCAATCGGTTCAGTATTTTTCGAGTTAATGAGGAACAAAAAACCACCAAATTTCAGAAAATTTCAGATGGCTATAACTCTAAAACCGTTTGGCCGATTATGCTCATAATCGCGTTCTGGTGCACATCCTAACCTGAAAATTTCAAGCCGCTATCTCATTCCGTTCTCAAGTTATCGTGACAACAAAAATATTTTTTAATAATTTTTTTAAAATTTTCTAGCCATACGATTCGCACAAAATTTCACAAACGTGCTTAGGTTCATATTCTACAACTACCCACCAAGTTTCAGTTCGATCGGATTTATATTGGTTGAAAACAAAATTATTACTCGGAAACCACTGGGCCGATTATGCCCATTAACGAACTTGTCCGTCGTATTGGGATGCGCCGCCTACCCTGAAAATTTCAAGTCGCTAGCTCTTTTCGTTCTCAAGTTATCGTGGCAACGGCCGGACGGCCGGACGGACAGAATCAAATTTGATCTCGAATTCTTCATTGGGGAGTCGAACTTAATCGTTTGAGACCATTTTCGTCAAAAAATTCGAAAGTTACAGACATTTGGGCAAAACTATAACGCGATGTTCCCCAGAACATACGCGCAAAAATAACAGTTTTGTCTAGTGAAAACCCTTATTCAAAGGGCAAAATTATGCAGAATCCATCTAATTTTTCATAGATTTGCCCTTCGTCTTTAATATCATCTAAGTATATTAAAGACGAATTGATATTTCATGTAGCTACAGGGTACCTATACGTGTATCATTAGACCCGAAAGTTATAATCGAAATTTTTGAGTCCTGGTCTCTACTTTTTCGGTATGGTTTAAATAAAAGTTTTGATGGCATGAGATGATTATCCTTTATTTCAGCCGTTCTCGGTGCTATAAATATTTAATCAATAGAAAATACATCATCTTGTTCGTGCCAAATTTAATATTACTAAATTATGAAATTTCTCTGAATAGGTATGTATTTGCTGATTTTTCTGGAGACTGCATTTCCGTTGATTAATCAGAAAGAATTATCTGCTGGAATACCTATCAATTGTTTGTAAATACTTGTTTCTTGATCCATTTCATCTCTACATCTGGATAGATAAGATAATGGCAATCTGTGTTTTATAATTATAATAAAATATTGTTTGGTTCACATCGAGCAAAAAAGTTCAAGTCCCAGTGAAAACATAGGATACAAAAAAGTAATCAGTTAAGTAATGAACGTATCGGAATCGGATGAAGAAATCCAAACGAAATTGCCGAAGAACAAAAAATTTAAAAAAAATATGGTTCACTTTTACGCATGAGTGTCCAGTAGTTCTAACACTACAAGGTGTAACTAACCTATATCAAATTTACCTTATTCGAACTGTCACTTCGCTTCGGTGCTTCGGAATGAAATTATCTAAAGTGTGAAAAGTATTGAGAATATTATACTAACTTTTTAATCTGTATATCGTCTGTAGCATTATCAAGTAGTGTTATGTTCAAATGTAGCTCCAATAATTTTTATTTTATAGACAACGAAATTGTCAGCTAATTGAAAACAGCAGAACCTTTGTTTTTCGATTCATTATGTCCGACTATCTTACTGAACATGAAACTGGTATGCTTTTTAATATTACAATAAAATGAATGTCAATGATAAAACAAAATTTTCAGATCTTGTTTCGAATGATTCAGATGCTGAAGGATCTCAGAGTGTCGGCTCTGACACGCATAGTGATACTGCCTCAGGAATAACAGAAAAAAGTACTTTATCTGGTTCTACGATCCAAGCATCCCTAGGGAACGATGATAACTCAACTAATCCATCCTCGATAGCTGGTAAAGTTAAAAATTTACCTCATTTTATGTTGGGTCTTTGTCCTATGTTGAATTACTCGAATAGTTACTTGGAAAGATTGGAAGGACTACATAATCCCAAAAGTGGTCTTAGAATTTGTCCGAGAATTATAGAAATGCTACAATGAGATTTGATTGTCAGATATGAATCTCATATTGTATTTCAAAGATATGTCGAAGTTTTAAACTTATAAATGCCAGATTAGTAGAGAAGGATTTCCCCAACAGTCTTGATTTGATTCTTGGTAATATTGCAAACTTGAAGATTTTACCCAAAGGTTCTTCCTAGAATATCCAGCGAAACTATTATTCTGAAAAATATTTATTGGGAAGTTCTCAATCCTATTGTTATGAAACTTTTTCCTCATACATAAGAATGTTTCAATAATAAAGATAACAATCATATTTCAAAATATCTTACTCATAGGATAAAATACTGTTGAAATATTTGAAATTACAACATCTATTCTGTCACAACTCTCCATATAATGTCCTATCAAACTCATTGCCAAAATACTCAGATAATAAATATCGTTCTAACTGAATAAAAATTTCTTTTATTATTCATTTTTATAAGATGTTTTTCACTCAAAATCAATCTGTGCTTTGGATAGTGTGAATCCAGAGTGCTTGTTCAATGTTATGAGATGTTGTGTGCTGTAACATTATATTCTTGTTTTCAAAGAAAGAGAGATACTATCAACTGTTAAAATTTTATTTTTTCTGAATATTTCCCTACATGACCCAAAAAGTTTCAACCCAAACATATGTCTTATAATTCTTTTTGGTGCTTTGTTCCCCTGAACATCATTTTGGTAAATGTTGAACATTTGACTATTAGGTACCTACTGCAATTTTTTTTTTATTTAATATAAATTTATTATCAACAAACCTGGATTTTATTTTGTTGTAGGAATCTAGTGCATTGATTTATAGTAGTTGTTAGTCACTAGCACTGATAACATAATTGCATCATCTGCAAAACCAGTTGTGAAATTTCGATTTATAAAGATATAAATACTTAAAAAAAAAAAATTGTAATTGAGATTGGACCTAAAATGTTACCTTAGAGCACGCCTAACTTCCATTCCAATATTTCTGATTTGAGTTCTTTCAAAATACTAGCTCTCTGTTGGCGTTTGTTAGATACTAGGTGCATGATTATCATCAATTTTTATATAAAACAATAATGGTACACAATGAATTTAAAATTTTTTTACAGCAGATAAAATGCTGATAAAGTGTGCACTTTATCTAGATCTACTGCAGCATTCAGTTTAGAAATTATAAATCTGTTGTCCTCTATATTATATATTGTCTTAATTTATAAAATGTAAGCACATGTTGCTGTTCTATTTTGTAAATTATAGGTTTGACAATAGTACATAGAAGAGAAATCCATGAACCAGTGATAAAAATAAAATAATGAACTCTCATTTTAAGAATCTAACATTTTTCATTCAAAGTGTTACCGTTCCTTCCCTGAAATAATTACTTCATTATTCCAATTCCTCAGTTGTACAATCAGAGCTCGTTTGGATCATTCATAAGCATGAAAATATATTCTAGTGACAGATTTACTCATTTGAAAATGAACTATAATAAGAAACCCATATTATAAATCTACAAAAAAAACTAGTGATATAAGAAAAATAGACTCTACAGAATTGAAAGGAAAATATTCTGAAGATCAGAAGAATTTCAGCTATTATAAATCACAGTACCATAGTAATCATATTGCATTATTCTACACTTCCCAGTCCAGAAATTCATGAAGATAAATGCTACAAATTTCAGTTGATCCTTCTAATTGTCAGTCCTTGATACTAAGTGCAATTGTGTCTTATATACACATTATAAACACGCTGCGAAATGTTATTGGGATATTGGAAATGTGTTAACAAATTCAAACTATAAAAAGAAGAGATCTCCTAACTTTTTATAACATACTACATGAAAGAGTCGCACCTCCGGAATTACTCCACAAGATTGTCTTGTGGCTCTAGTAGCAACTTGTTCCTACTAGAGCCAGAAGATCAGCAGCCGACATCTTCCATTTCCAACTCACCGGACTAATTATGGCGTGAATAATATTATTCCCGCAACTGTGGGATTTGGCTAACCAATAATACAGAAAAAATTTTTTTTACCTTACAAGATATCCCTGTGCCAAGTCCTTGACTGTGATAGAT
Source organism: Halyzia sedecimguttata (assembly GCA_937662695.2). Classification (NCBI taxonomy): domain Eukaryota; kingdom Metazoa; phylum Arthropoda; class Insecta; order Coleoptera; family Coccinellidae; genus Halyzia; species Halyzia sedecimguttata. Next base: position 123,299,695 of record OW569411.2, read on the forward strand.
TGGGATTCTAATTGGTTTCCATATTAATACCAAAGTTGAAGTGAATAATGGGATTTTTCAGGCATAGGTGTTTTTGATTTTATGATTGTTAAAATATTAACACTTTTATTGTAATTGGGGTTCACCTATTGGAAAATAAAATAAATAAAAATCGAAATATCCCCATGAGGCTGAGGATGCCGTCGTAAAAAGGATATTCTTTGATATATACGTGGTGATTTGATTTATTAGCATTTGAAAAATCTGCTATAGGATAATTAAAATAAGTTCTCTAAATTTAAATATTATATCATTGAATCCATATGTCTATTGATATATGATGGTAGTAGACTATATTTAAAATGTCAAGTAAAGCTCATGTTTATTTCGTGACACTACATTACAAAATTCGAGGATATCACTGCAAAATCTTTGAACCGTCTTTTTAGCTTTAAAAGGTGAAAAAAGGCAATCAACTGAAATAAAATTTTAAAATAAATAAAAGAGTGAACATACTCAGCTGGGATTCGAATTTCCCGAACGAAAGGCAAGCACGCAAACATCTCGGCCATCGAGGTTTTGTTACAATTCTGAGATTCGCATGATTTGAAATTTCAGAAGAAGTAGATACAAGTTCGAGTATATTGTCCCATTAATTCCTAGAATACGATCGAGCTGAAATCCGGTACTCGACTGTAAAATGGCTGCTCGAATTCTTTATCAGTGAGACGAACCTAAAAGTTTGAGACTTTTCGGCGAAAAATTCGAAAATTACAGACATTTGCGCAAAATTATAGCACGCTGTTACCTGGAACAAAAATGTCAGAAATGTATTCACATTGATCCTATGTGGTATGTTTGGTATGTACATTTCTTGATCCTCCTACTCCATTTGTTGTATTCTGTTCACCTGTTTTATGTATCGTTAACATTCTACGTTAAGTTCCTTTGGAACTTAACAATGAAAAAACAAAAACCTCTTGAATGTGACAAGAACATGTACAATATCCCCTCAGATTTAGCAGAAAATTCGTTTAGAGTAATTAGTAACTCTTTTGCTGACTCCTTTTTGAAACTCGTTGAGTTCTGGAAAAGACAATTTGAAATATTTATCGATTTTTGTTTATTTTCAGATTCCGACAGTAAAGCTGCAAATCGCAATGTATATCAAAGAGATATTCTGCTGCCATGGGGTGCCCAAAAGGACAGAACCTCATCACAAGTTCCAGGAATGGCAGTGGACATGGATATTAGACCAGGAGAATTTGTGATGAGGAGTTTATTTGCTGTATTCACAGTTTTGGCAGAGAGAAAAATTGACTCTGTCTTGAATGATTCCCAAGTGAAGGTATTCATTGTTAATTTCAGTTTTAATATACAAAATACGATAATCGCACAAACTTGTATATTTATGCAATTACTAATAGAGAACTCAAAAAATGCATCACCGATATAGTTACAGTAACGCTACGTCTTTGAAGATGGAAACTTTGTTTCCGAAACATATGTCAGACGACAAGAAAACTGTAGTGGACAAGAGTGTAGTTACTTTTATAGTGTTCATAATAAGTCCACAGTGAACTTAAAATAAAATAAACACTACCTCAACCAGTTCAGAACTGCATGCTAATCAAAATAGCAAAATTACGGTTTGTTTTATTATAATATTATAGTCACCCTTGTATCTACTGTGATTATTGCATATGATGAAGGAATAGCTTCAATTATTTTTTTTAAATAATTTCAGACAAGATGATGATGCAAGATGCATAATATTACTGTTCACTCAATAAATGTAATTTTTCAGGAGAAAACGTTATCTAAAGCCTTACAAAGGGGTGAAGATGCTCAGTTTGATCAACTACTGAGTGCTTTCGGATCAGTGGCTGAACATTGCTTGCCATCTTTATTGAAAGCCCTTTTTTCTTGGTATGAGAGACAGATGTCTGAGGTAACAATCCCAGAAAAAAAAGCAGACCCAAAACAACAGAAAAGGTAAGCCTCAATATTAATGTTTATTCATTTTCCACAATGACCTACTATTTGGTAGGGTTGAAACTTTTTGCATTTCATTTTTTGATATTTGAGTAATAAAATATATCATGCATACTGAGTACATTTATTTTAACGTAAATCAATAATATTTCAGCATAATATACATTGTGTCAGGTGGGACAACAGAAACTGTAGAGCGGTCAGAAGCAGAAATACAAAAAGAGAAAAGGGATTTAGCTGTAGAGTTCATATTCTGCTTAGTCTTGATTGAGGTTCTGAAGCAATTATCTTTCCATCCTGGGCATGAAGATCTTGTGCAGTATATAGAAAATTTAGCATTTAAGCATTTTAAGTACAAAGAAGGGTAAGAAACTTTTTAACACTGAAAATATAATAAATATTCTTAAATCGATCTAATTAATTTGCATAACACAAACTTATTTTTGCAACTTGGTCATGACGGTAGATTGAAGGGTTTAAATAACATTGTATATACTTGGTGACATGAAAATTGCCAGGACAGGGAGGACTTGTTTGGAGAAAAGTTGGCGGAAACGTTTAACTACTGAAAAGGAGACATTAATTCGAATTTTAAAGAAACTCTCAAGAAAAAGAGGTTATGTTAATTCGAGCCAATTTTTCTGTATCGATATTCAAATTCAATTCCGACATAAAACAAACTCATCTGATTCCGTTTTCAGCATACAAAACAATCCAAATGGAGCAAATATCCACATAATTGCCGATCTCTATGCAGAGGTGGTGGGAGTTTTAGCACAATCCAGATTCATGTCAGTCAGAACGAGGTTCATGAATGAACTCAAAGAGTTAAGGTCGAAGGAACCTAGTCCTAATACAACCCAAAGTATAATAAGTTTATTGATGGGAATGAAATTCTTCCGAGTCAAGATGGTACCAATCGAAGAATTTGAAGCTTCCTTTCAGTTCATGCAGGAATGCGCACAATATTTTCTTGAAGTTAAGGATAAAGATATAAAGCATGCTTTGGCAGGCCTTTTTGTGGAAATACTTGTACCAGTTGCTGCGGTTAGTATAATTTTGTTTATAGCGCCGTTAGTTCAGTTCGTTTAAGCGTTGAATTAAAAATCGTGAAGTCACAACTGCATACCTGGACTGGAAAAACAAATTTCTAGTCGGTCGGTAGTGGACACCATTCACTGTGCTTAAGGTGGAGTAAGGACATAGAGTCAAAGCCTATGCAGAACACAATTTATTCTCCTAAGTTGAATAAGCCCTTAAAATTATATGTAGGGTGTGCTCTGATCTAGGAGGATTCTTGTACAATCAAATGAATCAATTGAGTGAATTAATCCAGTAGATATCGTCCTGACTCTCAAACCGGTCAGAATTGGCAGCGAATCCGCCATTTCGTATGGGCGGCACTAAATATTGACCGGATCGCTACCCAACTTCACAGGATCACCCGCTGGGTTAATCCGAAGATTGCCTGAAATTTTCATCAAAATCGGTCCAGTTGTTTTGGAGTCCATAGGGAACATACATACGCACATAGAATTTTATACATATAGATATGCATTTCTGCAACTCATATTTCACCAAAATAGTGGAAATGTATTAAGGTTGGGGTAGGTAATGTCTGTTCTCATTTTCCAATGGATTAGATTGAGCTAAATCTATCAGATAATTTCACGGCTTTTTTTATTAAAACCATAAATGAATTCATTAATCGTAATATAATAATTATATCATGTGTTAATTATAGTTTGTTAAAACCATACTCATTCTTCGCAAAGACAATTGTGCTATTTAGCAATCATGTATTACAATGGTCTTCATAATTGATGAATAGTTTTGCATGCACGAAAATAGCTGCAATTTCATTTGCATGTAACGAAAGTTCCATACTTCGAAGTTGCCCTGCCCCTTCAGTTAAAGCAATTTGGGTATAGGTAAATAAATAGTTCAACGGTACTTATTTTTATAATTCTTCAAGAATTTGTGAATATCTCCATTCTAATCTAAGGGTAATGAAATGGCGGATTCATTGGTGGCACGGGGGGCTTCCGCTCATTGGACCTGAACTGGCCTGTGGTATTACAGGAAAACAACTGATGGTTAGACCAAAAGGTCCAGGGGCGGGTTTCGTCTACACAACTCAATCCATATAATAATCGCCATTCTCCTTTTTACATATTCTTATAATTATTTTATTATATTTTCAGGCTGTTAAAAATGAAGTGAATGTACCTTGCTTGAAACATTTTGTGGAAACCCTATTTTTCCAAGGCCTGGATTCTATCAACAAGTCAAAACACAGACTCGCTCTCTTCCCATTGCTGACATGTTTGTTGTGCGTCAGTCAGAAACAATTCTTCCTACAAAATTGGCCTTGCTTCCTTACTATTTGCCTACAACATCTCAAAAATAGGGATCTGAAAATGTGTCGAGTTGCTCTGGGTAAACTGAATTTCATTCAAGTAAAGGATTTATATACAGGGTGGGTCAGGAGGAACAGACCAAACTACAGGAGTGTATTGTACTCTTGGAAATAATGAAAAAGAAAATTCAAGAGTTGTTATCTGTTTTTTTATTCATTTTCTAGTTATCTGGTATAAACCAGGTTCCATACATTTTGGTTCCTCCCGACTCACCCTGTATGTATAGGATATTTTTGAAAGTGTGGTTGAAAAGTAAAGTAAATTTAGTTATGTGGATGGTATTTGCTCAATGTAATTACCGTTTGGTAAAGATAAGGTGTCTAGAACTATGGTGTTTGCACTCGTACAGATTAAACCAATCCGGGCGACATCGCCATTCCTTCATAGCGTTCACACCATGTCGCTTGCTGGACTGGTAACATACATTTCTAGATTGGAGAATTGCGAATAATTCATTTTAAATACCAAATCCGCAGAAGTAAATTTATCTAGTTGATGAATGTTGGCAAAAAGTTAGGTAAATCTGACAGCATCTCCTTCTCTTACTAAATCAGAATGACATCCATCGTAATTTCCCAATAGCGCTATCTACAGTCGAGAGAACGAAGAAGCACTCACGTGGCGTCCGGTGCATTAGATTAGGGCACTCGTTCATTTAATGATTAATATGGTCCAGCCGAAACAAAATAGAATAAGTGCTTACACCATGTTTATACAGATCCTTCATGAGGGTACCACAGTCAAATTGGAGATTGAATAATTTATATTGGGCAGATCATCATGCAAGGAACCAGCATTATGTTAGAAATGCAAATTATTGAGTCTGTTCAAACCTAAATTCTATCCCAAATCTGAATTAATTCCGAAAATGAACTGTTCAACTGTGTTGAAACAGAAACACAATAGGTCTCTTTATATTTTTCTGAATCTACTTCAATACCAGATAATCATGTATGCCCTCATCCACTTTCATAATTTATAAAATTTGAATATTTCGGTAAATCGGTAAATAAAGAAGCAAATTCAAATGAGTTGAAACGATTCTGAATCGTTGCTATAACGGCTGAGTTATTCAAAATGTACCATCTGCTTGTTACAGCTAATGCCGACTACGAGCCCTCTATAGGGGACTGTGTTACACGGGAACAAAGAGTGAAACGGCACGAGAAGAGAGTGAGAGTAGATATGACGGGTTACGTCACGGATAGGCGCCAAGTTTCGATCGTTTGAACAGCTGTTACGTGCAACCAAATTTGAATGACCGTTTTCTCGTTGAAAATTGAAATTTTTTACGGCGGTTGAACTTTTTCAGTATTCTTATGGATATAATAATCGATTCCAATAATGAAAAAGATTCATGCAAGAGACCTATGATGTTTATACTGATATTCCACAAATGAAAAATGTTCACTCAACCTCACTTGCAAAAATCTCTGTATGTCAATTTGTGAATTGTGGAGTTAATTGTAATTTTATTTTTAGAATCAATGTACCGTCTTCTTTGGGTTTATGTGATCAGGCTCAAATGCGAAAGTAATTCAGTTACCCAATCAAGAATACAAAGCATTGTTAATTCACTCTTTCCGAAGGGATCCAAGGTTGTAGTACCGAGAGATACCCCACTGAATATATTCGTGAAAATAATTCATTTTATTGCTCAAGAAAGGCTGGATTTTGCCATGAAGGAAATTGTTTATGATTTACTTTCTGTGGGCAAACCGATAAAAATCATATTAACACCTGAAAGAATGAGTATTGGACTGCGAGCATTTTTAGTAGTAGCAGACAGTTTACAAGAAAAGGAAGGTGAGCCACCCATGCCTAGATCAGTTGGTGTGATGCCAAGTGGCAATACACTGAGAGTGAAGAAAACATTCAAAAATAAAGTATTAACAGAAGATACCATTGGTACAATAGGAATGAGTTCGTATTTTCCTCCTGTTCGAACTGCTTTTGCCGAAATTCTTATAACGTTAGATTCAGCCTTCGGTAAACCTTTTTTGATGACCAACACGCAGAACCTCCTTAAACCAGAGGAACTGATGTTGGGTGAACGCAAACCAAAGATGGATTTATTCAGAACTTGTGTAGCGGCAGTTCCAAGACTAATTCCAGATGATATGACCAGTGCAGAACTTGTCGATCTATTGAGTAGATTAACAGTTCATATGGATGAAGAAGTCAGAGCTTTGTCTTATCAGAGCCTGCAAACTTTGGTAATCGATCTTCCTGACTGGAGGCATGATGTTATTTGGGGGTTAACTCAGTTCTTGATGAAGGATATTTTAGACACTTTCCCTCAATTAATGGACAATGGCCTAAAAATGATACTAAATTTACTGATTACGTGGAAGAATACAATTACTGGAAGTAGTATGGTTCCTAGGATGAGTAAGTACTTTATCTTTATCCTATAATATCTTTTAATCAATGTTTTCTGTTTCATTACTTGAGTTGTGATATTAGGATAACAGACTTTTAAATGAGCAGATTTAAAGCCGCTTTACACTATGCAATATTGGTGCAATGCAATGGTAAATGACCCAATGGCGCATGCGCGACGGCAATTTTCTGATCAGCTGATGCAACTTTTAAAATTAGAGCTGGGGCTATTTTTCAGGCAATTATTTGGCAATTCTGGTTAATTTTTTAGTGACTTTAATGGAAGCCAACATGAATATTTTGAAACTTTTTTCTGCACTATCTGTTCTCATCAATTTTATATGGTTTGAATTTTTTGTATCACTCGATGAATATAAGCAAGAAGGTATGGGTTCCCCAGTATGTTTAGTATACAGAAACAGAACAAGTTTAATACTATTGTATAAAAACCATGCTCGCTTATGTTACAAGTCTGATGATTATCGTTATGAAATAGCACGTTCGAGAGCACTGACTGATATTGCCCAAACCTTTATAACTTTCTCGATAATCCGATTCAATAAAAGCTCGCAGAAAGTCCAAATTTCCATAGCTTCTTTTAATCCAAGGACCCACCTCCGCCTACCTTTTATTTGTTTAGATATTTTCTTCATACATAAAACACTGTTATATAATAATTGAAATTTGCTCCGATCTCATTATGGCAAGTTAATGTCGACGTAATATAAAAGCTGTGATAAAAGTATAAATGCAAAAGTGCGTTTAGTTTTCTTTAAGTTGTTCTTACAAGTCCTTGAAAATAGTATTGCTTACTTAAATTGCAGTATGGAATAATCATATTCAAGCAATGCTTTGCATTGCTATTGCGTTGCATCAACATTGCCTAGTGTAAAGCGGCTTTTAGCCATTGACCATTTTCAGTTCAAAATTTGCAAAATACAGACCTCAGGAAAAATTATAGTGCCTCCTATGTGTAACATTTTCTAATATTACTAAGTATATGATAAGAAGGAAAGAACTGTACACTAGCAATATTGTTTTACTTAAATCGATTACCGAAGAGTACCAATAAAATCTTAACAAATTCTCTAATTTTTCAGGTAGAGATTATAACGAATTTAAATCTAGTGTAGTTGATTCAACTCTAACCAAAAAGACTGATACTGTTAAAATCGAAACATTAACTTCTGCTTTGAATTTGACGGAAGCATTAGCCATGGTGATGTTGTGCAATAACCGGCTGACCACAAGGAGAGTCTCAGTTCTGATATTAAAGGAAGTAAAAACACTGTTCAAGTTACTCAACATAACGAATATTCAGAGTGCAATAGAAGTGATGGACAAATTCTGCCCAGAAATCATCGACAAATATCAATATTTATTACCACCTGCTGAAAAATCAGCTGTTCAATCTACGTCATCTATTGATCTGCAATGGTTGAGTGAAAGGAATTCTAGCGTATGGACAGCAGGATTATGTGAAGACGGTACTATTAAAAGCGGAAATTCGTACTCGTTCACAGTGGCGGATCCATGGTGTAGCATTTTGTTTGATTTCTTTGATACTGGAAGGTTGATCGATCATTGTCCCACTCTCGTATCGAATATCTGGCCTATTGTGTTCTCTAGATTGAATGCACTCTACTCTGTGGTAGACGTTACGTAAGTAGGATGCTACTCCACTTTTGTTAATCTATTCAGTGCAATTTGAAATATTGTAGCAAGATTTAACCTTCAGTTGCGATTTTTAAGTAGGTATTACGCCAGAGTTTCAACACAAATGTGCCTTTTTGGGTATAAATTTGTATGTATGTTGTATGTATTCATGAACGAAATCGTAAGATTTAAAACTTTGAATTCAATTCAAATCTCACAGATAGAGCAGAGTTCAGTATCCCTGTCATACATAATGCATTCCCTAGAGTGCTGTGTTTTGATGAAATGGAACTGATTTCACCAAATGCGGCTATTTGTTTTAGATTGCATCGCTCAAACGTTGCCATAAGACTGTTTAATTCCTTTCTGATAATAATCAATGAACATTATCCCACATGCATCCCAAAAATCTGACACCATGAGCAGATGGTTATCTTTGACTTTTTTGGAGTCGATTCTTACATTTTAGTTGGTTGAATTGACAGAAAAACTCGAAATTGACAGAGTAAAATCTTAGTCCACTTGGTTATTGATCTCATACTCGTAACTAATTATCTCTATATCCACAAACCTATTCAGAGCATTCACAATAGATGACTGCCAAACAAATACCCAACCACGTTGCGTCGTCAAACTTGAAACTTGAGCTGTATAAAGGTCACTTTCTTCCACAGACATGTCTTTCGAACAACAACTGCCATATACAGGGTGAGTCTTTGACCACTGCATTAATTTTAACCAAAGATTCCTCTCCACAAATGAAACACTTTTTTGATTTACCATTTTTCCAGATTCGGCTCAGGTAAAAAGTTACAAGCGTTTAGATTTCACAATGTGCTAATACACTCCCGCATATAAATTATCTATGACATTGTTGGCGGACGAGAATAAGGCATGGTAACGTGGTTTACAGATTGATTCAGGATTCCAACGCTCAGGGACGGATCCATAAAAGTAGTGAAATTTCTGGAGTTTTCCATTTTAAAACATTCAATGAAGAATATCTCGAAAACGGTGCGTTTAAGGAGAAATGATGAAGAATAATATAATGTTCTAAAACGATGGAATATTCTTGAAATGACTCAAGAAAAACTTTATATGCTTTCTTTATGCTAATTTCGTTTAGTTTTATAAATCCAAGAGTCCATAACTAGAAAACCAGTAGAAGTAGAAAATAACTAATATTTGGAAAATATGCATCATAGTTATAGGAAACTTTACGCCAACATTCATTTTATTCGAAAAAAGGATGTCAAAGCTACAAAATAAAAACTGACTTTTTTTCAAAATTTCAACAGCCTGTATCTTTTTACCTGAGCTGAATTTGGAAAAATGTTAAATGAAAAAAGTGTTTCATTTGATGAGAGGAATCTTTGGTTAAAATTAATGCAGTGGTCAAAGACTCACCCTGTATATGTCATATCAGTACACACCTAATGTGTCATATATTTTTCTTGATATCCTATTTAGTTCCTAATATTGTAAACCACTAATTTAATTTATTATTTTAAGGAGAGTACACTTTTCTATTATAATTACAAATAGTTCTCTTATTTGAAATTGCCAATAAATAATTTATGCCATTTCCAATTCATATATTTTGAGTTTTTTCATGAAAATCATAATTTTCAGACCATTAAATGATAACAGAGCTTCGTTATTGAGGAGTAGTGCAACAGTCAAGAAAACACCAAGTGAAAAAGATGCTTACCTGCATCTGTGGAAGAACTACATAACATTAGCCTTCAGAGTACTTCCTCAAATATCTATTCCCATACCTCAACCAATAAGGTGTATTAGTCCTGACTTGAGTTCAAGGTAAGAAAATATGGAGACACATTGAAAGAAAATTGAACGTCTTGTACTATATTTACTTTTTTGAATGCTACTTTTTACCAATGAGGAGGATGTATAAATGTGACACGTCTGACCAAAATGAAAGATTTATGCAAAACTTGAATACGATCTTAAAATACGATTATATTGCTTACCTTTTCCAGAGCTTGCATGGCACAGCGGCTTGAGAACTTTCAAACCTATGAGGGTTCAAATTATTTTTCCATGCTTTGTCTGTTCATATTGAGATTTTAGATAAATTGGAAAATTCAGAAAAATGTCAGTTGAATGAACATTTGCATCTATGCCACTCACGGGTTCAGCAAACAGGTTTTCATTATTAGAATTTTATTTGAACCGGGAACAGACATAAATAAGTGACATAATTTAATATAAGTTTTATATTTCACGTTTTTGGCGCTCTTGTTCCTCGGAACAGAGTGCTTATCAATTTGCCAAAATGTCTGTAATATTCGAATTTTTGGCTGAAAATGATTTGGTAACGGCTCACTGATCAAGAATCCATGGTCGAAATCGATTCTGTCCGGCCGGCCGGCCGTCCGTTAACACTATAACTCTCGAACGAAAGGAGTTAGAGGATTGAACTTTGCAGGGTAGGTTTGGAGCGTAAATATCTCGGACAAGTTCGTTAACGGGCGAAATCCATCAAGCGGTTTCAGAGTTATGGTCGTTTTTACTAAAAACGTTTTTTATGTATATTTCCGAAACCGATCACTCGTTCTATCTGAAATTTAGCTTCAAATTGGAGAATCATGACCTTTAGACGCATGTGAAGTTTTGTATTGATCGGGTTACCGTAAAGTGTAAAAAAATTTTTAAATTTTGTTTCTACAATAACTCTCGAACGGAATGAGTTAGGCAGTTGAAATTTTCAGAGTAGGTTGAAGAGATAAATATCTCGGTTAAGTTCGCTTTTGGACAGAATAGGCTAGACGGTTTCGGAGTAACGAAAAAATTTTTTTTTTTAACTTACAAATTTCAAAATAATTTTTTTTTAAGATGCAGTTTTACCCTAAAAATCCATTGATATCACTTTCAACTCCAACAAGCTAATAATTTCGGAGATATGATTCTTCGAAATTTCAATAATTAATCGTACTTCTGTTTTCACAGAATGCTATAATTATTCTATCTATGATTTATTATATGATCTGTGTTCATACTCGTATGAGAGTCAAATTCATTTCAGGTATTTTAATTTCATTTCTTCCATGGTGCAGTTCTCATTATCAGATTGCTCATTTAATCTTGATAAATAAACTATTATTTGAATTGAATTTCCTTTATGATGCAGTTCTATCATAAGAATACATAGATATAATTCTCAACTCTCAGAAAACAATACTTTCGGAGATATAATTTGTCTGTTTGAACAAGAGCGCCAGAAAGCTCCTGTCCACAGGGCTTGAACCAATTTTTCCATTGTGCGATTTGCTGTTGATAAGTCAAATAAAAAAATTTCTGAAATTTCTCGTGTCATGGCCGAACGATATTTGGTACTTGTCATGGACATATAAATGTTCTGATATGCGAAATATCTTGGAAAAATAACAAACACAATTTAAGGCTAGAAAAAAAAAACTATAAAAAAGATAAAATATTTCATGGTTTTCCCACCTGATATTAATTTCAAACAAGTTTACTTAGAACGTTTCCTACAAAAAAATCGAATTTGCCGAGATAATCTACATTTTTGTTAGAACATGACGATTTGCGCTCAGGCAAGAAGTCGCAGTTTTTGTAAAAAATAAAATTCGAAAACATTAATAGAAAAGAAAAGTCCTTTTTGGTGGGGAGCACTGTATAATTCTTCTGGCTAGTTTTTATATATGAAGATTATAAACAAACAGTATGTAAATAAACAATAAAGAGACCTTGTATGCAAATCAGTACAAACATTTCTGTGTGATATAGTTCCTAATTTCTGTTTGCTTTTTATAAAACTTATGGTTTTTAATTATTTTGAATATTTCAGTTCAAACACGGACAGCAGCCTTAGCAGTAATGAAAAAGTTGAAAATAAACTAGCTAGTGTCTCCCCTACTGGCCTGTATAAACTGGTTGTACCATTCTTACGCTGTGAAGTTCCTGATGTCAGAGATACCACAATATATGCCTTAGGTCACATCCATCATGATGCTTTAGGGTGAGTTTAAGTAATATAATGATTTTATTTGCCTGTACCTTATCCAAAACATAAAGTAGACATTAAAGTATTGTATCGTGATTCAAGCCACGGTATACTATCAATCTTCCCCCTCTACTATGTATGGATGACTTGATGCATCAAAATCTTCATGGATATGTTCACTTGTTGGCAAATCGAAATAAAATATTCAAATGTGAACTTACAATCTAAAAAGCCTTCCTGTTTTCTTCTGATGTTTCTCATTATCAGTATGTACTATTAAGAACAGATGTAAAAAGAATGATGGGAAAAAAGTGGCTGTCAATGGACAATACATTGAATAATGTATTATTCCATGTGAAATATATTCCTAATAAGTGTATTTTTTTTAATGTACCTACTACTTGATATTAATTTGTTTCAGGGACCTTCTGGAAGAATTAGTCCCATACATTAAGGAAATAATTGAAAAGAAGCAAGAAAATGTCAGAAGGCGACGAAGAAAAAACCCACTTAGGTTGACATTAATAAAATTATTCGAACAATTATCTGATAAGGGAACATTAGGTGTCAGCTCTTGGGCTATTGATAAAAGCAGACAAACCTTGATTCCCCAAATAACTGAATTTATTGAAGCAGTGAGATACTATTTGGAGCTTGAGCCAGATAAGAATTCTGCTGGTGCTAAGGAATTGATACTGCACTTCTGCAATTTCATAAAAAAGATGGTTGAAAATTTCGATTGTGAGTACTTAATTAAAGAATATTTGTTAGATTTGTCACTTAACCGTTCCAGAATAATTGACCCCTAATATGTTGCAAAATAATCTTAACGCTTCTTTCATAAAAAAACTTTTCAACCTAAAATGAATTTTCAATAATTTCAACTCGGTAACATTTCAAGATATTCATGAATCAATTGAAAAGTCGTGGAAATTTACAGCAATTTATGCTCGTAATTTTATTTTCAACAATTCCAGATTTCTAAATATAAGGATTGAATAAAAAAAAAATCCTCTAATGATAAACTCGTATTAATTTCATTTTCAGTGGAAAAGCGGGCCGGTCTATTGAAGAGAGATGTTCGTAAAAAAATCTTCCTATTGTTTTCTCACTCAGCTGGAAAGTATGGTCTAAAACCAAGCACTGCAAGCGATGGGGATCAAGATGATAAAAAAATATGCGATTTCCAATATGCTGTCCTACAATCAATGAGTGCTGTGCTATGCTGCGGTCAGTGTTTCAGTCCTACTGATTGGGTTGAGGATTCACCCTATTACCTATGGTTAGATACTATGCTAAATAGCAATGATGAAAAAGTAAGTTTGACTGAGTAAATTGAACTACGAATTTTGGGCCTAACACCATCAATGAACAACAAAAGAGCCATACTTCCTAATCGATTCCAATCCGATTTCCAATCTATTTTGGATACAGAATGCATAATATAAATAGCAGGAAAAGACTTTTCAGATTTATGCTGGGATTACGCAGAGATAATTTAGCTTTTAGCACTTAGTTCTTGGAACTTGACTCTAAGAACAAGATTTCCTATTGGTTGTGTCAATCGGTACAACCAATAGTACCAGGAGATTTTTATGAAAATAGAAATATGTATTAATGTTATATCTCAAATTTTTTACACATAATAGTTCACGAGTTATTTATAGAAAGAAGGGGACAATTTTTAGTTGCCCCCCCCCCCCTCCTCTTTTACAGCTGACGGATATTGAGATCAACATCTAGTTCCAGTAGCTGATATATCTTCAACGAAAATGCGTGTTTATCCTCCATGATTTCATTTCCCAAGCACTCTTTACTTTGGCTTCCATTGGGGAGGCATTCTGTTGCTATATGTTTAGGAATTTCTTCAATTCCTCACAGAATCACATTAATCATTTTCTGCTAAACCTAATGTCACTAAGTGGTGTCTCAGGGGACAATACCCCCAAGGAAACCTGTGTGAAGATGCCTGTAGCATGTTTTTGCCGAGATCAAGATAAGTTTTTTATTTCTCAATGTTACATTTCTAAAGGAACTTTTTGGAATCCTACAATCCTGGAAGATTCCGCCACAGTACTCTTCTGACAGTTTCCTTTTTCTTCCTGAACTTCTCCATAGATTATAGACCAAAAAGCCTGGAGTCCATCATTACCAAGGTATGAAAGAGGATGATACTGTTGGAGATTCTCTAATTTGCCATTGAATATATTATAATCCCAGAAAACCAACATGGCTTTTTATCCCAAAGATCTGTTATCACGAACCTGACGATTGGACAAAAGCGCTTGATTCTGGCATACCAATCGATGTTATCGACCTCGAGGTTCTACATAGATGACTGCCAGTCAAATTGGACAATCTGAGAATTCGAGCAGGTCTCCTCTCTTGGATCTGGACCTTTGTTGGGACATCAGTGTCATGTCTGGTTAGGCAGTTCTCTTTCCACCTCGAGGCCCGTTACAAGCGGTGTTTGTTTGTGTTAGACCGATACCGTTTGAGCGAGTAGCCCGTGCTGCTGCAGCCTAGAGAGGCACCTAGGTCGGTCTCCTAATAGCTGACAGGGTCTCATGGTTGATCCCCCAGCTCGATTTGCCAGCCTCCATAGGGTCTACCCTGCAGCTCAGGTTTACTTAACCGAGCTAAGTCCTGCTTCGCTGACATTATATTGGTCTCATGTAACATCCCCACTGTCTTATCGGTGTATTACCTACATAAGGTCCATTTTCCTAGCAAGTAGGATTAGGCCCTTGACTAGGTTCTTCGCAGGGTTTCTAGCACTCAAGGTAGTGTCGTCGCCCCCATAGTGAAGTCTCATTGGGTGGGGTACAAGCGGTGTACCCTAAGGGTGAGTATTAGGATCAATTTTGTTCCTTCTATATACATCCGATCTATCTGGAGTGCTCTCGTCCTCTGCTTCCAGGTACGCGGACGATACGAAAATTGATGGAGCTGATGTTGCGAAGACCGTTACCTATCAATCCTGAAAAATGTGTTGTCCTACATATGGGGGCAAGGAATCTTCAGGAACAATATATAATAAACGGCTTGCCTATTTCTGACTGCCGTAGTCATACTGATTTAGGGGTCGTCATAACAGTTGGTCATTTCATGTTCAAAATACCTGTGCCAAGGCTTCCAGAATCTGCTATTTCCCAGAAAGAGTGTTTGGAAAATGCAGCATCACTCTATACAACGTATTGGACCAATAATCGAGTATGCCGGCCCAGTTTGGGATACAAGTTTGATTGGTGACAGGACTTCCTTGAAGAACACACAAAGGCGAGCCACTAGGATGGCTTTTGGTTACCAACGACCAAGTTATGATGGATGCTTCGCTGCAAGGAGACCTAATAATAACATATAGAGCGCTTGCAGGATTGTTTGGAGTTGATCACTCCGATATTAACACTGACTAGCGACTTTGTGGTCACGACTTTAACTCGACTCTTTTAACAACAATCTGGACCGATTGGCTTGAGTAGGTTTAAGTTCATGACATGTTTTACTGTTTCTATTGTAAATTTATTTCTTGAGCCCTATAGATTTATACCTTGGCTCTTATCAAATATAAATAATAATAATATGTACCCCAAACTACAAAAAGGTTCTGGTCCTACAATGCGAATTCAAGCCCCTTTTCTGATGGCCTAGTGTCTGGGAATCCATACCAAGAAGACTCTGGTATTCAGGCCTAGTTTGCTAGGATATCATAGACGTTCGCCATAAGTTATCGGTCTAAGCAAAGTTGTTAGCAACTGTATTTTATATATTTCGTAGAAATGTGCTAATAATAATAATAATAATAATAATAATAATCTTTATTCCTTCCATAGAATAAATTTTTGTAAAATAGAAATCCATGTAAGAGGCTGGAAGACTGAGGTCGATAGCCATTTGATTCATAATCAATAAAGTTGATTTCTCTCTCTCTGTCCTAATCTTCACAGTATATACTACACTCGATCAATAAATGTTCTTTTCCTCTTGCAGGTTTTCAAACTCGCCCAAGAAACCGTTATCCTACTTCTAGAAGCTAACCCCGATATTGGCCTTCTTGTAGATTGGTTAATCGAAAAGTGCTTCACATATAGCTATCCAGTTGCTGACGAATGTTTCCTTGCATTATCATACATGTTCAGTACCAGGTACGATTTACTTTTCTATTTAGTATGTTTAAAGTATTAAAGATCATTTATCGCAGGGAGTATCCTTGTGATCACTATTATGCAGTTATCAATGTAACCTTGATGAATACAGGATGTCCCAGAACCCACATTCGTGATACAGCATTGCAGCTCCTACAAATACTTGACAAGAGGTTCTTCGGCAGTGTCAGTCCTCATCTTGAAAGTGAAACTGGTAAGTGTATTTCAGTTAAAGTCCTCACCAGCTTTCTTATCACAAGAGTTTATTCAATTCATATTACATATATTATGACTTTTGAAGGCAATTTTTAAATAGAAAATACCTACTCTTTGTCTTAAGATTCAGAAATATTTTCTCAGGTGTAAAACTATTCTTCAACTTATGTTATCGTGTGTTTATGTTACTGTATCTTAGTCATCTTCCCCACTTGAATATTAGAATTTCAACACATTCACTTAAAACCAAAAAATTTATTTTTGAATTCATGTCTTACTCCATAGTAAACCTGGTGTTCAACTGGCTATGCTCCTATATTTTTATTCTTAAATGATTTGCCTAAATTACTCTTTCACATTAAGATAGATGACCTTGGTACCCACTTGACATAGATATATAAATAACAGAAAAATCAAACACAAACGTTGATTTGCGAAGGAATTAATTCTGTAACATCTTGAATAATAGCTCACTTCTTCAAAGATAATATGTACCCAAGAATCAGAATGAAAAACCGTCTGAATATAAAGGTTTGGCAAACGGATGTTTGGAATGGAATTATTGATGCAATAAAAAGAGATGGCACTACCACATCACAAAGCCCTCATATTAAATCAATACAGAACGACAAGGGGTAAATTCACATGTTGGATTTTATCTCCTTCTGCCACCTAAGCCAAGAGAGGGGAAGTTTTGGGGCGGCAATCTGAGGCTTTTTGATAATTACTCGCTGCAATCCAGTACAAAATACTTCATATGGCGTTAATTCCAGATAGTCGACAGCCTGTCTTATGGTAGGGTGACAGGAGAAAGCTTTTCCATTCTCTTTTCAACTTTAGGCTATCCTTGGGGACATTTAATTTTTAATACATTGAAATCGGCTTCAAAGTTGGCACTTGCCAGTCCTGTATAAATATTACCATGTCTTTGGGTTATCTCTCATTTACAAAGTTCTCTTTCCTCCACACATTTTTCTAACAGAAGATTACTAATTAATACTTACCTCCGTCCTGCCTCTTACAGCTTATTCTACAGAATCACCAGAAGAAAATCAATATCACACCTCTTTTAGTGAAGAAAAGAATTTTCAGGGTCTAAAAACTCTAAAGAGATAACCCCCTATCAAAACTTCACTCAGTCCATCAATCACTAAACTCATTGTCATCATCATATAAATTGCTGTAGAATCATATGCTTACATTCACCGAGTCACTTTTCTTTCATTGATTTTAACTCTATCCAATGAAATTTATTTAAAGTCTTTTCCACACGAGAAAATGTTTATCCAATAGGATAAAATCCCATCTTCTAAGTTCTCAAATTTCTACTCAAAAATTTAATAATTGAATCACAGATTGGAAACTGCAGTTTGTGAATTGCAATGTTCATCTGCAAACTCGAATCGTATGTGAATCTTGATCGAAGAAAAATAACAAAAGTGAGTTGATCTTCCTCTTGGTGGCGAAAGTGTTATATATTTTGGAGGGTATTTGTCTTTGTATACTATGTGTAAAACAGGACTGCCCATTATTTTGCCCTGAAATATTCATCTTTTCGAAGCAAGGGATATTTACATAAGGTCTGTTAGCTTATCAATCTTTTGGAGTAATATAAATTTTGTTGTAAACAGCTCTTTTAATTGTAAAATTTTCATTCATTTCCTCATTAATCGTTTCTGCTACTTCAAGTTTTTTTTCTCAACAAAAATTGCATATCGTATATTTTTCCGATAATCTAAAACCCGAAATGTTTGAACCCAAAAGATTTGATTATTGATTTATTCACTTGATTTATACTTTTAGTTGTTTTCCATCTCATTTTGAGTATATTTTTGGTGTATCCAGGACCACAACAGTAAATCATCTATAAAACATGCACTTTTCCTTAGATCATGTGGTTGCTAATCGTGTAGCCTAATCATACGAATCAACTTCTTTGATGCTGATGAGACAGTTACAATTCAGGCAGTTTTGATAAGAACCGCTAGATCAACTTTTAAACTTCCCCCTCATCACAAGGGGGAAAAAACTGATGTTTGCAGAACATGTTTGGAGTTCCACTTTTTTCATTGAACATCCTGGTGAATATCTTAAATGGGTCAAAAGCTTTAAGCTACATGTCAAATCTTGCATTTTTTCCAAACAGTTGAAATATAAATTTCACCTTAGATTTCTGGGCGATTGCTCAGAAAAAATTTCTATTCCAAAAAAACGTTGAGAATAATAGATATATTGTATATGCTTTTATTCAATTTCACCCCAGAATCATACAAAATATTTGTGTACAGCTGTCATCACTTGTTTTGTTTTAGAAAATGTTAATTCGCTTCGTTCATTATTCAGGCTTCGTCTGGCCACAAATTTCTTCTTGTTTGGTTTCTCATTAGCTTATATTAGTGACCAGTTAACACTGAAACCGGAGAGATTTGATGTTGCTTTCAAAATAACACAATCTCAGGCAATCAGGAAGTCTGTTGTAATCATTATTTCCCGATCAATTGATGTTTTCGAGTCCATTAGATTAAAAGTGGATGAAGAGCTTGAGACATATCATCATAGTTGTCTGGCATTATTTTGTTCGTAACAAATTCCACTTCTACAGGGACTAGGCAATAACATAGAGCACCTATGTCAATGATTAGGGACCCCAACAAGACATTAATTTCTTCATTCAGAAACCAGCCGGTATGATGATAGTTAGACTATACTGCGATATCTTTGGAATCAAACTATTTAGATCCAATGTTGGATGAATGGCGGTTCTTTCGCAAAGTATTTCAAGAAGATTTGGGGTGTTACATGCACACATAAGAAGTTGAGCATTCCAATTAAATTACTTCATGGGTTCAAGTACAACAAATAACAATTGCTCAAAATGACCTCCATTTTGATTTATACATTTCCTTGCATGTTCTAAAATATTTCCAACAACTTCGGGATTGTTATTATGTTTCCTGTGCTTTCCTGTGTTGTTCTAAGAAGCTGATCCTGAGTATTAATTACAGAAGAATATTCTTGTGATATAAATAACCCCAGATATAATAAACTAGACTAGGATTAAAATTGGGTGATTTTGGAGTTATGACGGCCGCCGCTCCATGCATTTCCAAAATTCTTTAACTGTGAGGCTATTATTTTATCAGTCTGTGCACCATCGTGCTGAAAATACATACTAGCAATATTCATATTTTCGTCAAACTGACAGCAAGTTTCTGAAAACTTCCTATTATACTTTGCCAGTTAGACATTCAGGCAAAATGTAGGGTCCAATTAATTCAATTGTCGAGGACACTGCACATAACTTATGCTGTTGCCAAGGAATGAAAATTTTTTGTGTAAATTGGGCTTTTTTCTGTAAATAGGCATCTGCTTATCATTTGCTAATTCTGTAAGATCCAACTGGTGATGTTTATTATAAGAATATTATCCTCAATCTCTTTGCCTGTGATATGGATTGAATATTGTTGTAGGGACTGCAACCTTAAAGCATATTGTGTCCCCTCCTCTCCCATCAGAGCTGTCGATGTCATCGCCATCTACAGTTCGTCTTCTGATGAACTCCAGTATATGGAATGGCTTCAAGAAGGCAAGTCTTCTGCAGATCTCTTAACCAAAGCATTCCTTCCGTTGGTTTGAGATGGCGAGGCATTCCGTAATCAGGTGCTAGGAGTTTCATCCTACTCCCCACAGAATCTGCACTCGTCAGTTTGTGCTAGTCCTAATCTCATCATATGCTTCCTAAGACAGCATTGCCCTGTGAGGATGTGCTGTGTGTTTTTCAGAGAATCCAATATATTTCTTGGATCCGACTGTGTCAAAGTTCCAGAGGAATTTTTTGGAGTGATACATTCCTGGGACAGATCTCCAGAGTATATCTCTTTCAGTTTCTTCTTTCTTCCGAAATTCACTTTTGTAGGTGTATCTACCTACCCCACAGTAGCCTTTAAAAGGGGTTCGTGCTCCTTTCTTGGCAATTGTGTTGGCCTCCTCATTTTCTTTAATTCCCGAGTGACCAGGAACCCAGACCAAGGAGACCCTGTTGTTCTTGTCTACTTCATTAAGTGATATGGATGCAGGTGATGACCTTCCAATCTATGCCAAAGCATGGAAGGAGGTATGTGCTTAGAGCATTGCTTATGCTTATGGTATTCCTATCCCATATGCGTATTTTGTAAATTACAAGTGAGGTCCTGGGAAGAGCGTTAAGTATAATTTTGCACAAAACACTTTCTTCACCAATGCACTTTTTATAACTCATTCCATTCTTTTGTTAATGATGTTTACTATTCTCGATCTTCTCCAAATTGAAAAATCACTTTGTATCCATAAGAATTTTCAACTTAAAAGATCCTCTCTATATTTAATGATTCAGAACTGATCATCGAAGATCACCTTTCTTAAGAGACACTATCTCAAAATTGAATCATATTTTCATCATAGAGTAACTACACACTTGTCTACTACAAATGCTGTCATCCAACATGCTTCAGGAACGATGTTTCCATCTTCTGAAATGAAACATTATGCTGATATTACTTACCAATATTTGATCATATTATTTGCCTCAAAGTTGTATTTGGACAGTATTAGAGAAAGTTTGGATACATTAATATCATGTATACATTCATTATTCAGCAGAACATTTAACAACCACTGTAGGGAATATTTCTTGCTATTCTTGAAGTTCGTAGTACCTAAATGCACCAGTCATTTCACAAAACTCATTGTTCACCCTTGCAAAGAGCATACTTTTATCTATTATTGGAAGAATGTGTTGAGGTGGTTATTTTGTTAATTTCCTGTTACATAATTTTCAATCATTTTATTCTCGGAATCAATTCATCAAATCAAAATAAAAACTGTTACACAACTCTTAAAATACAATTCGTCAATAAAGAACTGAGTTTAACCATATAATTCAAATTATAATTGTTTTCTTTTCATATTAACAGTAAAACTGTTTGGACTGAGAAAACGAAATACATTCGGAATGGAAAGTATTTTTAATGAAAGGCATACAATCAACCTTAGCGCCTTCCACTGTGTCTACTCATATACCTATCTCGAGATCTATCTCTTGATCTAGATCTTCTGGACCTTTCACTGGGTTTTCCTGGCCTACCTTCTCTCAAAGAAGGACCGTCTCTCAAAGAAGGACCGTCTCTCGAAGAAGGAACGTCTCTCGAAGAAGGACCTTCTCTCAAAGGTCTCAATCTTTCTCGACTCCTCGATCTTTCCCTAGCCATTTCTCTTCCTCTGTCTCTACCATATTCCATAGGCAGCGTATTTTTTTTTCCATGTGGTGGACTCATATCCCGACTCATATCTCTATAGGCCTCTAGAAAAATATAATCTTGTTTCTTCTCTAATTTGATTGGTTTTTCAAACTCCTCATCGCCGGAACTGACAGCATCAAATCTTGCTTCCATTTCTGTTCTTTTACTGGTTAGTTTCACATCGAAACTACTCAAAATACTTGCAAACTTATCAAAAGGATGTAAAGTTATATCACCTACATGAACTGCATTTTCAATTTTGAGTAGCAAGATGTGTGGATTATCCAACCAACTTCTTCCCACAACAACATCAATATTCAAAACATCATCATTTACTACGTATAATTCCATGTTAGGTATTTCAACAGAATCTACACTCATAGTAGTAAGAGCTTTACCGATTGTAACAATTTTTCCTCGGAAAGTGGGAGAATTTGCCATAACATCTGTATCGTCCAGTTGAACATTTAGATGAGCCCTTTTAGCAGCAGAGTATTTTATCAAACACTTTTCACTGCAAGTATCCAAGTAACCAGTAAATTTTATGTTGCTTAAAATAACTATCTTGTAATATTTCGATTCTACTTGTCCTCTTCTAACTAGACCACCACTAACACTTTGCTCACTATTTTGGCGTCTGAGCATAGATTCTTTCTGATTTTCATTCTTCATGAAATCCCATTCATTTTCATCGATGGAATCAAATGCTTGTGAAATAGCAACAGTGTCATCTCCAAACGCAAAGTTTGAGGTCCCTGGAAGTTCCTCATTTCTTCTCATATGTTGACTCATGTCAAAATACTTTCCATTGGGACAATCTTTCGATTTGTGTCCCAATTTTTTGCAAAAGAAACATCGCGTCACTTTGTTCTTAATCAATATTAGGTTACTTTTAACATGTTCATCTTTTCCTACCTTTAATATTTCTTTCAATCTACAATTTCTCTTAACATGACCGCTTTTCCCACAAGTGAAGCACTTTTTTTTATCATCCATTTTCTTGAATTCCTTTGTAACACTGACACGAAACAAATGATGAGATTCGTATAATCTTAAAAGGAATCTTGGAAATCAGGCCCCCAGCGGGATTAACTCCTAACTCCTATAATTTGAATAAACAATCCTGAACACTATCGTCACTATCCAATCGATCATCAAGTCACGAAAACGAAAGCTATCTTTCATTCTTTCATGACATTGACATTGACGTTCTGATGGGCGATGGCGGATTGAGCCACAGAAGGTTCTGTCAATTGATTTTATGTCAAAAGCACAGAATTGAAAAATCATACTGTTTGCGTTCCGTGAATAATTTTCATTTTATGCAATTAAAAATATGGTGATAAATTGATCAGAAATGCATTCGTTGGTGTACTGAATTACTGAAATAACATACATCGATTTTCCAACGACGGATAACAATAACAACAATGGTTAATTTGCGTTTTACACGCATGCGCCTTGAATTTGAACTAATTTCTGCCATTATTTGGGATATTAAGAAAACTACATTTTAAATAGAAATATTTATGAATTTATGCCGTTTAGCGAATTGGATATTCCCATTCAAGGTATAACTTTACCTTGCAAATTTGTCCCTGAGATATTTATTTCGTGAGATATGCTAACCAGAGATTAGTATGAAAACAGAAAGAAATTTGGCCAGGGTCGCCAGGGATTCATCATTAAGGTCAATGTAGTCGTACGAGAACAGTTTCTGTTATAAATTCGCAACATAAAAATATTTAGATGAAACGGATTTCTTTGCAATCTTCTTGGCGACATCATTAGAACTTTATTGATTTACTTCTATTATAGTAGGGAAGCCCAAGCGGGGATTTTGGGATTTACTAAAGCGCGACAGATTAATATACTTATAGGGGGATACCTTGTACCTGGTTAAGTTTTTCCACCAAACATGAGCCATATATATATGGCCGCCCGTCAAGGATAAAGCATCAGATTAGTAAAAAAAAATTGATCATCGGAAATTCTCGAGCGCGTCAGATTAAGGTAGGGTGAGTTAGTTACATGCTAAAAAGTGTATATTCCATTAATCTGACAATTTGAGAGTGACGTAAAGAAGGGGGAGGGTTACAAAGTTGTAAAAAAAAACGACATCTTGACATTCTCGAGCATGGTGAATTTTTTTTTGTTTTGAAGGGAATAATGCAAGAGTACGAAAAATATATAATCTGACGATTTTCACAAGCCGAAGTGATAAAAATCAATTGATAAAGTTGAATGCGTGCAGCTATGCCATGCCTATTTTCCCCTCTCCGTGTTTCTATTCTCCTCTCACTCTTTCTCAATCTTTTGCTCTCTCACTCCATCCCACTCCGGAAGAGGATTCTACTGATGAAGATGATTAAAAAATATATCCTCTAAATTAAATTTTGTATTATTATTATTTTTATAAATATTCTCCTCAAAACAACATAAGCTTTTTCATTTGCACACTATTTCCTGAGCTTTTCGATTAATTAAGTTCAATGATTTGAAAAAATTAAATTTTTTTTTTATTGTCAGATTTAGCGAATCCCTCCGTACAATCGTCAGATTAGGAGACAGCACGTCTAGGCCATATTGATGAACCACATATATCTTAATCTGACGCGCTTGAGTATTTCTAAATGGCGATTTTTTTTGCATATTCTAATAATGACCACGAGTTTGCGTTACATCCCAATCGTCAGATTATTATACAAGAGCATCTTTTAAGGTTCACTTAATACCCCCTTAGAAAATCTGACGAGCTCGATAAAAAAAATTTTTTTTTAATTTTCAACCCTTACGTATGATCACATCCATCATGGAAACGATCAGATTAACATCTATACATTTTTTAAAATACGTAGGACACAGATGCTATCAATATCTGACGCGCTCGAGTATGTCCACGTAACGGTTTTTTTTTACATTTTTGAAAATTTATATCCGCTCACCCCACCGATGAACAGGTATATATTATATAACATTTTTTTCTTCTTATCATCTAAGCTTGACAACCCAATAGCTCTCTATGACGCTCGAGTAAATCCCGAATTAGCTACGTGGGCTCCCCTACTACTATACCTTGTGGCCCACCACAGACGCGGATCTCGTTTTGAGGGAGTAAAGAAGGAAGATATTTTCCGATTTTGAGAATATTTTCTCGTGATGTTCATAGTTCCGTACGATTCGACTGATTTGTGTCATATGATTAATTCTCGGAATAAACTATTGAAAATAGTGGTTTATTTTCAATACAGATCTTTTTATCTCATGGCACAATTGTACGATTGAACTGTTCATTTTCGAACCAACAATCAATGTATGTATTTCAATGGGTCCTTACGCCACCACAGACTGTCTATTTTCGTCCCAACAGTGAATGTATGTACATATTCGGGTCGAAACTAATCGTTTGAGATCATTCTCGGCAAAAAAAGTGGACCAGGTTTTTTTTTTGACGCCTGTTGGTACAAGTGAACGCTCTGGCTATAAATTTGAACAAGACCGCCGCAGTGCTTTTCCAATTTTCTCAAAATTCATTTCGTTCAGTTGGCAGGTACCTGTTTTAAAGTTTTGTGACTGGAATTTTCTGGAAATTCATGAAAAATCATAATTCAAATCGAATTATTTCAAAAGAAAATCTTAACACTATTAATTAATTAAGCTTCAAATCTTCAGTTTGACAGAATTATGATTCACTTGAAGAATGCATTCTTCAGATTAGGTTGAGCTTTCTTCTTATAGACGCCAATGAGGAGCCACTAGATTGTACTCGACTATCTGGAATGGAAAATTTATTATACAGTGTGTTCATAAACTTTTAGATTTATTTTCATTTGAAATTGATT
Source organism: Halyzia sedecimguttata (assembly GCA_937662695.2). Classification (NCBI taxonomy): domain Eukaryota; kingdom Metazoa; phylum Arthropoda; class Insecta; order Coleoptera; family Coccinellidae; genus Halyzia; species Halyzia sedecimguttata. The sequence continues at coordinate 123,325,594 of OW569411.2, forward strand.
AGACTTATACGATAATCAAAGATATATACAGTGTGGAAAAGGCAAATGGAATAAATTCATTATCTTGGTACATATTTATGGAAAATTCCGGATCACGTCAAATTTTAATTTTGAATTGTCATTCCCCTTCGTAAAAATGCGAACCCTACCTTCAACCCCCTTCGACAAGACAGGTGCTGCCCCCAATATTTCAAATAGTGTGTATGGTGTATAGTGTGATACATCGTTTGAAAGGTCTTTTCCTTAGACTATAAGAGAGAGGACGGATAACATATTCTCTGACATTGAAACCATATGTCCACTAATTGTCCAACTAATTGTGGACATTGTCTGAAAGTTACGACCCCTCTATTTTCGGCTGCAGTTTTAAATATACCACTATTAAATTAAATACAGCTACGATAACTCAAAAAAAAATTGGTTCAAGCCCTGTGGACAGGAGCTTTGGCACTGTTGTTCAAACTTTGACAAATCATATCTTCGAAAGTATTGGTAAGAGTTGGGAATTATATCAATGGATTCTTATGATAGAACTTCATAATAGCAGAAATTGAATTCAAACATCATAAAAGAATTCAAATTCAACAAGAGTGCCAAAAATTATTAATCCAAAACCAATAGAACAATTCTACCCAACAACGAACTCATCCGAGATATTCGTTCCTCAATTCTATGATGAACGATATATTTTTTCCTCAAATCCACTCTGAAAATTATATTATATCAATTGAAACTTAAGCCAATATTTCAGTTTTGTTTTTACTGGAGATATTCTGAACTCAATATTATTAACTTACCATTACCAGTCCCATCATCATATGGATTAACCATGGGCATTAAATATAAAAATTTGACATATCATGTCTCAGGAAAATAAGTTGACATGTATCAACACAGATCATATTATAATAGTTCATAGATAGAATAATTATCGCATTCTGTGAAAACACAGAAGTGCGATTTATTATTGAAATTTTGAAAAATCATATCTCCGAAAGTATTAGCTTGTTAGAGTTAAAAATTACATCAATTGATTCCTATGATGAAACTGCATCTTGAGAAAACTTATTTTGAAATTTGTAATGTAAAACATTTTTTTTGTTACTCCGAAACCATCTGACCGATATTGCTCAATAACGAACTTAGCCGAGATATTTATGTACCAAACCTATTCTGAAAATTTCAACTGTCTAGCTCATTCCGTTCGAGAGTTATCGTTTTAACGGCCGGCCGGACACAATCGATTTCGACCACGTATTTTCTTGATCAGTGAGTCGAACCAAATCGTAAGACCATTTTCAGCCAAAATTCGAAAATTACAGACATTTGGCCAGATTGATAAGCACTCTGTTCCGAGGAACAAGAGCGCCAAAAATGTATTATTGTCATAACTATCACAAAAGCAAACTTTATATGAAATATTGATACTATTATTTTATTTTGGAGCACAATGAATAGAAAAATCTTAAAATAAACTTCAGGACAAAGGCGACAAACTCTGTTATTTATTAAAAACGAATTTCTATCATGTAAAAACCGAATCAATAAAAAAATTGTAATCACTTCAACAACGAGTATTACCATCATTAATTGCCATTTTTGGCGCTCTTGTTCCTCGGAACAGAGTGCTTATCAATTTGCCTAAATGTCTGTAATTTTTGAATTTTTGGCTGAGAATGGTCCGGCCGTTAACACGATAACTCTCGAAAGAAAGAAGTAAGAGGATTGAAATTTGCAGGGTAGTTTTGGAGCGTAAATATCTCGGACAAGTTCGTTAACAGGCAGAATCCATCAAGCGGTTTCGGAGTTATGGCCGTTTTTAGTAAAAACATGTTTTATGAATATTTCTATCTGAATTTCAGCATCAAATTGTAGAATAATGACCTTTATATGCATGCGAAGTTTTGTATTGATTGGATTGCCGTAATGTGTCAAAAAAAAATTGAAAAATTTTTCTACAATAACTCTCGAACAAAATGAGTTATGCAGTTGAAATTTTCAGAGTACGTTTGAGAGATAAATATCTTGGTTAAGTTCGTTATTGGGCAAAATCGGCCTGATGGTTTCGGAGTAACGAAAAAAACATTTTTTTTTTAACAACGAATTTCTAATTCAATTTCTATTTAAGATGAAGTTTTACCATAAAAATCCATTGATATTATTTTCGACTCTAAGAAGCTAATACTTGCAGAGATATGATTTTTCGAAATTTCAATACTGAATCGTACTTCTATGTTTTCACAGAATGCTGTACTCAATTTTTCTATCTATGAATTATTAAATGATCTGTGTTCTTACATGTCATCTCATTTTCCTGTGAGAGATAAATGTCAAAATTATTTCTGGTTCGTTATTCTTGATATAAAATACCCTTCCTGTTCTATAAAACAAAGTATGAATGAATGCAAAATTACCTATGAAATAACCTTTAGCTATCGTACTTTTGAGGTTATAATATAATGCCCGTGGATAATCCATATCCATATGATGATGGAAATATATTATTTGGTAAGATACATAATCAAATTGGGTTCAGAATATCTCCAGTCAAAACAAAACTACAATGTTGTCTAAGTTTTAATTGATATAATATAATTTTCAGTGTAGATTTGGGGAATGAATATCTCGGATAAGTTATTGTTATTGGGGAGAATCGGTCTGTTCGAATTTAATTTCTTTCATGATGCAGTTCTATCGGAAGAATCCATTTATATCATTCCCAGAGACCAATAATTTCGGAGATATGATTTGTCAAAGTTTGAGCAAGAGCGCCAAAGCTCCTGTCCACAGGGCTTGAACCAAGTCCTCAATAAGTTCCTTACCAGTTAAAGCAATTATTTCACTCTTTCCTGTTCGCTTTCGCCATTTGAACCTTAGCAGATTCCTTAGTGCCCTTCGGAAGTTTTTTCCGCTCGCGCAGTACAGTATGAAATTTATTCCGAAATTTGTATAAAACAGGAGCTGGCACCACTGTTGTAACTGCTGCAAGGTGTAGGATGGGTCGACTTTTATTGCCTTCACCTGAAATATTCGACAACTTACAACCTATACAAAACTCTCAGAAGGTTCAATGAAGAACCGATTTACAATCAATGGGCGAGAAAAACCTTGTGACGAATATTGTTTTTGCGCCCTTGTTCCACCAAGCTTTTTTTGGAAGCTTTGTAAAATGGTCTTAAACATTTAATTTCGACTCACTAATGAATATTCCGGGGTCAAATCAAAATCTGGCCGTCCGTAAGCCCGAACGAAATTGGTTAGATAGTTGAAAGTTGTAGGGTACGTTTGGTGTATGAATATCTTGGTTAAGTTCGTTAATGGACAAAATGCGTAGAGTGGTTTTGGAGTTATAGTCATCTGAAATTTTGTTTACCCAATAACTCTGGAAAACCAGATCTGATCGATTTGAAACTCGATTGTTAGTTTAAAAATACCGACACGAAGACTTTACCAAATTTTGTGAGGATCGTATGATGTGCAATTATTTTGCTTGCACATAATAGGATTCAGTCTTATTTTGGCATTTGGGTGACCACTAAATATATCTTGGAGCGTGCAAACATTAAATGAAAATGGAGCATACAAAAAATAACCTTCATCGCTAGTGATGAAGGACTATCGCTCATTGATCTGGGGCTGAGGTTTTAAACGAAAATTCATGGCAATTATATGAACGGACAAGTCAGTTTGGGGGAAATACCGTTGTTTCCGAGTTGGAGTGTCAGTACCGTGGCCCTGGGGCCAATTTTGAAATTTATGCTACCCTTTCGGGCATTTTTCTTTATGCGCTTGAGCAGACGAGAAGTGATTTAACTGCTGGAGTTTTTGTCTGAGAGGGTTGGGGTTTTGAGGTGCAGGATACTATTCCTCCATAGAATCCCCTTTGGGAAGGTCCGCGCATTCGTAGATTTAAGCTGTGATATCTCCTGAACCAATGGTTTTGAAGGATCAGAGTTTAGTATGTGGTGTGTAATTTTAAGAGGACTTTCAGCCACGAATAGATTGCGCATGAGCAGAAGAGAAGTCGCTCTTTTTGGGTTGTATGGCTTATGTTAGCGGTCATGGATTTGGTGTTGAGCCGATACTGTGAGGTTTTAAAAGAAAATTCATGACAATTATGTTCACGACCAAGTCAGTTTCGAGAAAATAGCGTTGTTTCCTTGTTAAAATGTATGTGCCGTCGCCCTGGGGCCAACTTATAAATAACTAAATTTGGAAGATCTATAATAAATTACATTCGGATTTGAAGAAAAGACGTCAGTGGCGTTTCTAACAGGGGTCCCTTAACCGTATTTTTTTTTTTATTTCGAACTACGATGAGCCTATTATCCAGACTGTTTTAATAGTCAGAATTGTTAAAGGAACTTGAAAAAATATAAAAAAGCACTGACGTGAAGTCAGTACTCTTTGGCGTGCTTGTTCACGTTGGCTAATTTGAATTGAATGGTAAGTGCTTCAAGTTCAGTGGATAGAGTGAGCCGGAGATCCAGTCAGACTGTAGTTTCCACTATTCACTGTGTGGTCAACAGTGGTGTACCTAAGCTGGCGTAAAGATACAGTAACAAAGTCGACAAAGAACACAACTGACTCTCTTTAGTCGCACAAGCTCCTAGGAGCTTCGGAGGGATCTCCTTGGGTAAGACCTAGCAGGGTAGGTATAATCATAATCATGTATATAGCAAGCGCACCAATGCAGATTAACTTCACCTTGAAAGAAATGAAAACGCCTCCGAAGCTCCTAGGAGCTTGTTCGACTAAGGAGAGTCAGTTGTGTTCTTTGTCTACTGTGTTACCGTATCCTTACGCCAGCTTAGGCACAGCACTGTTTATTTTTGACCCGACAGTGAATGGTGGCCACTACCGTCTGACTAGATCTATCCACTCAACTTGAAGCACTCACCATTACATTCAAATTAGCCTAAGTGAATAAGTGCGCCAAAGAGTACTGACTTCTCGTCAGTGCTTTCCTAAATTTTTTTTTTCATTTTCACTTACCTCAATTAAATAAGCAACTATTCTCAAAATGTAACTGGGAAAATTGAAACATAAAAAGACAGTTGATATTATCAGCAGCATTTTAGTGATACTTTGCTGAGTTATCGTGTTGGCATATTTCAATTTCAAAGAATCTGACGCTTTCCCGAATCGATTCCCTCGCAGAGTCATACCACTTCTTATTTTTGTGAAATGACATATAACTTTTCCTATCCATATATTTAGGAACATAATGATGGTGACAGGTGCCACATAAGTTATGAAGGTGTCTATGTAGTTGAATTTGATTGCTAGGTTTGCTAGTTCTGGTTCTATGCCACATACGCTTGTGCCGCTGTGGTCTGTTATAGCAGACAAGTAAACCAGTGGTATATAAAGAATGGCTGCGAAAATCAGCAGACTGAAAATGACCAATTTCGCTCTGGAAACCGTCCATACCTAAAAAGAAAAATATTTTGTAGGTTATAGAACATATGGCGAAATATTTAGATTTTTTATCGTCTAAGATCCGGGAATTTGTATACACTGGGTGAGTCTTTAAGTTGTATATTCATTTTAACCATAGATTCCTCTTATGAAATAAGACACTTTTCATTTAAAATTTTTCCAGATTCGGCCTAGGTAAAAATTTACAAATATTTAAGAATTTCATTTTAATGTGCTAATACACTCCTGCATTCAAATCTCGCGTTTCGATAACCAAGTTATCTTCTTCAGAGACTAAAGGTAAACTGATATTTTTAATGCTGCGTCATCCTTATACAGGGTGATTCACGAAGGCCATTCGTTAGAGTATTTCAATGAAAGTCATGACAAAAACCTCAAAACTAATTTTTTTCAAATGAGAGCCAATTTTTTGGCGCTCTAGTTCCTCGGAACTGAGTGCTTATCAATTTGCCCAAATGTCTGTAATTTTCGAATTTTTGGCTGAAAATGGTCTCAAACGATTTGGTTCGACTCACTGATCAAGAATCCGCGGTCGAAATTCATCCTGTCCGGCCGGTCCGGCCGGCCGGCCGTAGGCACGATAACTCTCGAACGGAATGAGCTAGAGAGTTGAAATTTTCAGAGTAGGTTTGGGGGATGAATATCTCGGCTAAGTTGGTTATTGGGCAAAATCGTACAGATGATTTCGGAGTACCAAAAAAAAAATTTTTCTTTACAAAACAAATTCCAAATTAAACTTTTTTTAATAAGCAGTTTTATCATAAGAACCTATTCATATCATTTTTAACTCTAACAAGCTAATACTTTCGGAGATATGATTTTTCAAAATTTCAATGTAAATCGTATTTCTACGTTTTCACAGAATGATAGAATTATTATGTGGGTATTCTATGAATTGTTATAATGTCAACTTATTCTCCTGAGAAATGACGTTGTTTCATTCCAGCAAACGTATAAATATGAGAATGATAATATAATATCATACTTTTTGTTGGTTGATATTTTCATGCCGATGGTCAATCCATATGATGATGGGAATGGTAATGGTAAGTTAATAATATTGAGTTCAGAATATCTCCACTAAAAACAAAACTGGAATATTGGTGTATTGGAGTAGATTTGAGGAAAGATATATATTATCGTTCATCATAGAATTCAGAAATGAATATCTCGGATGAGTTCGTTGTTGGGTAGAATTCGTCTATTGGTTTTGGATTGATAATTTTTGGCACTTTTGTTGAATTTAAATTCTTCTATGATGTTTGAATTCAATTTCTGCTAAGATGAAGTTCTAAATTTCAAAAATGAATCGTACTTCTATGTTTTCACTGAATGCTATAATTATTCTATCTAAGCTTTATTATATGATCTGTGTTCATACTCGTACATTTCATCCTGTTTTATAATAGAGAGTCAAATTCATTTCAGCTATTTTAATTTGGTTTCTTCCATGGTGCAGTTCTCATTCTCGGATTGCTCATTTAATCTAGATAAATGAAATATTATTTGAATTGAATTTCCTTTATGATGCAGTTCTATCATAAGAATAAATTGATATAATTCTCAACTCTGAGAAACCAATACTTTCGGAGATATAATTTGTCTGTTTGAACTAGAGCGCCAGAAAGCTCCTGTCCACAGGGCTTGAACCCATTTTTTATGTATTATTTATGTATGTTTTGTGTATTATAAAAAATACACTATTTTTTAACGTAGATTTCAGTTGACCAATAAAAAAAATGGGTTCTCATTTGAAAAAAATGATTTTAAAGGTCTTTGTCATGACTGACTTTGACATTGAAATAGAAACACCCTGTAAGTTCAATTAAATTTTTAATTAACGAAGGAGAAGCATCGGTATATTTTCTGGTAGAAGCTAGAAAATTAAAAAGTTTCATGCAAAAAACTACAAGTTATTACCATGGGAATGAAGCCCTACTTGAAAACTTTTAAAGGGTTTTTTCAGATTTCACGAATTTTGTGAGAAAAATATGTAAGTTAACTATAAATTTTAATGTGTTCATCTCGAGTCTTTCTTTGAAATATTCTAAGGAGCGGTCTTCGTGAAACACCCTGTATATACTAAATTACACAGTGTCAATATGGTGGTGGGGAAGGGACTCCCCATACAAAATTCATACAATTCTTATTTTCTTAACAAACTATACAACCGACTATAAGGTAGAGTTCCTTTGTGTTTATTTAAACTATTGGTACATTTAACTTTTGCGTGAGGAGGGTCTCTCCCCTCCCAACACCATATTGACACTGAGTAATTTAGTATATAAGTATGCTGGATGATGCAGCATTAAAAATGTCAGTTTACCTTCAGCCTTCAGTCTCTGAAGAAGATAACTTGGTTTTGGTTATCGAAATGCGCGTAAGATAATGAAATGTGGTAGTGTTGGTGTAGTGGTAGTCACTGAAAATCGCTCAAGGTTTCCGCACCACAGAGGGTTGGAGTTCGTATGGATCTCCCTAGGTGGCGCTGGTAAGATGTTCTTTCCAGTAGTTCGCAACAATAGGACTTAAGTTTCCTAGATCCCCCCGTTTGTCATTCCGTGGCTCAGTTACGCTGATTTTTAACAACCATGAAACCGGTACGTTTCTTGCCTGAATGACACTTTCCTCTTTGAGGGAACACTGAGCGATGAGGTGGCTAGTCCGGATCACGAGAAAATATTTTTTGTTGATGAAAATCGACGAATATTTCACCGTGCGTTTTTGAGAAAATGGTTATTATTTTAAATAGAGCCAAACAAATACGCAAATCCATCACTTTTCGATGAAATTTGCAAAACCCTTTTTTTATTTTTCTACTAGCTGTTCATTAATATATTATAGAATGTCCCATCTTTTAAAATTTTTCAAATATTTTTATTCCCACAATATTAGGGGTTTCTTCATAAAATGTAATCAGGGAATTACGTTGTGAAGGTCTATGTTTTTATACAGGGTATCCCGGCATTACGCGAAGATATGTGCCTCCCATAATTCAGTTTTTGGCGCTCTTGTTCCTCGGAACAGAGTGCTTATCAATTTACCCAAATGCATGTAATTTTCGAATTTTTGGCTGAAAATGGTATCAAACGATTTGGTTCGACTCACTGATCAAGAATCCGTCGTCGAAATCGATTCTGTCAGGCCGGCCGTCCGTTAACACGACAACTCTCGAACGAAAGGAGCTAGAGGACGAGTTCGTTAACGGGCGAAATCCATCAAGCGGTTTCGGAGTTATGGCCGTTTTTACTAAAAACGTTTTTTATGAATATTTCCGAAACCGATCACTCTATCTATCTGAAATTTAGCATCAAATTGGAGAATCATGACCTTTAGACGCATGTGAAGTTTTGTATTGATTGGGTTACCGTAAAGTGTCAAAAAAAAATTTGAAAATTTTTGAATTTTGTTTCTACAATAACTCTCGAACGGAATGAGCTAGGCAGTTGAAATTTTCAGAGTAGGTTAAGGAAATAAATATCTCGGTTAAGTTTGCTTTTAGCCAAAATAGGCGAGATGGTTTCGGAGTAACGAAACACATTTTTTTTTTTAACAAATTTCAAAATATTTTTTTTTTTTAAGATGCAGTTTCACCCTAAAAATCCGTTGATATCATTTTCAACTCCAACAAGCTAATACTTTTGGAGATATGATTTTTCGAAATTTCAATAATGAGTCGTACTTCTATATTTTCTTAGAATGCTATAATTATTCTATCTATGATTTGTGTTCATACTCGTATATGTCATCCTGTTCTATAAGAGAGAGTCAAATTCATTTTAGGTATTTTAATTTGATTTCTTCCATGGTGCAGTTCTCATTCTCAGATTGCTCATTTAATCTTGATAAATAAACTATTATTTGAATTAAATTTCCTTTATGATGCAGTTCTATCATAAGAATACATTGATATCATTCTCAACTCTGAGTTAACAATACTTTCGGAGATATAATTTGTCTGTTTGAACAAGAGCGCCACAAGAGTCCTGTCCACAGGGCTTGAAATAATTTTTTTATGATAACTTCCGATCAACTCAACCGATTCTGGTAATTTTTCGAATTTGAATCAATAAAAATATCACTAATGATTTGTTTCCAACACCGTTCCCATAAGTCTTCAAGACAGCCAGGAACAGACTGACCCTGCACTAAATGGTCATAATCTTTTTACTAGTTGAAGATATCGGCGAAATTCCTCCATTTATGTATTTTATCATTAATTTCGAATAGTATGGTACCCTTTTTTAGCAGAATAAATGATAACATACATACATGGAGGAATTTCTCCGATATCTCCAACCAAAAAAAAGTTGCTGACCATTATATGCTAGGGTCAGTCCGTCCCTGGTCTTGAATACTTATGGGGAAGGTGTTCGAAACAAATCAATGCTGATATTTTTATTTATTCAAATTCGAAAAATTACCAGAATCAGTTGAGTCATTCGGCAGTATCACAAAAAACTGTACCATTTGGACATCTTCGCAGGGTGGAGTCGTAGGGAAAAAAAATTAAAGCATTCCAGACTCGTCTTTACATACTTTATTTACACCCGAGAAAGAGTCACGTAGTGCCGGCACACCCTGTATGTGTATTTCAGATAAAGAGAGATTCGACCAATCAGGGAAAAAAGTTCCACTCAGGGCAATGCCCTGACCAGCCCTGCGGTGGCTACGGGCACAGCCCCCTATATCTACTAGCCTGGAAGATGATAAAATGGCAACACCGCTCTGAGTCGTACGCGAGGCGATTCAGTAGAAATAATCCAAAGGAAATGTCACTATTTACACACTGCAGTTTAATCACAGAACATAGAAATTTTGTATGTTCTGTGATTAAACTGCAGTGTGTAAATAGTGAAATTTCCTTTGGATTATTTCTACTTTGAGATGAGTACTAGAAATGGACTAGAAATATAAGTGAAATAGAACTTTCATTTCTTCCGATTTTATAAAAGATTTTGATGATCTTTCTAATAATTTTTCAACAAAAATTGATACATCTGGATGGGAATTCAAGAAGCTCAAAGAATCTATCTATTTTTATATATGTGTTCAATTTCCAAAAGTCTGCATCTGTAGATGCTTCAGTTGAAAACAATAAGGACCTTATTCATCTTAAATTATTCATTAAGAATGTTCAGATTTCCTGTAGTGATGTGAAATTGATTCTTCCTTTCGATCTTCCCCCGAGCAGATGGTCTCAACTTACTAATCTGCTTTCCCGCTACAGAAATATAATTAATGGGGATTCAGATTCGGAATTTATCAATTTGTTTTATCAACATTTTTACACAGTTCAAATCAAAAAATAATTGTATGTGAATTTACTCTTAATAGCATTCAATTGATATTCTGAATTCACAGAGATTTGTTGTTGTGGTTCACATTCATAAATCATTCTAAATTCACTTTGTTCTGTTTGCGCAAATTCAAATTTGAAAATTTTTGTAGAAAATACGAATTACAATTTTATTGTCCACCGAATGGAAAATAAACAGAAACATTTTTAGATAGCAGAAACCCACTATTTATAGTAAGAATCAAAACAAGACAAACTCTAAGATGATTATCACAATTTTCATTAGCCTACATTATTAGTGTCTAATAGTTATGTATGGGAATATATTTTTATTTTGAGAATTTCATTCAAGTTTATAATTTTTTTGCCAATAGTTAACCCTACACCTGTTCGTGGTTCTTGCTGAACAATGAATTTAATAACAGCTACCTAGGTTTCTATTTCAACTTGATCTCAATAATATTGTGCAGAATGATATGTAGTTATTCAATTTATTGAAAAAGTAGGTTCTCATATTGTTTATTCATCCAGGGATTCCAAGCAAGAAAACCTATTCAAAGTGTTCATTAGAGTTTTAAATTGGAAATATACGATATCCAGCGCTACCGCATTGAAGAAGTATGCCTCTAAGGGCCGGTTTCTCAATTGCGAGTTAACCCGAGGTTGCGGGTAACCCGAGTGTTGCGCATTTATGAATATCGTTAAATACATGCGTCACCTCGCAACCTCGAGTAAACTCGCAATTGAGAAACCGGCCCTAAGGGCCGGTTTCTCAATTGCGAGTTAACCCGAGGTTGCGGGTAACCCGAGTGTTGTGCATTCATGAATATCGCTAAGTACATGCTGCAACTCGCAACCTCGAGTTAACTCGCAATTGAGAAACTGGCCCTCAGAGACGATAAATTGCGGCGTTATCAGACTGTGTTCCAGGCTATCTCTATAGTGGGCTGTGCTACGGGCCTGGTACTGAATAATTTATTTCCAGTACCTTGTTGACACTTACCGAGCGTTGAATTAAGGGGTACCTAACAGCTATGAATCTTTCAATTGTGAAAGATACCACCAGCCATACACTCAAAAAACTGCAGACTCCACTGATGTAGACTAGGGCTTGACAAGTGCCCTCGTGATTAAATAAGTCTATTTCGAAGAAGCGAAGCCAAACCATGAAGATGGATAGCAGGAATATCGTATCGCTTATTGCCAGGGCTGACAAATAGTAAGAGGACGATAGGTGCCTCATCTTTGGGCTGTGGAAGAACACGTAGACAGACAGAGAATTTCCTACAGTTCCTAAGCATACCTATAATGGAATTACGCATTTGTCAAAATGTTATTGAAATGAAAGAAAAGTAATGTATTCAGAATCGCTTTTGTGGTTACACTTATTCGTAGTGTCCGATCGAAACTGGTATTTCAGCCGAAACCGAAACCGAACTTTCGGCCAGGGTCTCAGTTTCGGCCGAAACCGAAACCGATACTTTATATTGCATACTGAAATCTACTGTATTTTTTACAATTTTATTCGCATATACATAAAAATAGTTAAGGAGTGTAAAATAAAATAAAAAGACATTTTTTTTGAGATCTTTATTTATTATTTTGGTATTACCAAGTTATCAAAATAATCAGTTGAAGTATACAGGGTGATTCCAAATCAGACGTGAACCTTAGAGGAGGTGTTAGTATGGATCATTTGCTGTGGTTTGAGCCATTTTTATTGATGACCAATCAACGGTTTCCGAGATATTTGAGTACTGGTTCTGTTGAAAAAGAATTAGTATGATTTGAAAGGGAATATAAGGAGCAAATAGAGGAAAATAACGAATTTTTATTTTCTTGTTGCAACTAAGCTCGAAATTACATTAGAAAATGTATTCATAAATTATGATCCACCATTCCATAGGCTAGCACGTGCCGTCTTTCTGATGTCTTCAGTTGTTATTTTCCGCCTGAAATATACTCACGCTGTCTTTTTATACACATTCACTATTTTAAATGCCGGACATTCAAAAGGTTGCTTATAATAAATCTGCTGAAACGAAACTAGTTAAGCAATCTAACGAAATCTTTTAGAGAATGAAGAAGGAATTTGGCAAGTTTTTAAAATAATTTTGGCATACAAAATTGTGAAATTCGAAAGTTGCAGACAAATTGATATTAGAAATTGATTTTTCACATATTCATATACCACATATCAAATCATACTAATTCTTTTTCAACCTCTTATACAGCATAGTTTTGCTTTTTTCGTACATATCATATTCTTTTCTGATAAAAATAAACCAAAATTATCACCAAATTTGGTCAACGTAGAAAAAATTTACGAAATATGTACTATAAGTTCAGAAATCTTTTAAAAATCACCCGAACTCCAAAAACCGTTGATTTTCGGTTATAAATAAATATGGATTAAACAACAGCTAATGTGTCATACTCCAAGTTTCACGTCTTATTTGGAATCACCCTATGTAATCTAATTAATAATCATTAAAGAGAATTCTCAGTCTTAACAAAGATAGATCACAATATCTCGTACGACAATTACGTATACCTACTTATAACTCCTGGCCAAACGACCAGGATAATTCACGAACATTGTGCGGCCATTGTGGGCCGAAACCGAAACTAAGGCCGAAACTAGATTTCTTGGCCGAAACTGGCCGAAACCGAAACCGAACTTTCGGTCGGTCACTACTTATTCGATTGCTCCCGTATATACGCAAAGTTGCATCGTGAATCATTTCATGAAGATATGCTTACATAAATTATGGAGAATTTCAAATTTTAAACAAAGCATTCCTAATTTGGCCAGTAGGTATTTCGAAGTTCATATTGGAATTCGTTTTTTGAAGCACCTAGGGGTCTGTTTTCCATGAAATTTTGTACGCTCCAAGAGGTCAACTAAATGCCAAGATTAGACAGTAGACTCAATCCGATGTATGGTTTCGTAATTTCAAGCAAAATATTCTGCGAAATAGTTGATCAGTTTTTGAATTTTTTCTGGTCATGCGATCCTTACGAAAATTGGGGTCTTTATATTGCAACTAACTACCGAGTTTCAATTCTTTTAGATCAGTATTCTTCGAGTTATTGGGGTAATTTTTTTTCTGTACGAATTTATCAGATAAATACAAACCATATAAAGCATACATCAAAGGTCGTAATTCTACAATTTGGTGCTAAATATCAGACAGATCGAAGGAGCAGTTTCGGAAATATTCAGAAAAAAAGCTTCAGTTCAAAATGTCAATAACTCCGATTTTGTCCATTAACGAACTCACCCTGGATATTTATGCTCCAAATCTCGCAATGAAACATTTCATAAATTCGTACCTATTACTTACGCCAGGAAAATTAAATTGATTTAGAAAAACTTCGGGATAACTCCTGAACACCCGGAATTTTGAAACTTTTTAAACGGCATACTGTTAGGTATGAAACCGGCCTCGTATAACTTGCCTCTCACTAGATAGACCGGGGTGGATAATTTTTGAAACAAAAAAAAAATATTAGAATGAACCCCATTGGAAAAGGAAGGGAATATAACAAAAATGAAAGGAAAAATAATTTACGGGAGATCTGAGGGCGGAAAGTAGAAAGGGGTGAGTTTTTAAGGTTAAACAACGTTTTCTCTCGATTTCCGGCAAAACTACAAGTCCTATGCAAAAAAGTTGAATGGCAAAGTTGTAGGAAAAAGATCTACAACTTTTGTATTTCCTCCTTTTTTCAAATTACCTCAAAATGTATGTGAAAAATTCAAATAATCAAGTTTTTGATTTTTAAATTTATCTTTTGCAAAAAAAAATGTTCACGAAATTTTTTGAAAACTTACATTTCTATGTCCCAAATACACTCTAATTTTTTTGATTTATAATATTTATTTTGTCATCTTATTTTCACTTTATTATCGAAAAAGCAGGCTAATTTTCTATCGAAAATTCTCACCTCAAAATATCTGCTTTTTTAAAAAAGGTGGTGGGCTTTTTGTTCGTTGAAATCTCTACTTTCTGATGGTGTAAAAAAAATATACATTACTATGGTAAATTTTGCTAAGTTAATAAATTTAATATTTAATAAGACATCTACAATATTTTGAGAAAGTTGTTGAATCTTCTCTAAATTAAATGCGTAGATGACTATTTGTTGCTATTTTAAGATAACTTATATACCTGAGTGACTGAGGAAAATTTTAGCCCATCAATAAGTATTTCATAGAGAAGTGACGAAGGGGCTAAGAGGATCTGGGCCTTACTACCTGTTATTTCGTAGCATTTTCTGAGAAAACTTAACATAGAAATGTATATTTTTTTTACACCATCAGAAAGTAGAGATTTGGAGGAACAAAAAGCCCACCGACTTCTTCAAAAAAACAGATATTTTGACTTGAGGTTTATTATCGATTGAAAATCAGGGTTCTTTTTCGATATTAAGTCAAAATAAGGTGAAAAAATGAATATTTCAAATCATAAAAATTACAGTGTATTCAGGACATAAAGAGGAGGGTTTTCAACAAATTTCGTGAAGAAAAATTTTTGTTCTAAAAAATAAAAATCTAAAAACTTGGTTATTTGAATTTTTCGCATAAATTTTGAGGTTATGTGAATGAAGTGTAAATTAGAAAGTTGTAGATCTTTTTATTACCTATAACTTTGCCCTTTTCTCCATAGGACTTGTGATTTTGCTTGAAACCGAGATAATCCGTTTTTTACACTTAAAAACGCACCCCATTCCACTTTCCGACCTCAGATCGCCCGTAAATTATTTTTCCTTGTATTTTTGTTATATTCTCTTCCTTTTCCAATGGGTTTCATGCTACTATTATTTTTTTCACTTTTTACCATTTTCAAAGGCTATATCATACCATAGTCTTGAGGACCCAAGCATGAACAAACGCACCAAATACCTTCACGTCAGTGCTTTTTCCAGGTGTACTGGTAAAAATTCGGGACATATTTCGAATACAAAACGCATGTTGTTTAGCCAACGTCCAGTGTTTATTTGAAATTTAATACCTGAAATCTCGACGCCCGCACATTATATTTTTCAAGATTAAATGAAATTCCATTTGTTCAAATAGAGTTATCAAATTACAAATTTAATTGATGAATGGAATAAATTCTTCGAAACGTTCAACATACATGTATATATATAAAGATATATAGATAAATGAGATAACTCACCAGAATAGGAATATAATAAAACTGAAATGTTTCTCCTAGTGAGGTCCACAAGTAAAAATCTTCGGGGGAAAACGTACTTTCCATAACAGAGAATCTGACCGTCAAAATTTCTGCACCAAGTTTCACACCCTCAGATGACTTAGTGTTAGTGCCCTCAGAATGTACACATTCCATGCTTATATCGGAAATGCCCCGTGGGTGTGAAGTTTTCGCGCATCCTTCAAATTGATTTTGTTCGTGCTTCTGTATTATCATTATTTTCCGCGCGCTGACATTTCTTCTGAATATAATATGTATTTCACCAACTTGTGGTCAAAGGGCATAGCCGGATAAATATGGGAAATGTGCCCCCATGGCTTTTTGACTCACACTCAGGGGATCGATTTGTCATCGAGTAAAAATAATTCACCTCAATTTATAGCCCTTCAACTCAAACGGCTTTCAAGATTTTCAAAAAAAACCTGTTTTTGGCGCTCTAGTTCCTCGGAACTGAGTGCTTATCAATTTGCCCAAATGTCTGTAATTTTCGAATTTTTCGATGAAAATGGTCCTAAACGATTTGGTTCGACTCACTGATCAAGAATCCGTGGTCGAAATTCATTCTGTCCGGCCGTCCGGCCGTAGGCACGATAACTCTCGAACGAAAGGAGTTTGAGGATTGAAATTTGCAAGGTGGGTTTGGAGCGTAAATATCTCGGCTAAGTTCGTTAATGGGCAAAATCCATCAAGCGGTTTCGGAGTTATGGCCGATTTTAGTAAAACACATTTTTTATGAATATATCCTAAACCGATTACTCGATCTATCTGAAATTTAGCTTCAAATTGGAGAATCATGACCTTTAGACGCATGTGAAGTTTTGTATTGATCGGGTTACCGTAAAGTGTAAAAAAAAATTTTGAAAATTTTTAAATTTTGTTTCTACATAAACTCTCGAACGGAATGAGTTAGGCAGTTGAAATTTTCAGAGTAGGTTGAAGAGATAAATATCTCGGTTAAGTTCGCTTTTGGACAGAATAGGCTAGATGGTTTCGGAGTAACGAAAAATTTTTTTTTTTTAACTTACAAATTTCAAAATAATTTTTTTTTAAGATGCAGTTTTACCCTAAAAATCCATTGATATCACTTTCAACTCCAACAAACTAATAATTTCGGAGATATGATTCTTAGAAATTTCAATAATGAATCGTACTTCTATGTTTTCACAGAATGCTATAATTATTCTATCTATGATTTATTATATGATCTGTGTTCATACTCGTATATGTCATCCTGTTCTATAAGAGAGAGTCAAATTCATTTCAGGTATTTTAATTTGATTTCTTCCATGGTGCAGTTCTCATTATCAGATTGCTCATTTAATCTTGATAAATAAACTATTATTTCAATTGAATTTCCTTTATGATGCAGTTCTATCATAAGAATACTTTCGGAGATATAATTTGTCTGTTTGAACTAGAGCGCCAGAAAGCTCCTGTCCACAGGGCTTGAACCCATTTTTTAGATTTTAATTTTATTTTTATAGTAAAATTCGGAATTAATCGATGGTGATTTTTTTTTAGCCTTTTTGGCGCTCTAGTTCCTCGGAACTGAGTGCTTATCAATTTGCCCAAATGTCTGTAATTTTCGAATATTTCGATGAAAATGGTCTTAAACGACGTGGTTCGACTCACTGATCAAGAATCCGTGGTCGAAATTCATTCTGTCCGGCCGGCCGTAGGCACGATAACTCTCGAACGGATTGAGCTAGAGAGTTGAAATTTTCAGAGTGGGTTTGGGGGATTAATATCTCGGCAAAGTTCGTTATTGGGCAAAATCGGACAAATGGTTTCGGAGTAACAAAAAATAATTTTTTTTTTACAAAACAAATTCCAAATTAAATTTTTTTTAATAAGCAGTTTTATCATAAGAATCCATTCATATCATTTTTAACTCTAACAAGCTAATACTTTCGGAGATATGATTTTTCAAAATTTCAATGTCAATCGTATTTCTACGTTTTCACAGAATGATAGAATTATTATGTGGGTATTCTATGAATTGTTATAATGTCAACTTATTCTCTTGAGACATGACGTTTTTTCATTCGAGCAATCATATAAATATGAGAATGATAATATAATATCATACTTTTTGTTGGTTGATATTTTCATGCCGATGGTCAATCCATATGATGATGGGAATGGTAATGGTAAGTTAATAATATTGAGTTCAGAATATCTCCACTAAAAACAAAACTGGAATATTGTAGATTTGAGGAAAGATATATATTATCGTTCATCATATAATTGAGGAATTAATATCTCGGATGAGTTCGTTGTTGGGTAGAATTCGTCTATTGGTTTTGGATTTTTAATTTTTGGCACTCTTGTTGAATTTTAATTCTTCTATGATGTTTGAATTCAATTTCTGCTAAGATGAAGTTCTAAATTTCAATAATGAATCGTACTTCTATGTTTTCACTGAATGCTATAATTATTCTATCTAAGCTTTATTATATGATCTGTGTACTCGTACATTTCATCCTGTTTTATATGAGAGAGTCAAATTCATTTCAGCTATTTTAATTTGGTTTCTTCCATGGTGCAGTTCTCATTCTCAGATTGCTCATTTAATCTAGATAAATGAACTATTATTTGAATTGAATTTCCTTTATGATGCAGTTCTATCATAAGAATAAATTGATATAATTCTCAACTCTGAGAAACCAATACTTTCGGAGATATAATTTGTCTGTTTGAACTAGAGCGCCAGAAAGCTCCTGTCCACAGGGCTTGAACCAATTTTGAAATATGTCAATCACCAAAACTCGTCAGAACATGTCTTTTATGCTCCTATAGACTCAGGAATTTTTTGGATTTTTGAAGTAGTGGAACAATTTCAAAAAAATTAAAGACTCATTTTTTCACACTTTTTTTTTTTTTTGAAAAAACAAGCAAAAATTTTTTCTTTACCCATAATTCACACAATTACATTAGCGTCGTAATAAATGAAGACAGTGATGAAGACCAATCTAGTAATTGTTTCGATTATAATTTTTATTTTTGTTGTACCAAAAATTATTTCCAATTGTATAATAAAATACAAAAATCGTCTCCAAGTGTCTTTTGAATCAGTAATAACCCTTTTACTTACTTAAGGTTCCTAATTTTGTATGTTTATCTTTGAAAAAGATATATTTTTGTTGAAAAAAAATTTCCTACGTATTTTTTTATATAAAAAAAAATAAAAGTGTGTAAAACGCAGGATTTTAGAAAAAAAATGATATTTTAATTTTTTTGAAATTGTTCCACCAAAAAAATTCATGAGTCTAGAGGAGCATAAAAGACATGTTCTGACGAGTTTAGGTGATTGACATATTTCAAAAAGGCAAAAAAAAAAGATTTTAATATTCTTTCCTTCGTTAAAAATCGGCTTTTCATTAAGGAACCATGATCGTATGTTTTTTTTATATTTCAGACTCCTAAGAATAAAAAAAAATCACCATTGATTAATTACGAATTTCACTATAAAATAAAATTTAAATCTAATAAAACAGGTTTTTTTTCAAAATCTCGAAAGCCGTTTGAGTTGAAGGGCTAAAAATTGAGGTGAATTATTTTTATGCGATACCAAATCCCCTGAGTGTGGGTCAAAAAAGTCATGGGGGCAGATTTCCCATATTTATTCGGCTATGCCCTTTACTTATATAAAATATATTATGGCCGTCCGCCCGTTGGCTAACCCTCCATTTTCGCGCGCTTGTTGCTCCAGGAACAGCGTGCTATCATTTTGCTCAGGTGTCTGTATTTTTGGAATTTTTTACCGAAAATCGTCTCAAACGATTGGCTCAAAACGATAACTCTCGAAAGAAATGAGTTAGAGAGTTGGATTTTGCAGGGTAGGTTTAGGGTATAAATATCTCGGTTAAGTTCGATAATGGGCTAAATCGATCTGTCCGAAATTTAGCACCAAATTGTAGAATTACGACCTTTATATATATGCGAAGTTTAGTGTTGATCGGATGACTACAAAAATTTGAAAATTGTGTTATCCCAATAACTCTTCTGCAGCGTACAAATTTCATGGAAAACACACCCTTAGGAGCTTCAAAAAACAAATTACAATATGAGATTCGAAATACCTACTGTAATCTAGTCAACAAGTGCTTATTTAGGCCAAAATTTTTGAGTATTGTCCGAAACTCATTATTGAGGTGTCATTCGATTGGGAATGCCATGTAGATAGTTTTTGAGAAAATGCTAAGGCTGCTCGCAAAAATTGCAATAGTTATAAACAATTAAGTGAACAAAATAAAGGGGGTTTGGTTTTTCGCCAATGTCTCAAAATCTATTTGAGATAATTCAAATTTGAAAAAATAATTTTCGTTTTGTTATTATAAAGCTTCATTAAACATTGAACAAAATTTTTTTTTTACAATATTATTATTGATCCTATTTGAGATAATTCAAATTTGAGAAAATATTCAAACAAGAGCGCCAAAAGAGGAGGAAATTTGTTAAATGAGTTCTTTCTGGGTCTTCTCTCCCAAACTCTGAAAAATATCTGTTAAATAATACATTTTCATTTAACAGATATTTTTCAGAGTTTGGGAGAGAAAACCCAGAAAAAAAACATTTAATAATGAATGTATATACCACAATATCCTTTAATGAGGAAATTTCCTGAAAAAAAGTACCAACTGCCGGAACTGTAGGACCAATATTTATAATTTTCCCAGAGGGTTGAAAATACGCCAGAAAACGGGAACTCCGGCTTGCGCAAGCCTCGCCCCCTTCGGACCTTTAATGAATAAATATTATTTAAACTTATTAATTATGATAATAAAAAAATTGAAAACAATCAGGCGCCTGCAGGAGAGATCAATGAACAATAGTCCTTGGTCCGAAAATTTTTATCGCGATTTTTAACAATATTTTTTAGCACGAACATTAACATTGCAAGTGCGATAATTGTTATTTTTCATTATTATTTACTATTAATCTGAGAATTTTTTCCCTTCGTGGTGCTATTTTTCAAAGGTCTTAGAATATATTCCCGTTGGAAAAAATTAAAAATTGTTAATGTTCGTTTTGTTATTAACCATTCACTTACGCGAAAAATTATAAAGCTTCATTAAATATCGGAAAAAACTTTTCTTTTATAATATTATATTATTATTACTACTACTTAATATTAAGTAGTAATATGAAGTAATTATTATTACTATTACTTAATATCACTATTGATCCGTTTTATTATGATCAGAAGCTGCTTAAAAATGATTTTTAATAATTTTTATCTTTTATTGCTTAAAAAATTGTTATAAACAACAATGTTGTTTATGAGATAATTTAAAAAAAATTTTTGATAATATAATCTTTGATAATTATGATTTAAAAAAAACCGTTTCTTAGAAACAATGTTGTATTGCCTAAAAACGCATTTGTTAAACAACATTTTGTTTAACACTTGTTAAGAAAATCAAGGAAACTATTTTTTTTAATCATTATTTATCTTGGTCTTTGATATTAAAAAATGATTATTATTTAAATTTTCATTGTCTATTTGATAAACAATTTGTTATAAACAAATGAATTATCTCTTGGAATTTTTTTCTTCCCCTATTTAAAAAACAAAACGACCATGTATTATTTAAAAAATAAAAAAAATGTTTATTTTTTTATTGAACTTTTAATTTTCTGTTCTTTCATTTTTTTTTAAACAATACATGGTTTTTGTTCTTTTAAATAGAAAGAGAGAAAATACAAAGAGATCATTCATTTGTGAAAAAAAATTGTTTATTAAATAAACAATGAAAATTTAAATAATAATCGATTTTTTTTTAATATCAAAGACCAAGATAAATAATGATTTAGAAAAAAAATAAATCCTTAATTTTCATAACAAGTGGTAAAAAAAATTGTTATTTAACAAATGCGTTTTTAAGCAAAAAAATATTTTTTTAAAGAAAAATCATCTCATAAACAACGCATTAAAAATCATTTTTAAGTAGCTTCTCATCAAGAGAAAACGGATCAATAATAATATTATAAAAATAAAATGTTGTTCAATGTTTAATGAAGCTTTATAATAACAAAACGAAAATTATTTTTTCAAATTTGAATTATCTCAAAGAGATTTTGAGATATTGGCGAAAAACCGAACCCCCACCTTTTTGTTCACTTAATTGTTTATAAATATTGCAATTTTTGTGGGCGGCCTTGGCATTTTCTTAAAAACAATCTACATGCCATTCCGAATCGAATGTTACCTCATAATTTTCGAAGAATACGCATAAATTTTGACCTAAAAAGCACTTGTTGACTAGACTACTGGCCCAATTAATGATTTAATTTGTTTACAACGTGAAATTCGACATTTTCGAGACGGACGATAGTGGCCACCATCCACTGTTGGGTTAAAAATTAACAGTGCTGTTCCTAGGGTAGCTAAAGGACAGAGTATAAAAGCCTATACAGAACCTTCATGATTCTCTATCTTGTACAAGCTCCTAGGAGCTTCTGAGGGGCCCTCTCGAGGAAGACCCAGGGGGGTCAGTATAATCATAGAATCATAATAATTAAATTAGCAAGTGCGCCAAATTATTTATCATTTATTAATGGCGATACAATTAAAATATATGATATATCTCACCAAGTTCTTGAAGTTGAAAAATATGGTATTTTGTGTTTACATATTTACAGACAACATTTTGTCGACAAACAAGAAATTGAATACTGAGAGTTTTTCGTTGTTTTTGATATCGGAACAACTTCATAATGTCTTAATAAAGGGTTTTCCAATAAGAGGTGTTGTTTTGATATTCAAAGAAAAATGCCATTTTTCAATATAAATGATCGGATGTTTATTTCATTATAAAGAAGAAGCTATGCCGTTAATAGTGGAAAATAACATCAGGCAAATAACCACCACGACCACGCTTACAGGACCATATCCTTTTAATGAAATTTTACATAACCAAATCGCAAAGTGGCTGCCCTATGTCCTCACGAATTCCATCTTTGAGGTCTTGAATCGACGCTGGGCTATTGGCGTAGACCTTCTCTTTCACGTGGCCCCAAAGGAAGAAGTCGCAAGGTGTTAAATCACAAGATCTCGGTGGCCAATTGTGATCACCTCTCCGAGACATAACACGGTCCGGAAACTTTTCCCGCAAAAGATCAATGGTTTCGTTGCTTGTGTGGTACGTAGCACCGTCTTGTTGAAAGTAAACGTTGTCCAGATCAATTCCGACCATAAAAAATCATTAATCATCTCTCGATAGCGCAATCCATTCACCGTAACTGTTGCTCCAGCCTCATTTTCGAAAAAGTAAGGTCCAATGACTCCGCCGGACCATAAACCGCACCAAACAGTCACACGTTGAGGATAGAGGGGCTTTTCAACAATAACTCTTAGGTTTTGCGAGCCCCAGATGCGACAATTTTGCTTTTTGACGTAGCCACCGAGGTGGAAATGGGCCTCATCACTCAAGATGATTTTTCGATGGAATTCCGGATCATTTTCATGCATTTCAACGACCCAATCAGCAAAGACACGACGTTGTTGATGATCGGCCGGCTTGAGTTCTTGTGTTAACTGAACTTCATAAGCCTTAAGACCCAAATCTTTATGCAAAATACGGTGTAATGACGTTTGTGGAATGCCTAATTCCAAAGAACGACGAGGAATGGACAAACCTGGGTTTTCTTCAACACTTTCGGCTACAACAGCAATATTCTCGGCTGTTCTTGAGCGACGTGCACGGGTTTTATTCTTCACATACCTAACTTGTCCCAACAGCTCGAATTTTTCCACCAATTTCTTTATTGCGGTCCGACAAGGTGCTTCACGACGACCCAAAAATGTTCGAGTTTTACGAACCGTCTCTGCCAAATTTTCACCATTTTTATAGTGAATTTTAATACACTGTTCAACAATTGATAGGGATCACTTACTTTTTCTAAATTTATTTCTGAATTATTCGCTCAAATTTAGTCAGATATCAGAGTATTTTCAGTTGATAATATGGTTCACTTGAGAAAAGAATGAAAAAATGGAAAGTTGGAGAGAAAAAAAGACTTTATTAGGAACACTCAAAATTCTGTGTTTAAATAACATAAAAATTTTATGATGACACCACAAGAAGGCTGAAGTTTCGGTTAAGCTAGTACCTAGTTGGCCCCCCACGAGCTCGTCTCAAGCTTTCTACCCTACGAGGCATACTTTCAATCAAACGATTAATAAAATTTTGGGGCAAATTCGTCCAAATATCCCGTAAAGCGTTAGAAAGGTCCTCCAGGTTATTGATCGGTTGTTCTAAGGTTGACAATTGTCTAGACATCTCAGACCAGACATGTTCGATGCAATTCATGTCTGGAGAGCGAGCTGGCCAGTCCATCCTATCAATAGCATGAGTTTCTAGCGCTTCATTAACCAGACGACTACGGTGTGGACGGGCATTATCGTCAATTAAAATGAAATTCTCGCCCAAGGCAGCCGCAAACGGAACAATTATGGGTTCAATAATCATATCGTGATATCTCTGGCTTGTCATTGTGGTGTTCTGCAGAACAACCAACTCTGTGCGTTGGTTCAAACAAATGCCTCCCCATACACATATAGAACCTCCGCCAAAAGCTGTTGTGGGTACCATAAACTGTTCTGCATACCTTCGACCTCTTTCCCTCTAAGCAAGAATACGTCCATCGGAGTTGACCAAACGAAATCTAGACTCATCCGTAAATAAACATCGGCTCCAATCTTCAACTGTCCAATTGCGGTGCTCCTCAGCCCATTGCCGTCGATGAACCCGGTGTTCCCTATTCAAACGGGGATGTTGTACCCTCCTACGTGCTCTCAAACCACGAACATGTAGTCGTCGTCTTACAGTCTGGTTCGAAATTAGAACTCCTGTTGCAACTCTCAGTGATCTATTGAGCCGCGACGCCGGGTAAGTGGGATTTCTCCTAGCATTGAGGACCAAAAGACGATCTTGGGCAGCTGTTGTACTGCGCTGCCGACCTCCCCCATGAACATAAGCTAATGAGTCGTTTTGGATGAACCTATTCCAAGCCCGACTCACGACACTTTGCGAAACATTCAACCGCCGGGACACTTCTCGCTGGGACAAACCTTCCTGTATCCACCGTATGATTTGGTCCAGTTGCACAGGAGCCAAACGTCTTCTCGGCATGACTGATAAGCTAATATTGTTCTCATTTCTTCAATTATCGTCACCTTATGTGTTTGAACGAGAGAAAAAAACAGATTTAATAACAAATACTACATTGCTTTTCACTCCACATGTAACAGCCTACAGATAATAATCGATTTTGTGAACAAGAGCCGATGAAGTGCGGAAAAAATTTGATATAATCAACTCAAAACATCTTAATTTTTCCTTAGAGAACATAATAATGTACAGATATTCACGAGATTACTTGAAAAAAATACAAATGAAGAGAAGTTCATAAGTGATCCCTAGCAATTATTGATCAGTGTAATTTCAATGCGTTCTTGAATTTTCTTTATTAATGGCGTAGTTTCTACTTGTCAAATGCTAAAAAATGACAGCTTCAAAAGTGACATCTACCGAAATAGCGGGCTATTCAAAATAACACCTCTTATTGGAAAACCCTTTATATAAACTAGCACTACGTATCCCAACATACCGACGCCAGAACGCCAGCACTCTTTTGTCCACTATGGGCGAGGTTCAACGGCTGCTAACTCAGCCGTTTCAACTCCGTCGTGTAATGATGGATAATCTACTCATGCTTAAACTGAAAAAATCATGCATCGACATAGATGACACAGGCTCTCTCTTAAAACAATTATTGGGAGCAGAATGCCGATGGTGCGTGTGTTCAAGATCGACTCGACCAGTGTTAAAATCGTATAGCATTCCTCATACGTTAATGTTTGTAGAGTAGACCTATCACACGACTAAGATGGGTCTTCACGGATTTAATTGCACCCTCCCATAAACCTCCAAAGTGAGGTGAGGCAGGGGGAATCAAGGAATGCTTGATTGCCTCCTTTACTGTTGTGCTTTTAAGACGAACTGATAACTCCCGGGTAGCACCTACAAAATTGGTACCGTGAGCACTATATAGGATGTCCACGGGACCACGATAAGCTACGAACTATTGTTACGCGGCTAAAAAGGTTTCCGACGATAAATCACTCGCCAATTCCAAATGCATTGCTTCAGTTGTGAAACACACCTATAAAGAAAGGTATCCTTCGCGTGTTTTTATACTCCGATGTTGTGTAATGGTCATCGTGAATGACCTTCAAAATCTACACGTATTTAACTAAAGGGTGAAATCCAGGAACTGGTCAATTTTCCCTTAGGCGGTTTGGGATTGATACGCCAATAGTCCGGTCAATTTAGACATTCGAAGTTACATAAATTACCACCAAGCTGAAAATCGGTAAGATTGTTTAAAATATCATTAAAAACAAAATTTGAAAGTTCCCCATCTTTCCCCTATAAGGAAAAAATTTTATTCAAGGTCAAAGGTCAAAAAATGAGTTTTTCGCGATTTTCAGCAAAACGGTAAGTTTTATCATAAAAATACCACAGACAAAAATTGTAGATCATAAAACCATCTACAAAAAAATGTATCAATAATTTTTTCTCTACGAGCCACCGTTTTTGAGATACAACGATTCAAAAAGTTGTAAAAGTTGTAATCGTCATAATATGCACACGTTTTCTCGCCACCTATGGGGTAGTATACTTAGCGCGTTTTTTAACGTGGTTTCCCCAGTAGGCCTATTCCACGGTCAGTTTTGATCCCGTTTAACTTGAAACTATTGAAAAATAATGGATATTAGCAGAGATTGAAAAGATAAAAGCAATTTAAGTTAAAAAAAACAGACAAATTATATCTCCGAAAGTATTGGTTTCTCTGAGTTGGGAATTATATCAATGTATACATATGATAGAGCTGCATCATAAAGGAAATTCAATTCAAATAATAGTTTATTTATCAAGATTAAATGAGCAATCATGAGAATGAGAACTGCACCATGGAAGAAATCGAATTAAATCTGGCCAATTGTGCCCAATAACGAACTTAACCGAGATATTCATCTCCCTAACCTACTCTGAAAATTTCAACTACCTAGCTCATTCCGTTCGAGAGTTATTGTGGAAAAACATATTTTAAATTTTCAAAATTTTTTTTTTACACTTTGCGGTAATCTGGTCAATACAAAACTTCACATGCGTATAAAGGTCATGATTCTACAATTTGATGCTAAATTTCAGATATTTCGAAGGAACTTGTCCGAGATATTTACGCTCCAAAACCACCTTGCAATTTTCAATCCGCTTACTCCTTTCGTTCGAGAGTTATCGTGCCTACGGCCGGCCGGACAGAATAAATTTCGCACTCGGATTCTTGATCAGTGAGTCGAACCAAATCGTTTGAGACCATTTTCAGCCAAAAATTCCAAAATTACACTTGGGCAAATTGATAAGCACTCTGTTCCGAGGAACTAGAGCGCCGAAAAAACAAGTTTCGTATGACAATTGCCCAAAACAGGTTTAAAGTACCTACAAATAGTAGATATTCCATAAAACATGTATGAAAGAAGATGAGTAATAATAAAAAATTACCTTGTAATCGATCAAAAATTTCCTGATCTACGTTAACCAAATTTTCTCCTCTCTCGAACTACAGAATTATGCTTTCAATATTTACGTAATATTTTCAAACATTTTCGGGTGAGGTCCCCGTTGCATCGCTAAAATACGAGTATTTCAACCCCAATATTTTTGAAGTTACAATATTCCCTTCTGTCAAGTTGACATTATGAAAATTCATACATAGAATAATTATATCAATCTGTGAAATACGATTTACATTGACATTTTGAAAAATCATATCTCCGAAAGTATTAGCTTGTTAGAGTTAAAAATGATATGAATGGATTTTTATGATAAAACTGCTTATTAAAAAAAATTAATTTGGAATTTGTTTTGTAAAAAAAAAATTTTTTTTTATTACTCCGAAACCTTCTGTCCGATTTTGCCCAGTAACGAACTTAGCCGAGATATTTATCCCCCAAACCTACTCTGAAAATTTCAACTCTCTAGCTCATTCCGTTCGAGAGTTATTGTGCCTACGGCCGGACCGGCCGGACAGAATGAATTTCCACCACGGATTCTTGATCAGTGAGTCGAACCAAATCGTTTAAGACCATTTTCATCGAAAAATTCGAAAATTACAGACATTTGGGCAAATTGATAAGCACTCAGTTCCGAGGAACTAGAGCGCCAAAAAGTAGTGAAATTTAATCGTCCGAGTCGTAACTCTCAAAATCTTCTTCTTGATTTTCTTGTTCTTGTTCGTCTTGTTCTTGTTCTTGTTCTTTTTGTTCTTCTTCATCTTCATCCTGAGTGCATGTGGTGATGTACCGCATGTTGCCTCGTTGGAATCAAAGGGAACCTCTACTGTTGGTGATTCAATATTAGAGCACAACCGGCCTTGACTTGACTTTTTTGCAACCACATTTAGCACTGCATCCCTTTTTGCAGTTGCAAAAAATCGAGTTCAGCAGTTTTTCCGGCGCAGGTGGAAGTAAAGTGTGCACTGGTTCTAATGAATTGTTGACCAACTTCCAACCCCAGTCTGTAGGGTCTAGCTGATAACCAAGCCACACTTGAACTTGGTAATATACCCTAAGAACGTGTTGATGAGCAGTAACTGAGGTTGGAGGAAGACAAGCTTTTGGTGTTTTTAACGAAACATGCATATCTATACTTATCTAAGCAGGTAGTTTTTTTAGTAGCTCCGTACATAGAAAGAAGAAAGCGAATGCCGTTAGTAATAATTTCTTGTCGAGTAGAATTGCTATTTTTAAAAACTTCAGCACATTCAATTAAATTTTGTTTCTCAAATAGTTTGAAAACTGTTATTTTACCCCTCCTGTAAAATGCAGATGTCGTATCACAGCCAGTTATTGCGTGTAAAAATAGTACATGATTACATTATATTAGTAGAGTAGTGTAAGTTACAATGACCGATAGAAAAATATTTTAACATATATTACAACTATAGAGATGTATATATTATGGCTTAGTCATGCATATTATGACGATTACAACTTTTTGAATCATTATATCTCAAAAACGGTGGCTCGTAGAGAAAAAAGTATAAATAAATTTTTTGTAGATAATTTTATGATCTACAATTTTTGTCTGAGGTATTTTTATGATAAAAGTTACCGTTTTGCTGAAAATCGCGAAAGACTCATTTTTTTGACCTTTGAACTTGAATAAAATTACTGGGGAAAGATGGGGAACTTTCAAATTTTATTTTTAATGATATTTTAAACAATCTTACTGTTTTTCAGCTTGGTGGGATTTTATGTAACTTTACTCTTATTATTTGGTCTAATTTGACCGGACTACAACCCTTATGACATTTACTTAAAACTGCATTGGTGTCTCTTTTCGGAGATAGAACACAAAATAGTTGAGATATTTTTTTACAATATTTTTATAATTAATTTATAGATATATCAGCTCTCTGTTTTGCAGGTTAGTACCTGGTCGCTATCATTTCCTCCAAGTGTCCAAAAATTTCGCAAATTTTGAATCAAAAATGGTCTGAATCAATTACATTAGACCTGAACAATAATTCGTGATGAATTCGATTCTTCGTGTCCAAGCATGACAACGCAGATATAATTTTGATACGTACTCACCATTTCTCTCAACATTATTTGATCTGAAATTTATCCACCTTGATAAACCTGAATATTATATTTTCACTTGTTTCAGGGGAAGGCATCAAACGAAAAGGCACACTTGATTCTCTTTTAGCCACTACATTCTGCAGGTCTCAAGTGTATTTATCTAGCCAGCTGGCCCACCTCCACCCCGAGTTAACCATGCCTATGTTTTCAGGTAAGACACTTAGCTGATTAGTTCATTATTTTTGGCGCTCTTGTTCCTCGGAACAGAGTGCTTATCAATTTGCCCAAATGTCTGTAATTTTCGAATTTTTGGCTGAAAATGGTCGATTTGGTTCGACTCACTGATCAAGAATCCATGGTCAAAATCGATTCTGTCCGGCCGTTAACACGATAACTCTCGAACGGAACGAGCTAGACAGTTGAAATTTTCAGAGTAGGTTCGGGAGATAAATATCTCGGTTAAGTTTGTTTTTGGGAAAAACCGGCCAAGTGGCTTCGGACTAACAAAAAAAATATATTTTTTCTACATTACAAATTTTGAATTCAATTTTTTTTAGATGCACTTTCATCATAAGAATCCATTTTCGTCATTCTCAACTCTAACAAACTAATACTTTCGGAGATATGATTTTTCAAAATTTCAATAATTATTCTCAAATCTATATGATTTCATAGTATACTCTAATTATAATTTCCTGATGTATATAAATCCAACATGAGATGAGTCATAGACCTACGTTTTGAATTCAATTACGAAAATTCTTGAGAATTGACGCACAGAAGCCAAATTGAAATGGATTATTATTTAATTTATTTTATTTTATGATGCATTTCATAAGATTCCATTGATATCATTCCCAACTCTGAGAAACCAATACTTTCGGAGATATAATTTGTCAAAGGATTATGATAGTATAACTCTCGAATTTTGTGTTTCATGAATTTCCTTCCAATAGTTTAGGATAAATATTCCGGAGTCACAACGAATGGATTTTTTATTCTCTATTTAAATTCTACGTACTCCAAAACATATACTACTATAAAATTATCATTTTTGAAATATTGAACCTAAAATGAGTTATATGTGTACTACACTGTAGTATAGGATGGGCACTTTTGAGGCGAACGTCCTTTTTCTGTACTAGATAGGCGAAAACCGCATGTATTTATCTATCACCGTTACATAGTCACAGGATGTTTTTCGAAATATTGCTGTAACTTTTCTCCTGTTGTAAATTTTCCATTTCTGTAAAAACATTATTGTAGCTACTTTTTACGTAGATTTCAATGAAGGTTAATATCATTTTCTGGTAACTGATATTTTCTCTCATCTCGACATTAAATAGTATATTCTAAAACAAGTTGCAGAATGGGCTCCTATTCAAACAGGAATGCGAAATGTGTGGTGGAATTGCCTTCTGCATCGAATATTAGACGATATTTTCTCTATTTCAGGCAAGTTTTGTAAAATACTGTTGAAATTTAAAGAAAAATTCGGATTATATTTCCTAGGGACTTTTGTATTGTTTCTTGGCAGTTGGTGTGACTGTTACGAAAGTTGACAGATTATGGAATTTGAATTTGAATCTTACGTAAGGCATGGAGATCAGATTTAAAAGAGTTTCCTTATAGCATGAATGATTCAAAATTAGGATATTCTAGTACCTTATTTTTTAATGAAAATAAAACTTTTCCTTTCAACAATTATTTCACTATATCCACATTATATTATATTGACCATTGACGTGTATTGAAATTTGATAGGATCGAAGGTCAGTGCTGACTACCACTTAACGAAAAATATAACTAGAAACAATGCGGGAATTAGTTCATTACAGCACTGTTTACAGTGCTGTAATGAACTCTTTACGATACTGAAATATAGAAATATTTTTTTCAAATGGGACACCCAAATAGTTTTGCATATTTCGATAGGGCTCGAAATTAAAATTTCAAAAATATTGCATACTCGATATTTTCCATAATTTTAGAATTTCATCGCAGATTCGAAAGTTGAACAGAAGTTACGAATTAAATAGAGGTTTTACTGTTTGAAAAAACGTTTGACTATAATTTGCATTATTTAATTAATCATGGTGTTGAATCCAGATTGATATATCACGATATTATGGTTCGAAGGATCAAATGTTGAGTCCTGATTCTTTTATCAGGATATAATGTTATTTCGAAGGACTAGAATTGTACACCCTGAGTGTTTTATCAGGGGGATGAGTAAAGGGGTATACTTAACTTTAGCACCCAGCAGTAATCTCATTGATTACGGCGTAAGTTGTTACTTGCAATAAGGGAACAATTACGAGGATAGGAAGTGGAGAATGATTCGAACGCACTTTAAACAAACAAGAAAATGTATTTTCTTGTTACCGACAATGTGATAACATGCACGAAGTAATTGTACAATGCAATATTAATACAATTTAAAATCTTCTTTCTATATGAAAATGTATAGCAAGGAAGCAGTGACTACATATTTGGAAGGCGAATTAAAGAGGTATTAGTTTCGCGAACGATCAAAATAGAAGTGATGTCTCTT
Source organism: Halyzia sedecimguttata (assembly GCA_937662695.2). Classification (NCBI taxonomy): domain Eukaryota; kingdom Metazoa; phylum Arthropoda; class Insecta; order Coleoptera; family Coccinellidae; genus Halyzia; species Halyzia sedecimguttata. The sequence continues at coordinate 123,357,768 of OW569411.2, forward strand.
GCACTAAGAGAAGTAGTAGTAGTAGTAGTAGTAGTGAATTATTTTCAGTAAAGGTACATAAAAGACCAGATAGAAGAAAAATAGGAGGTTCCTTCATCTGGGAAAAAACGGGGGAAAATATATACAGTGATTGGGGCTTCGATCTTAAAACCGCTCTGAAATGGTACAACAATACTCTCATTTGTCGTGTATGAACTAGACTGGGAATGCATCCGAAATTCCGGATGCACGCATCAATGAGTGAACTTCTAGGGCGTTTAATCTTAGGAATTCGAAATCTGGAATTTGTCCCACTATCTGAATTGACTTTGCTTGAGTTCTGCATAAAACCTGTCAGCAACAGCTGGATAAATTCCACAGCACGGGGCAATGTGTTAAGAACCCGAAAAGTTTCTTACCACTTCAACTATTTAACACATTTGAGCATTCTTTTGTAGGAAATAGGCTATACATCGCTCTACAAAGGTCGAACCTTAACAAGAAATTCTACTCGCAGCTATCTTTTCGTAAAAGTATTATTTTCAAGGGTGAGACCCCACACGGCAAATTAAAACCCAGTTATATCTAGGAACAAACATTCACGTTTCACAATCGAGCTCCTCTGTTGAGAAAACCAAATCTACTTTTATTAAAATGTGACGTCATGAGACGTAACACATGGCATCCTCCAAAGTCTACTTATTTAAGGGTTAAAATTTGATTCCTTCAGAAAAATATCAAGTGCTCTATATTTTTGAAATGGTTATTTCAAGATGTACGAAGGTGTAGAAGAGCCACTTTTAAAAGAGAAATATTTTTCTTTATAATTCTGACTTTAAACTCGGAATTATACCTAATTCCGACTTTAAACTCAGAATTATACCCAATTCCGACTTTGAATTCAGAATTAGCTATAATTCCGACTTTAAACTCGGAATTAGTTATAATTCCGAGTTTAAAGTCGGAATTATAAAGAAAAATATTTCTCTTTTGAAAGTCGGAATTACACAGATTTGTATAATTCCGAATTTGAACTCAGAATTAGGTATAATTCCGAGTTTGAAGTCGGAATTAGGTATAATTCCGAGTTTAAAGTCGGAATTAGGTATAATTCCGAGTTCAAAGTCGGAATTACACAAACATATTTTTTTTATAATTCTGAGTTTAAAGTCGGAATTAGCCGTAATTCTGAGTTCAAAGTCAGAATTATGTATAATTCCGAGTTTAAAGTCGGAATTAGGTATAATTCCGGAATTAGGTATAATTCCGAGTTTAAGGTCGGAATTATAAAGACAAATATTTTTCTTTTAAATGTGGCCCTTCGCTACGCCATCGTAAAGATGTATCGAAATAATCAACAATATTTTCATGCCGAGATCAGATAAAATATCAGGTTCCAGAAAATTTAATTAACCTCGTTGAATTCAACGTAAAAAGCTACAACAGCGTTTTTATAGAAATGGAAATTTTCAACAGAAGAAAAGTTACAGCAATATTTCGAAAATGCACGGTTTTCGGAAAAAAATCCTGTAGCTATGTAACGGTGTCCAATTTGGCGCACCCTGTACACATCGAATCAGCTCGTCGTGAAAGACCCCCCGATTTCATATTACAAATAACCCGATATCCAAAATAGAATCCGCCCTGTTGCAATCACGAAAGTTATACTAACTTCGAAGAGTACATCCCGGAAATTTATTATTCTATAATAAAACTTCGTCATCTCGGCTTCTAAGTTCACCCTCAAATCCAGGAACTTTCAAAGATGGTGACGTAAGTTTGAGATACGTTACCGAGTTAAAATCTCGAAATGCTAAGCCTTTACACGATGAGATGATCGGATACATCAAAATAATAACCTTGAGGTATAAATTACGTGACCAAAAACGCAGCAAATTTTACCCAAACTTTGATTTATTTTACTTTTATAATTCGCGAAAACTTAAGTTCGCGAAATCGATACAAATATATGCAGGGTGACTTTTTCGCAGAATAACTTCAACAGTCGATGAAATGCTCAATTTCAAGAGAAATATGACTCTTGCATATCGTCGTTGCGCCTTCAAAACGCGACATGTGCATATATTGTGCAAAAAAACACTCTAAGTGTATGAATGCACAATTTATCAAAAGTTACATGTCGCATTTTGAAGGCGCAACGACGATATATTTACCCAAAGGCGTCATAACCAAGTTCAATTTCCGATATTTTTTTCGTTGCTTCACAATAATTACTCTTTTGGATATTTGAATCAAAATCGGAGGATAAGGTACGTTGATGACATCTTTGCAATTGTGGATGAAAATTTTGATATTTTACCAGTATCTTACAGTAAATACCCATCTATTAAGGTTACCTTCGAAGAAGGAACGGCTACTTGCAATATTTGGTTCCTCCGAACAGAGTGCTTATCAATTTGCCCAAATGTCTGTAGTTTTCGAATTTTTGACTGAAAATGGTCTCAAACGTTTTGGTTGATTCACTGATCGAGAATCCGTGGTCAAAATCGATTCTGTCCGGCCGTAAGCACGATAACTCTCGAACGGAATCAGCTAGACAGTTGAATATTTCAGATTAGGTGTGGGAGATAAATATCTTTTAAGTTCTTTATTGGGCAAAATCGAACTGGAGGTTTAGGCGTAACGAAAAAAATTTTTTTTTACATTACAAATTTCAGATTCATTTTTTTTAACATGCAGTTTCATCATTATAATCCATTGATCTCAGTCCCAACTCTAGCAAACTTATACTTTCGGAGATATGATTTTTCAAAATTCCAACAGAAAGGCCGCAATACTAGCGCCTGCATAATATTCATTGCGTCACTACGAATTTCCTTGAGTGCAGAACGGGAGTGTTACGAGCATACATTAATTCTGGGCAAGCACTCTCCAATCCCGAAGAAGCTGCTCGTGCTCATGCGCCACGCGTGTTTACAAATATCTTGGACGAAATTTGAATAGACTGTTCAGTCAAATTTCGATTTTGACAGGACCGAAGATATTATTTGTAAATTCTCGTGAAATATGGATTATTTGGATGTGAGATCATACTGTTATGGACGGCTGTAAGCAGTATTTTGTGCACTTGAATCACTTTTCTTTCAAAATTCATTCATTTTTAAGGGAAAAATCAATATCAACTAAACATTACCTTTCGCGTAAGTTTAATTTCCACGATGAACAATTCCTATCAAATTGCGGCAATAAGCATACAGTTCATTGTATTAAGATGTTGTAGAAGGCTCCGTTGTTAAGAAACCGATTAGTGTATTGTATGCTAACAACTACGACATGATTATTCTGGAAATCATATAGCTAATCTAGGGACACAAATATAAGCTATTTACCATTTGGGAAACAAATAATTAGATTTTCCATAATCAGGTTTGAATATTGCTTTCATCCTAAATAGTTGAATTATTGCTTATTCATATATTATCCACCGAACAGATGATTTGATCCTGCATAATTATCATAAGAATTTCTCTATGTATGGAATATGTTAATAATGTTATATTGTAACAAATCATTTGATAAATAATGATTTCTTATAGTTAGATATCATTTTCATTTTGTCGGATGTAATTATTTTAGGTCAACTCATTTGATATCTGCAATTATGTATTAACTCAAAATATTGAAATTAAGTTTCCAGACATTTCCACTTATTAATTTGTATTCCAAGAATATGAATATATGTTAAATGCATGAAAAAATTGGTTTTCATAGGTAACGGAAACAAAGTAATTGTAAAAATGAAAATCATTTATTTAGATACCAATATACATATATATTTTATACTTTCTACCAAGTGAATAAAAAAATTGTATACCACTCAAGCAGAAATTCAAACACAGGAAATACTTTCAAATAAAACTATATATTAACATCATTCTTAACTTCAAGAGAGATCAAGAATACCATTTATTTTGAAATTAACATTACATGCATCAAGCATTAGTACATCAAGCAGCATACAATAATTTTTTTTTGTGTTTGGCCCACCACCACCCCACCATATAATCATGGACGGTTCCTGAAACACTACACAGACGATAAACATATGGATCATAATCGAAACATGATTACTAACTTGCAACTTCCATTGAAAAAAAGTCTTACACAGGGTCTTTCACGAGGAACCTCACCCATATTTATACGGGAAACTACTGAACGTATTTTCATGAAATTCAGCACTTATAAGTATTTCACGATGCTGATGAAATCTAAAATATTTTCAAGGCATGAGCACCTCCGGTTTTTCCGGAAATGACGTCAACTTCCGTTTTTCAAATTAGAACACCATTTTTTTATTGCAGAAATAGATTCCTTAGAAAATTTCAAGTTATTTTGATGTAACATTTTTCAGTTTTGGTTGGAAAATTCTCTCTAGGCGGGAAAATTCGAAAAAAAAATCGAAAATAGAGCTCCGCTGAAACAAGAATAACTTCGAGGTTTTTGGATGGAAAATTTTCATTTTTGGGATTTTTCAAGATGTAAGATTGATGTATCCACTTTAAAAATCGAAATCGCGATTCATGATACAGGGGGTGAAAAAATCGCTTTCAAAGTTAGGGATGACAAAATCGTGAAAAATCAATTTTTTCAAAATAGAACCCCATTTTTTTATGGCAGATATTGAATCTACGTTAAAAAATAATGTGAGTGTATGCAACACCCTTGCCCTGAAATGGATATTTTCTGAGTTATTCACAAAAAACTGTTTTTCGTCTTGAATTTTCAGCTATTTCTTTTCCCTTGACGCCAAAAAGATGAAATTTTCAGGAATTGTTATTTGAACCATGCTGTAGATTTTTCACCCCTTCTTGAAACCGACTTCAAGTTACTATTAGGAGAACCATGGCAAACTCTCGCAGTTATAACTAGAGAAGATGCTCAAAGTTTTGACCGTTAATTTCTAGACATTTATTTATACGTCTCAGGAATGCTTCGTGCGTTGCTCTTCTTATTTCATCGGGAGGAAGAGATCTGCAAAAGTTTTTAAAAACCAAATTGAGTTTCAAAACTATGAATCTAAAAATCTAAACAAACCTGAACGCATTTCTGACTCGTTCTATGCAGTCCTCTTTATCAGTCAGGGGAGTTGAGTAGACAATATTTTTTATCCTACCCCAAACATAATAGTCTAAAGGAGTTAAATCGGGAGACCGTGGTGGCCAAAGATGTGGACCATTGTTCGCCAACCATCGATCTTCAAATAGCCTGTAGAGGATATTTGACACATTGAGTGAATTGTGTGGAGGCGCGCCATCTTGTTGATACCATAAGTCATTATGGTTCTGTACTAGCGGCTCAATTATTTGAGTCAATATGTCAGAATATCTATCTCCTAAGGGAGAACATTCTTTAAATAATGCAAACATGTGTAGTGTTCTATCTTACCATTTAAAGTCCCATCATAAATGTGAACATCGAGAATTGCATTATTTTTGATGGCGCAAAAAACATTGAAACTCCAGGTCTCTTGAAAGTTCCATTGTCTGAAGTGGTGGTTGTTCTCTTCATCCCAATAATGACTGTTATGCCTATTGAAAGAACCATTCTTTGTGAATTTAGATTCATCTGTCCAAATTATACAGTCCAAAAAGTTTTCATTCTCTTGAAATCGAATCATCATAGCTTCGCAAAACTCTGTTCTCCTGACGAAATCAGTTTCCTTCAAATGCTGTACCCTATTGAATTTATATGGTTGCATTTTATGTTTTTTTAATATTCTCCAAACACTCGATTGAGATAATCCCAGATCAATCTCGGCATCTTTGAGAGAATTTTGAGGATTCACACGAAAATATGCAAGAACTGTAATTTCGTTGTTCTCATCTTCTACTACACTTTTTTCTCTGTGTATAGTTTTCTTAACGAAAGATCCGACATTTCTCAAGTTTGTCATGGTTCTGTTAATGGTATCTCTCGTTGGTCTGGGTCGGTCAGGAAACCTCTCAATGAACAGTCGAATCGTTCTATCTACAACTTTATTACATTCTCCATGAAGTAGAATGAGATTTAAATAATCTTCATTGGTAAAATTAGGCATAGTGATCGATTTTATAACTTAATACGAATTATCACCAAATTAATAGTAAACACAAAATGCTACTGAATAAAGAGGAATTTGGCAGATGTTATTAATGATATCTATCATTAAAAAAAAAAAAGAATGTAAAACATGGTAAGTTTTTGCATATGGTTCATAAGGAATTATTTATTTATCACTGGAGAGAAAAGCGATGGCCGATTAGTTGAAATAAAGAGGTTTCCGATACAAATTCGAATCAAAATTCGCCATCTATTTAGGAACAACCTGTAACTTTTTTCTCTTGCATATTAGGGTAGTAAAATCTAAAACATGGTTTAAGTAACAGTTCCTGAAAATTTCATCTTTTTGGCGTGAAGGGAAAAGAAATAGCTGAAAATTCAAGACGAAAAACAGTTTTTTGTGAATAACTCAGAAAATATCTACTTTAGGGCAAGGGTGTGATGCATACACTCACATTATTTTTTAACATAGATTCAATATCTGCCATAAAAAAATGGGGTTCTAATTTGAAAAAATTGATTTTTCACGATTTTGTCATCCCTAACTTTGAAAGCGTCTTTTTCACCCCCTGTATCATGAATCGCGATTTCGATTTTTAAAGTGGATACATCAATCTTACATCTTGAAAAATCCCAAAAATGAAAATTTTCCATCCAAAAACCTCGAAGTTATTCTTGTTTCAGCGGAGCTCTATTTTCGATTTTTTTTTCGAATTTTCCCGCTCAGAGAGAATTTTCCTACCAAAACTGAAAAATGTTACATCAAAATAACTTGAAATTTTCTAAGGAATCTATTTCTGCAATGAAAAAATGGTGTTCTAATTTGAAAAACGGAAGTTGACGTCATTTCCGGAAAAACCGGAGGTGCTCATGCCTTGAAAATATTTTAGATTTCATCAGCATCGTGAAGTACTTATAAGTGCTGAATTTCATGAAAATACGTTCAGTAGTTTCCCGTATAAATATGGGTGAGGCTCCTCGTGAAAGACCCTCTATACTACTTCTTCGTATATCATCATTTTAAAAGTTATAGTTGAATTATCAAGCCATTCTAGTAGGTATAATATTAGTAACATCGGGGCATTCATGCATATTTATATTGTTAAGCGTACTAAGCAACAAGCATTGGAAATTTAAGAAACATGTACCTGAAACTCTATGGGAAAACAACAAATACATACAAACATGTGATATTACATATATGTATAAATGTTCGTATATTTAATAATTAGGAATACGAAATAGTCAAATTGATGTTATATTACTACGTGACCTTTTACTCCCATATTTTGAAATATTCTGCTACTGGGAAAATGAAAATTTGTTGTTAAAAACTCCTATTATATAATACATGCTGTCATCCAAACACCCCATATAAAGCATAGCTATCACCTACATGCATTGTTTAATTACTAAAAGATTGGCCAATCACCTCTCTGGGTCCCTAGAACTTTTCAAAACTATACATAAATGCATAAAAAATTACCAAAAGATTATTTACTTTCCACGTTTGCATTAACTCTAGTTTTTGCATGAATAATATAATTGCTTATCAATTTTCCTTTTTCTACATCCAACATTTTCTGCACTTTCCTGATGTTCATAGAATGCATTGTAAAATTTAGAGAAACTATTGCTATTGGAAACACTACCAAACTTCCTACTCAATAAAAACTTGGGTACCTCACGTTTATTACTTTCATCTTTAGGAACATTTAAATTAACTTTTTTTTTCATTTTCCTCCAAGAAACGATCAACTTCGGATTGGTATTGGACCTTACTAGTAGAAGGTTCATCTATACATAAGTTGAAGTCATCAGAATCTCCACCTGAAACAGACTCGCTTCTCTTTTCGATCAAAGCAACTGCATGTATATGTTTGCACAAAGCTGTTTTCACAGCATATTCTGAACACTCACATTTGAATCTGTGTATGCAGATTTTACACTTCTCACAGTACGAAGCTCTACATCCCTCATCGCAAAGATGACGCGGAGATAGACCGCCGTATTCACAAAGCTTTCAATCTCCGTTAAGTCCTAACTGGGGTCCTCAGTTAAGCATAAATAAGAATTGCAACCTCAGTTAACGTGAAAATTAACGTGAAACAAGCCTGTTTCACCACCGTTAAATACTTTAATTGAGGTTGCGATTCAGATTTATCCTTAACTGAGGACCTCAGTTAGGACTTAACGGAGATAAGAAAACTTAACAATGCTTTGTGAATACGGCGGATAATTTGTTAAAGTTCGAATAATTAGGAGTTCGCTAGTTTGAATTTAATTTCTTTTATGATGCGATGCTATCATATGTGAATACATCGATATTATTCCCAACTCTGAGAGAAACCAATACTTTCGGAGTTATGACCTGTCAAAGTTTGAACAAGATCTCCTGTCCACAGGACTTTCCTTTCCAACATTTTTAGATTTGAAATTATCTAGAGATACCTCGAATAAAATCAACTTCGACAATTTTAAAAAAACCTACCAATTCTGATATTCAGCTTTCGTCTGATTCAGTTGATTCCTGATCAAAACAGCAAGCTTGCATTTCCTCGTCAACCGGTTATTTAATATTCGACTAAGCAATGTAAACTTCAAGAAAGAATGGAAAATGATATTCCAAATTGCCGAAATAATCGGGTATAGTCATCAACTAGTTCAGAAAATTATGGACAAACATAAAGATAAAAATGGGTTCAAGCCCTGTGGACAGGAGCTTTCTGGCGCTCTAGTTCAAACAGACAAATTATATCTCCGAAAGTATTGGTTTCTCAGAGTTGGGAATTATATCAATGTATTCTTATGATAGAACTGCATCATAAAGGAAATTCAATTCAAATAATAGTTTATTTATCAAGATTAAATGAGCAATCTGAGAATGAGAACTGCACCATGGAAGAAATCAAATTAAAATAGTTGAAATGAATTTGACTCTCTCTTATAGAACAGGATGATATGTACGAGTATGAACACAGATCATATAATAAAGCTTAGATAGAACAATTATAACATTCTGTGAAAACATAGAAGTACGATTCATTATTGAAATTTCGAAAAATCATATCTCCGAAAGTATTAGCTTGTTGGAGTTGAGAATGATATCAGTGGATTTTTATGGTGAAACTGCATCTTAAATAAAAATTTAATTTGAAATTTGTTACTTGAAAAAAAAATTATTTTTCGTTACTCCGAAACCATCTGGCCTATTTTGCCCAATAACGAACTCAACCGAGATATTAATCTCCCTAACCTTCTCTGTAAATTTCAACTGCCTAGCTCATTCCGTTCAAGAGTTATCGTAAAAAAAAATTTTTTAATTTTCAAAATTTTTTTTTGACACTTTGCGGTAGCCTGGTCAGTACAAAACTTCACATACGTATGAAGGTCATGATTCTACAATTTGATGCTAAATTTCAGATAGATCGAGTGATCGGTTTAGGAAATATTCATAAAAAATGTGTTTTACTAAAATCGGCCATAACTCCAAAACCGCTTGATGGATTTTGCCCATTAACGAACTTAGCCGAGATATTTACGCTCCAAACCCACCTTGCAAATATCAATCCTCTAACTCCTTTCGTTCGAGAGTTATCGTGCCTACGGACGGACCGGCCGGACGGCCGGACAGAATGAAGTTCCATCATGGATTCTTGATCAGTGAGTCGAACCAAATCATTTAAGACCATTTTCATAGAAAAATTCGAAAATTACAGACATTTGGGCAAATTGATAAGCACTCAGTTCCGAGGAACTAGAGCGCCAACAACTCTACAGTACCATTACCCTAACCAAAGAAATAAAAACGGAAAAAGTTTTCCAAGCTTTCACGATCCATCCAAAAACAAACAATAAACTGCAGAATATTTCAACAAGTCCAGAGCGTTCCTGCCAATAGGGTCAATAGGCCAATGGGCCATTTTTCATTATTATTGCAGAATATTTTTAAACATCGTTTCCGAAATATATGTCAGACGACAACATTTTGTATTAGACAAGAGTGTAGTGTTCATAATCAGTCCACACTGAACTCTAACTAGAATATAAGATCGTGTGTTTGGAAGTAAAGTATTAGTATCTTTAGATGAGTAATAATGTATTTAAAAGATTAATGAACGAGTATGTAATGAATAGATAGTTAATCACCGAGATCATAGCACCTTATTCAAAAATTTTAGATTTTGTGTATGATGTATGAGGATCTACTTCAACAAGATGTTTTTTTTCAGAAATAACTTATAGATTTAATACAGCCCGTTCAGACATAAGACCTATGTTATTAGAATATATCCTGCCCTGGTTACATAATATGGAATTGGTTGATCCGAATGTTCCTCCTCAATATTATCAAGTAAGTTTTTCGTTGCAAAATATTCATTAAGTTAAATTAATGAAATATTCAATTTTAGTATTATTCCACTGAAAGTGGAAGAACAAAGAGAGATGGATGGGGCTCTTCTGAAGCTACAGAGATGGTTCTGAATAATATGTTCTACCTCACAGCAAAGGTAAATTCTCAGATATACTTTCAATAATTTTTCATTTTGTTTCGTCCAAAGGTCTGTAATTCACGAATTTTGAGGCAATACTGGTCTCCCACGATGACGTTCAATACTCTTATCAGATTTCTTCCATCAAATTTTCAAAAAAAATCTGTTACCTAATAGGTAATGTTAATATTTCCATGTACAATTTTTTTTTCGTTTTCAGTTTGGAGATTATCACCCTAAAGAAATCGAACTTGTTTGGAAAACATTATGTTCTTCTTGGCCAAATAATATGAGAGTTATTATACGATATCTTATTATCATTTCCGGGATGGCTCCTACAGAACTTTTACCTTATGTGAGTATTTCATCCATTATTCTGAAATCTAAATAAACAAGCTGAAGATTCAGGACTGAACATGATATAATATTACAAGCTCTTTCTCTGCAGTTTTAGTATCTGTTTCTATAGCTGGAAGGAATATCAAGTCAATATATGATATCAATATGACGATACATGCATTCAGTTCCAATGCTGGACAATTCGGGTAGTCAAAATTAGTGTTCGACATATGTATATTTGTGTATGAGATACAGGATGTTTTATGCATTTTATCAAAAATTTTCCTCCGGCTTATCTCATTAAGACTTGCATATATTTTCGCGCAAATTTCAAGGAATAAGTCTGGAACAAATAAAAATATTCAGTTCTGGTCAGTAATCAATAGCGCAGGCACGGAATGAGAAACTAGTTAAACACCTGTGTGATAAATAAAAACAAATTTATACGCTTATAAACTGTCCATTGAAAGCTCTATATTAAACAAGCCTATTGGCAATACTGCCAGACTTAAATATCACAATAAAAAGTCTTAAAGAATGACCTTCATATCTTATTTCACCAAATACACAAATGTTGGGATTTCAGTTCACATCGGCAAAAAAAAGTATTGCAAGATAATACTCTTAGGTTTAAATGCAAGGTTAAGTAGGTATAGCTAAGTGATATATATATCATCGTCAAAAAATTATGTTTTGGAATATGTATTTCCTAAATGATCCTAAATGCTACCATATTATGGTAGCAAAGACAAAGATTGTATGCAAAACAGCATGGAATCAAATCCCGGAGAAAACAAGGAACTGAACAATGAATAAAATCAAAGAATAATAATATATTTAAAAACATGAAATGGACGAAGACATAAAGTGAAAAACAAAAAAGCACTGACGTGAAGTCAGTACTCTTTGTCGCGCGTGTTCACGGTGGCTAATTTGAATTGAATGATGAGTATTTCAAGCTCAGTGGAAAGAGCGAGCCGAAGATCTACCCAAAGGATAGTGGACACCATTCACTGTCGGTTCAAAAATCAACAGTGCTGTATCTAAGCTGCCATCAGGATAGAGTTACAAAGTTGGAAAAGAACACAACTGACTCTCCTTAGTCGCACAAGCTCCTAGAAGATTTGGGAGGGTCAGTATAATCCTAATCATGTTTATAGCGTGCGCGCCAAAGCAGATTGACTTTTTACACTTTTTCTTTCATTGTTAAGTCAATCTGCTTTTGCGCTCGTGCTATAAACATGATTAGGATTATACTGACCCTCCCAAATCTTCTAGGAGCTTGTGCGACTAAGGAGAGTCAGTTGTGTTCTTGCCAACTTTGTAACTCTATCCTGATGGCAGCTTAGATACAGCACTGTTGATTTTTGAACTGACAGTGAATAATAATAATAATAATAATAATGACTTTATTCCAACTAAATTAAGTAATACAGAAGATATTACAAGACAAAGAGAAAAAAAAATAAATCACAGGGCGGAGTTCAGATTGTGATAGTCACTCTCTGCTCTACCACTCAAACCCTGGTGAAGTGACACATGTGAAATTATATACATCACGAGAAATTAACACATGAAGAAAAAAAAATAAAAAAAGTGGAGTGAGAAAAAAAGAAGGTACAAAATAATATATATTCTTGAAGAGAAAAAAAAATACAAAAGAAACATATATATTTCGAGTGCTACATTGGATCCAAAGGAAATAAAACAGAAACCTGTTACCGACGTGACTGGCATTGATCAAGAAAAATAGAATAGTGTCCACTATCCTTTGGGCAGATCTTCGGCTCGCTCTATCCACTGAGCTTGAAGTACTCATCATTCACTTCAAATTAGCCACCGTGAACACGAGCGCCAAAGAGTACTGACTTCACGTCAGTGCTTTTTTTTTTTCAAATTCCTTTAACAAATATAGCTATCAATATAGTTAGGCTGTTAGCTTTACCGTAGATCAAAAAAAATGCGGTTGTGGGGCCTCCGTTAGGAACGCAATTGCCTCTTCTCCAAATCCGAACGTATTTTAATATAGATCTACCGAATATAGTTATTTATAAATTCGCCTCAGGGCTACCATACAGACATTTCTTGTCGGAAACAACGCTATTTCCCCCAAACTGACTTGTTTCCGTGCACTGATTTGACATGAATATTCTTTTAAAAACTTACAATATCGGCTCATTACTCCCAACATAACCCAAACAACCCAAAACCATTCACTTCTCGTCTGCGCATGCGCTATATACTCGTGGCTGCAATTCCTCCCAAAATTACACACCTCACAAAAAACTCCAATTCTCCAACACTAGTGGTTCAGGAGATAACGCTTCTTGAATCCACGCATGCGCAGACCCTCACCAGGGGATTCTATAGAGGAATAGCATCCGCCACCCCAAAACCCCAATCCTCTCTGACGAAAGCACCAGCAGTTAAATCAATGATGGTCTGCTAATGCGCATAACGAAAAATGCCCGTAAGGGGTAACATCAATTTCGAAATTAGCCCCAGGGCCACGGTAAGGACACTTTAACTCGGAAACAACGCTACATCCCCCAAACTGACTTGTCTTTGCACTGAATTGCCATGAATATTCTTTCAAAACCTCACAATATCGGCTCAGCACTCCCAACATAACCCATACAACCCAAAAACAGTCACTTCTCTTCTGCGCATGCGCAATCTACTTGCGGCTGAAAGTCCTCCCAAAATCACACACTTTACAAAAAACTCCGATTCTCCAACACTAGTGGTTCAGGAGATATCGCATCTTGAATCCACGCATGCGCAGACCCTCACCAGGGGATACTATAGAGGAATAGCATCCGCCACCCCAAAACCCCAATCCTCTCTGACGAAAACTTCAGCAGTTAAATCACTGATGGTCTTCTCATGCGCATAACGAAAAATGTCCGTAAGGGGTAACATCAATTTCAAAATTGGCCCCAGGGTCACGGTATGCACACTTCAACTCGGAAACAACGCTATTTCCCCCAAACTGACTAGTGTCCGTGCACTGAATTGACATGAATATTCTTTTAAAACCTCACAATATCGGCTTATTACTCTCACATAACCCATACAACCCAAAAACAGTCACTTCTCTTCTGATCATACGCAATCAACTCGCGGCTGCAAGTCCTCCCAAAATCACACACCTTACAAAAAGCTCCGATTATTCAACACCAGTGGTTCAGGAGATATCGCATCTTTAATCCACGCATGCGCAGGCCCTTACCAGGGGATTCTACGGAGGCATAACATCCGCCACCCCAAAACCCCAATCCTCCCTGACGAAAACACCAGCAGTTAAATCACTGATGGTCTGCTCATGCGCACAACGAAAAATGCCCGTAAGGGGTAACATCGATTTCAAAATTAGCCCCAGGGCCACGGTACGAACACTTCAATTCGGAAACAGCGCTACATCCCCCAAACTGACTTGTCTTTGCACTGAATTGCCATGAATATTCTTTCAAAACCTCACAATATTGGCTCAGCACTCCCAACATAACCCATACAACCCAAAAACAGTCACTTCTCTTCTGCGCATGCGCAATGTACTTGCGGCTGAAAGTCCTCCCAAAATCACACACTTTACAAAAAACTCCGATTCTCCAACACTAGTGGTTCAGGAGATATCGCATCTTGAATCCACGCATGCGTAGACCCTCACCAGGGGATTATATAGAGGAATAGCATCCGCCACCCCAATCCTCTCTGACGAAAACTTCAGCAGTAAAATCACTGATGGTCTGCTCATGCGCATAACGAAAAATGTCCGTAAGGGGTAACATCAATTTCAAAATTGGCCCCAGGGCCACGGTATGCACGCTTCAACTCGGAAACAACGCTATTTCCCCCAAACTGACTAGTGTCCGTGCACTGAATTGACATGAATATTCTTTTAAAACCTCACAATATCGGCTTATTACTCTCAACATAACCCATACAACCCAAAAACAGTCACTTCTCTTCTGCGCATGCGCAATCTACTTGCAGCTAAAAGTCCTCTCAAAATCACACACCTTACAAAAAACTCCGATTCTCCAAAACTAGTGGTTCGGGAGATATCGCATCTTTAATCTACGCATGCGCAGACCCTCATCAGGGATCTGGATTCTATGGAGGAATAGCATCCGCCACCCCAAAACCCCAATCCTCTCTGACGAAAACTACACCAGTTAAATGACTTCTCATCTGCGCATGCGCACAACGAAAAGTGCCCGGAAAAGGCAGCATGAACCTCAAAAAAATAGGTTTCGGCATTTTAAGCAAAGTATTCCGCGAAATAGTAGTAATTTTTTGATTTTTTTCATGTCACGTGATCTTCACGAAATTTTGCAAAAGTGTTTGCATTGGTCTTCTGCATCTAACTACTGAGTTTCAATTTAATCAGATCAGTATTTTTCGAGTTATCGTGAAAACAAAATTTTAAAATTTTTGAAATTTTTTTTTGCCACTTTAGGGCCGTCCGGTCATAACAAAACTTCGCAGGCATATAAAGGTCATGATTCTACAATTTGATGCCAAATTTCAGAAAGATCGAGAGATCGGTTCCGGAAATATTCATAAAAAACGTTTTGACTAAAAACGGCCTTAACTCCGAAACCGCTCGGTGGATTTCGCCCGTTAACGAACTTGTCCGAGATATTTACGCTACAAAGCTACCCTGCAAATTTCAACGCTCTAAATCGTTCCGTTCGAGAGTTATCGTGCTAACGGCCGGCCGGAGCGGACGGACAGAATGGAATTTGACCTCGAATTCTTCATCAGGGAGTCGAACCCAATCGTTTGAGACCATTTTGGAAAAAAATTTGAAAAATACAGACATTGTGACGAAATGATAGCACGCTGTTCCTTGCGGAACACGCGCGCAATAAAAGGGGATTCGTAACTTGTTTTCTTCCTTTTTGCGCGCGTGTTCCGCAAGGAACAGCGTGCTATCATTTCGTCACAATGTCTGTATTTTTCGAATTTTTTTTCGAAAATGGTCTCAAACGATTGGGTTCGACTCCCTGATGAAGAATTCGAGGTCAAATTCCATTCTGTCCGTCCGGCCGGCCGGTCCGGCCGTTAGCACGATAACTCTCGAACGGAACGACTTAGAGCGTTGAAATTTGCAGGGTAGTTTCGTAGCGTAAATATCTCGGACAAGTTCGTTAACGGGCGAAATCGACCAAGCGGTTTCGGAGTTAAGGCCGTTTTTAATAAAAACGTTTTTTATGAATATTTCCGGAACCGATCACTCGATCTTTTTGAAATTTGGCATCAGATTGTAGAATCATGACCTTTATATGCCTGCGAAGTTTTGTGTTGAACGGACGGCCCTAAAGTGGCAAAAAAAAAATTTGAAAATTTGAAAATTTTGTTTTCACGATAACTCGAAAAATACTGATCTGATTAAATTGAAACTCTGTAGTTAGATGCAAAAGACCAAAGCAAACACTTTTGCAAAATTTCGTGAAGATCACGTGACATGAAAAAAATAAAAAAATTACTACTATTTTGCGGAATACTTTGCTTTTAACGCCGAAACATATGTTTTTGAGGTTCATGCTGCCCTTTCCGGGCATTTTCCGTATTGCGCATGCGCAGATGAGAAGTCCTTTAACTGCTGTAGTTTTCGTCAGAGAGGATTGGGGTTTTGGGGTGGCGGATGCTATTCCTCCATAGAATTCAGATCCCTGATGAGGGTCTGCGCATGCGTAGATTAAATATGCGATATCTTCCGAACCACTAGTGTTGGAGAATCGGAGTTATTTGTAAGGTGTGTTATTTTGAGAGGACTTTTAGCCGCCAGTAGATTGCGCATGCGCAGAAGAGAAGTGACTATTTTTGGGTTGGATGGGTTATGTTGGGAGTGCTGAGTCGATATTATGAGGTTTTGAAAGAATATTCATAGCAATTCAGTGCAAGGACAAGTCAGTTTGGGGGATGTAGCGTTGTTTCCGAGTTAAAGTGTCCGTACCGTGGCCCTGGGGCTAATTTTGAAATTGATGTTACCGCTTACAGGCATTTTTCGTTATGCGCATGAGCAGATCATCAGTGATTTAACTGGTGGTGTTTTCGTCTGAGAGGATTAGGGTTTTGGGGTGGCGGATGCTATTCCTCCATAGAATCCCCTGTTGAGGGTCTGCGCATGCGTGGATTAAAGATGTGATATCTCCTGAACCACTAGTGTTGGAGAATCGGAGTTTTTTGTAAGGTGTGTTATTTTGAGAGGACTTTTAGCCGCGAGTAGATTGCGCATGCGCAGAAGAGAAGTGACTGTTTTTGGGTTGGATGGGTTATGTTGGGAGTGCTGAGTCGATATTATGAGGTTTTAAAAGAATATTCATAGCAATTCAGTGCAAGGACAAGTCAGTTTGGGGGATGTAGCGTTGTTTCCGAGTTAAAGTGTCCGTACCGTGGCCCTGGGGCTAATTTTGAAATTGATGTAACCCCTTACGGGCATTTTTCGTTATGCGCATGAGCAGACCATCAGTGATTTAACTGGTGGTGCTTTCGTCAGAGAGGATTGGGGTTTTGGGGTGGCGGGTGCTTTTCCGCTATAGAATCCCCTGGTGAGGGTCTGCGCATGCGTGGATTCAAGTAGCGATATCTCCTGAACCAATAGTGTTGGAGAATCGGAGTTTTTTGTGAGGTGTGTAATTTTGGGAGGACTTGCAGCCACGAGTATACTGCGCTTGCGCAGACGAGAAGTGAATGGTTTTGGGTTGTTTGGGTTATGTTGGGAGTAATGAGCCGATATTGTGAGGTTTTAAAAGAATATTCATGTCAATTCAGTGCACGGACACAAGTCAGTTCAGGGGAAATAGCGTTGTTTCCGATTTGAATGGTCTGTATGGTGGCCCTGAGGCGAATATATAAATAACTATATTCGGTATATCTATATTAAAATGCGTTCGGATTTGGAGAAGATGCTTTTTCGTCCCTAACGGAGGACCCACAACCGAATTTTTTTCTGATCTACGGTAAAACTAACAGCCAAACTGTATTGATAGCTATATTTGTTAAAGGAACTTGAAAAAAAAAAAAAAAAGCACTGACGTGAAGTCAGTACTCTTTGGCGCGCGTGTTCACGGTGGCTAATTTGAATTGAATGATTCAAAAATTAACAGTGCTGTATCTAAGCTGCCATCAGGATAGAGTAACAAAGTTGGAAAAGAACACAAGTGACTCTCCTTAGTCGCACAAGCTCCTAGAAGATTTGGGAGGGTCAGTATAATCCTAATCATGTTTATAGCTCGCGCGCAAAAGCAGATTGACTTAACAATGAAAGAAAAAGTGTAAAAAGTCAATCTGCTTTGGCGCGCGTGCTATAAACATGATTAGGATTATACTGACCCTCCCAAATCTTCTAGGAGCTTGTGCGACTAAGGAGAGTCACTTGTGTTCTTTTCCAACTTTGTTACTCTATCCTGATGGCAGCTTAGATACAGCACTGTTAATTTTTGAATCATTCAATTCAAATTAGCCACCGTGAACACGCGCGCCAAAGAGTACTGACTTCACGTCAGTGCTTTTTTTTTTTTCTTTTATAAACTTTTTGCGCGCGTGTTCCGCAAGGAACAGCGTGCTATCATTTCGTCACAATGTCTGTATTTTTCGATTTATTTTTGAAAATGGTCTCAAACGATTGGGTTCGACTCCCTGATGAAGAATTCGAGATAAAATTCAATTCTGGCCGTCCGGTCCGGCCGGCCGGCCGGCCGGCCGGCCTTTAGCACGATAACTCTCGAACGGAACGACTTAGAGCGTTGAAATTTGCAGGGTAGTTTTGTAGCTTGAATATCTCGGAAAAGTTCGTTAATGGGCGAAATCCACCAAGCGGTTTCGGAGTTAAGGCCTTTTTTACTCAAAATGTTTTTTATGAATATTTCCGGAACCGATCACTCGATCTTTCTGAAATTTGGCATCAAATTGTAGAATCATGACCTTTATATGCCTGTGAAGTTTTGTTTTGACCAGACGGCCCCAAAGTGGCAAAAAAAAATTTCAAAAATTTAAAAAGTTTGTTTCCACGATAACTCGAAAAATACTGATCTGATTAAATTGAAACTCAGTAGTTAGATGCAAAATACCAAAGGAAACACTTTTGCAAAATTTCGTGAAGATCACGTGACATTTTTTTGATGTTCATGCTGCCCTTTCCGGGCACTTTTCGTTATGCGCATGCGCAGATGAGAAGTCATTTAACTGCTCTAGTTTTCGTCAGAGAAGATTGGTGTTTTGGGGTGGCGGATGCTATTCCTCCATAGAATCCAGATCCCTGATGAGGGTCTGCGCATGCGTGGATTAAAGATGCGATATCTCCCGAACCACTAGTGTTGGAGAATCGGAGTTTTTTGTAAGGTGTGTGATTTTTGAGAGGAATTTTAGCCGCGAGTAGATTGCGCATGCGCAGAAGGGAAGTGACTGTTTTTGGGTTGGATGGGATATGTTGGGAGTGCTGAGTGGATATTGTGAGGTTTTAAAAGAATATTCATGGCAATTCAGTGCAAGGACAAGTCAGTTTGGGGTATGTAGTGTTGTTTCCGAATTGAAGTGTTCGTACCGTGGCCCTGGGGCTTATTTTGAAATCGATGTTACCCCTTACGGGCATTTTTCGTTATGCGCATGAGCAGACCATCAGTGACTTAACTGGTGGTGCTTTCGTCAGAGAGGATTGGGATTTTGGGGTGGCGGATGCTATTTCTCTATAGAATACCCTGGTGAGGGTCTGCGCATGCGTGGATTCAAGATGCGATATCTCCTGAACCACTAGTGTTGGAGAATCGGAGTTTTTTGTAAGGTGTGTGATTTTGGGAGGACTTGCAGCCGCTAGTAGATTGCGCATGCGCAGAATAGAAGTTACTGTTTTTGGGTTGTATGGGTTATGTTGGGAGTAATGAGCCGTTATTGTGAGGCTTTAAAAGAATATTCATGTCAATTCATTGCACGGACACAAGTCAGTTTGGGGGAAATAGCGTTGTTTCTGAGTTGAAATGTGCATACCGTGGCCCTGGGGCTAATTTTGAAATTGATGTTACCAATACGGGCATTTTTCGTTATGCGCATGAGCATAAGTGAGTTAACTGCTGGAGTTTTCGTCTGAGAGGATTTGGGATTTGAGATGCAGAATGCTATTCCTCCATAGAATCCCCTTGGAAGTGTCTGCGCATGCGTGGATTGGAGCAGTGATATCCCCTGAACCAATGGTGTTGAAGAATCAGAATTTTCTATGAAGTGTTATTTTCAGGGGACTTTAAGCCACGAGTAGATTGCGTAAGCGCAGAGGAGAAGTTTGGATTGTATGGCTCATGTTGGGAGTGGTTTGCGTCTAGCGGTGATCGATTTGGTGCTGAGCCGTCATTTTAAGGTTCTAAGAGAAATTTCATGGCAATTATGTGCACGGACAAGTCAGTTTCGGGGAAACAGCGTTGTTTCCGAGTTGAAATGTATGTATCGTGGCCCTGGGGCAAACCTATAAATAACTATATCCGGTAGATCTATATTAAATTACGTTCGGATTTGGAGAAGAGGCAATTGCGTTCCTAAAGGAGGTCTCATAACCGCAATTTTATTTATCTACGGTGAAGCTAACAGCCAAACTGTATTGATAGCCATATATGTTAAAGGAACTTGAAAAAAAAAAGCACTGACGTGAAGTCAGTATTCTTTGGCGCGCGTGTTCACGGTGGCTCATTTGAATTGAGTGATGAGTACTTCAAGCTCAGTGAATTGAGTGAGCTGGAGATCTACCCAAGGGATAGTGGACACCATTCACTGTCGATTCAAAAATTGACAGTGCTGTATCAAAACTTCAGTAAGGATATAGTAACACTGTTGAAAAAGAACACAGCTGACTCTCTTTAGTCGCACAAGCTTTTTTACACTTTTTCTATCATTGTTAAGTCAATCTGCATTTGGCGCGCGTGCTATATAAATGATTATGATTATACTGACCCTGCCAAGTCTTCCCCAAGGAGATCCCTCAGAATCTTCTAGAAGATTGTGCGACTAAAGAGAGTCAGTTGTGTTCTTTTTCAACAGTGTAACTCTATCCTTACGGAAGTTTAGATACAGCACTGTCAATTTTTGAATCGACAGTGAATGGTGTCCACTATCCCTTGGGTAGATCTCCGGCTCGCTCAATTCACTGAGCTTGAAGTACTCATCACTCAATTCAAATTAGCCACCGTGAACACGCGCGCCAAAGAGTACTGACTTCACGTCAGTGCTTTTTTTTTAGTTGTTGATTCTTGGTATTGAATAATGTGCTACAGCTTTCCTTATTATCTCTGGCCGATTTCGTTCCTCATCATATGCTGCTTGCATTTGGTCAAACAGTTGTTCCTTTTCTGTGATTTCTTCACAGTAAACTATAGTTTTCAAGAACTTCCCTAAGAAATAACCCAAGCAAGTGAGATCTGGGGATCTTACAGACCATTTAAATATAATATTCCCCTCTACCAAACCCATGATGTGGGTAAACTACATTCAAATGCCTTACAATTTCAGGCGTGAAATGCTCCGGACCCCCATCATGTTGGAAGTACATACTTCTTAGATTATTGTTTTCATCATTTAAGAGCACTGGCAAATGCTCTCTTAAAAATTACAAATATGTTGCTCCATTCGGTCGGTTTGAACAATATATGGTCCAAAATAGGTCCAAATATTCTATCCTACTCAGGCAACTTCTAACAGGTTCATTTATGCGTTATTCTGAGATAGTATTATACTGTGGGATATGCTGGAAAAAATTGTTGAGGCGCCACTTCAGTTAACTTATCAGATGTACCGTAGATGCTTGTTTGTTTATTGGTTCGTGTTAGACCGATACCGATTTAGCGAGTAGCCCGTGCTGCAGCCTAGAGAGGCTTATTGCACCTCGGTTGGTCTCCTATTACCTGACAGGATGTTATGGTTTATCTCCGTCGGCTCAGGTTGCTAGCCTCCATAGGGTCTCTTAGTCGATCCCCTGCAGCTCAGGTTTACTTAAACGAGCTCTTTCCTTTGTAGGCAAAACGAGTAGTTTTGTATTTAGCGCGTGTTCAACCTACTAAATTATTCGATGAGATGATGACAGAGCTTCAGACTGTGGAAACGCTGAATTTCAACATCGAGAGGACTGAAACCCCACCTTTCTACCGTCTAACGATGATGAGAAAAACTTCGAGTCATTCGGACGGCAATACTGGTCAAGTTGATTCGAGCAGCAGACACGATCTGAGTGAGTATAATTATGACAAAAGTCCTGATTGGTATTGTTAATGCAATATGTCAATCGGTTTAGGCGTTGAGAAGGGTACAATTCATACAAAAAGACACAGCGGAGAAGATCCTTCCAAAGCATCTCACATTCTTGGGGACTTTGCTATGGAAAAATGCAAAAATCAAGACGATATGTATTCGCCATCAGAGGAAGTAAGTTGTTTGCCAACTTCGGTTGAAATGTTTGAAATTTTTTTGTTTTTAGAATCCGAATCTAGATAGGTGTGATATGTCTATACCCCAACCACATCCGCTGCCGATGCCCGAATATGGAGGCTATTTTGCTCCATTATCAGACTATTTGCCAGACAGTTCTCAGCCTATTTCTAGTTTCCATAGGTAAATACAGGTCTACCGCATGTTTTATTGATGAATATAATACCTAAAATTTAATGAATTGTAGTGAGAATTTGAAGAATTTCGAAGTGGCTACAATAAAACTACAGCGAACGTCTCTTTTTGTATTGAAATATCTGGATCTACATAGCAGACAGCATGTTACTTCTTTATTATTACAAATCAATACAAATAGGTTGACACTAATTTTCATAATAGAAGTAACCAGTTTGGTATATTATTTCCAAAAAATATGAAATCGGCAGCGTGTAGCAACATTAAATTTCTAAATAATGTACTTTCATGTGACATTTCCAGAGTTTTGTTGTAAAATTTATAATTTGTAATTGATTTTACTTGGTCTCTCTGAAACTTTTAATAATCAACAAAATACTAAATATCTAACCATAAACGATCACTGTTATATCTGTAAAGATACAGCCAATGCCAAATTATAACTAGGTAAATGTTCTTTACCACTGTTATGATAATCGTCTGATTCGCACTGAATACCGTTTGAAGTGCCTGAAGTCAAATTGAACGAATACGACATCGACCAACATTTCGAAACAATGAGGGACTCGAGCTTGATGCGATAGTACTTTTGAGATAAAAAAATGTTTCGCCACTCGTATATGGTTCTCAAGATATTTCAAAAACATTCAAATACTTGTATTTGAGTTGTCACATCCTCACTTCTTCTGAACTATAACAGTTGTAGCTTCTTTTTATTCCATGCACTAGTATTTGTGATGATATTGTTATAAATTCCTGTTTTCCCAGATGTAATATAGGAGTAATGCTATTGTGTGATGTGGTCATTGATGGTTTAGAATTGGACTGGACGATAAATATACCACTTATGCTTCATGTAGCATTCTTGGGTTTAGATCATACTCGACCATTAGTGCATACCCATTGCAAACAATTATTGTTGAATCTGCTGATAGTTATTGCACAACACAATGACTATTTAACAGTTGCTCAAATACTCTTGACGATTAAAACAGAAGAACTTCAGCTAGGATTATCCACACCTTCGTTGCCTGTGATTTCTCATAACTACACAGGTATGGTTATATTTATTCATTTATGTAAATACTCTTATTTATTACTTATTTCATTTATGTAAATACTCATGGTAGTGAAAAAATATGTCTTGTAACTCTGAACTAAAGTAACAAGTCTCCGAGGGGTAAACCGCTAGGAATTCTGGTGTTCAAGAAAGTAGAATTCCATGGAATTCCTATTGAATTCCCGGAATTCATATTGAATTCCGTGAAATTCCTATTGAATTCTATGGAATTCCTATTGAATTATTGAGAAATCCTATTGATGTTAGAGTGTGACACCTATCGGACAATCATGTATACAGCTCCAAATAGTTGGTTTTAACCGAGGGGTAAACCGCTAGGAATTCTGGGGTACAAGAATATAGAATTCCAATAGAATTTCAAAAGAATTCCTATTGAATTCGTAATGAATTCCTAATGAATTCGTAATGAATTCCTATTGAATTCCAATGAAATTCCGGTTGAGTTGGAATTCTGGTGTACAAATCTTTGTCAGCGGTTTCCCCATCGCAAGTCTCTTGTTCATTTTCAACATGATTACAATACCAAGAAATTTTCAAAATTGATTACGTTGCACATTTGATCGATAACTACATTTAGAAAGTCATTGAATTTTGTTTGGAATAAATTCATTTTCAGAGCCCGACCCTGTGTTTGATGCTTTTTTGAGTTCCACAAAGCATCAACCTGAAACGGATGTTAGTAAATTACCAAGTATTGACCCTCCTTCAGAAAGCGAAGAACTGAGTAAGTTGATAAAGTTTTTCATATGAATAACGACTTAGTGTATTACATGTCAAGCAATAAATCCTTTTAGTATTTTAAATAGTAGTTTATTCGCATTTTTACATCGGTTGGAGGTGACTAATACCTCAAATATTTCTCAGTTCAAATTACCAACAAGGTTTTTGGCTTCCGCAGCTCTAGAGGTCTCTGCCAGCGTATTGTTCTCAATGCTTCTTGTTCCCTGTTGAACTTCCTCTGTGAGTAAGAGTTTGCCATATATACCCCAGTGTAACTGCTTGTGTTTCATCCTACTCTTCAGTGCGCCAGCAAAAATTCATTCACCATTATTTTAATCCATGCTTTCGAGGCTGCTTAGCTGTCTCATAGAGTTCCATTGACAGTTTAGACCCATTCATCTTTCGGGACAATAATCAGTGTTCATTCTTCCTTTGATACACCATCAAGATGCATTAAAAGAGAAATGGATTATTTGGACCAATAGATTCAATTGCATCTCCAAAGGCAAATTTCTCAATTTAAACAACATTTTAAACCCGTACTTTGGTATTCATTTCAATACAGCTCTAAATTCCTTCAAATTCTGCTTTCTATGAACGTTATATTGAAACCTGTTAAACTGTGGGAAAGTGAGAAAAAAGTTTTTGATATACAGTAAGGACTTGATCATCTGGCCCTCAGTTTATTTAGCGATTATCCAGGCTACCAATCAAGCATGAACGCGCCCCAAGCATGGTACATAAATACATAGGTGCATATGTAGTACGTTCGAAAATATATCTCTTAATAAACATTGATTTTTGTTGATAAGTCTAATTTTTTTTTAAATAATCACCTAGCATTAGGTATTATGCAATAATTTGTACAATAGCTGCTTTTCTTTATACATTTGATTATCTGAATATATTTTAAATGTTGAAAAGTTCAAAAAAATTGTGCCTGAATACTGTATAAGGCATCGAAATGTATAAAATAATGGATATAATCCATAATAATTTAACCCCAATTAACAACTTACGGTTTTTGACTAAGGGTGATGTCAGCCCATATTACAGTAGATTAACAGATAGTCTTCTTCAACATGTCATCTAAGAAGATGGGAACATCCTTGCCAAAACATATGTCAGGAAAAAAATTTGTAGGTGACAAGAAAGTAGTTACTCGCTGTATAGTGTTAGGATCCAGTCCACATACAAGCTACTCAAGCTAGAATATACATTTATATGTTTTCAATTATTATATCCAAGATCAAACTATGCTTGTATTCTGATTTTATTAACTTTTATCTAGGTTGCAGTGGAGTATCTTTGATTGGCATGTTTATAAGCATGATTTGCTCTATAGAAATTATATTCCGCCGTATTCACAAAGCATTCAATCTCCGTTAAGTCCTAACTGAGGTCCTCAGTTAAGGATAAATAAGAATCGCAACCTCAGTTACTGTATGTAACGGTGCTGAAACAGGCCTGTTTCACGTTAATTTGTACTTAAACTGAGGTTGCGATTTTTATTTATCCTTAACTGAGGACCTCAGTTAGGACTTAACGGAGATTGAATGCTTTGTGAATACGGCGGTTAGTGTGTAGACTCTTGTCCTCACGTAAGTCTATATGTCAACCTAAATATATTTTGTTTCCACACGTGGAGTTGATAAATATCATCTATCAAGTATAATGGCAAAATTGAGAAAGTAATTCAATATAAATACAGGATAGCAACTGTAGAACAACCATTAAGTTGAATTTCACTATCTGCGAAACGATTGGTCTATTCAGGCATTCACGTTGTGAATACACCCATATTTATGTGTGTGTTAATGAGTTTTATCGAAAATGAACAAAGTGAAATTGTTATTCTACTCAATTGGCATGGCCCGTGGCTACAATGACTATACTCCATTCACTTTTATAAAGTCTCCCGGTTGGTCATGATTTAGGTCCATCACGTTTTTGTAACTGAAACCGAGGCAGGTTGGTACTCTTGAAATATCGTCAATGTCAAATGCCAATTTCTACTCTCAACATAATCTTCGGAATCTTCCATCTTAGACAAGATATTATCAAAGACCCTTCGAATAATTAACAAAGAACTCTTCGCTTTGAAATTGAAAATTCCGAAAGTAGTTTTGAAGAAGCAGAGACAAATACCAGGAAGAGCCATACGGAACCGAAATCTGCAATAGAAAATCTTCATTTTGACATGTTGAACTCTAGAATGAAATTACTTAGTTTCCTATCACTATATTTTATTAAGGTATAAGAGTGACTCAGGTTTCGTAGTACTTCTACATTTTGAAACTGGTGTATTCCAAGTTGTGCAACAAGGTATTCAAATATCTTCTGTAGGCTTATTTCTTGAGCAAAGTGGGTAATTCCATAGATTCGTCTGTTCGTTTATAAGTTTCCCGCCGAGTTATTCTGGTACTTTTATTCTTTTTTTAAATGAACTACCATAAAGTAACGGACTAGTCTATCCATTATTTTTCAATAAAATTTGAATACCTGGTTCTTGATTTCCGTACAAGAAAAAATAGAATAACTGAATCTTCCAACCAGTTTATATACGTGAAATATGCCCCATTAACAACAGAGGGAAAGTTTTCTTCAACAGTCGCCAGATCTTCTCAAATTCATTATTTTTCCAAAATAAATTAATATTCTGAAAAATACGTAATTACTACGACTTCTATGTAGAGAGGACAACGTTACGTAGTTTTCTGATAGGAAAATGACTATAACCTAACATTTTCAAAATATACACGGTGAAATTTGTCAAACTTTCATGGCCAACCGGGAGAATTTATAAAAGTGAATGGAGTATATGCCGTCGGCGTACGCTTGAACATATACATCCAGCGTTTCTATTTAAGGCCAGAAGGTCTTACACCAAGAGAGACTGTAGTAGCAGGGAAAGTACTCCTCCCTGTGGGCAGCCCTTCCCTTCCACGAATCTCACTACATCGCCAAAATGAGGAGCCGCTCCACAGAGCAAATTCGTGAGGGTTAAAAGCGCCCTCTATGTCCAGGAAGACCACCAAAACGATCTCCTCATGGTTCAGAGAAGATTTTAACTTTAGCCGACTCAACATAGAGGAAGTCTTTTGATATTCTCTATAAAAGTTAAACTAAGACTCGATATTTTATCCTCCATGGTCCAATGGTTTCAGCTGAAATTAAATACAAATTATTATTACAAATTACATTATTTACTAAAAACTTATGTACTAGTATTTATAGTTCAGACCCCTAGGTGATAGCACCTGTATGTGTCATGAATTAATCCAAAAGGGTATTTATGTTTCAACTAAGAATAAGATTGAGTTCACTACATGAGTGAACTGATTGAAAAATAGAAGAATAAAACAGAGTGGGCAATAACAAGTACTGAATCACAGGAATCAAATTATTCCAAGAAAAGTCTATGCAAACTTGCATAATTTTGAAAGATAAATATTTTGCACATCATGCTAATTTTATACTTATACTGTAATAGTTTAATTTCTGAAGGAATAGTATTATAAAATTTGGGTCCTAAATAGTTCACACTATTTTTAAAGAAATCATACATGAGTACTTGTATTTTCATTATCATTTGTATTCTACCGAAATAAGTTTCTGCAACAAACCTGATGATTATATTTCACAGCCGAATCCGAGGAAGAAACATCTGAGCAAGTGGTAAAGGTGCCTGATATAAATATTCAGAACTCTTCATCATCTTCGACTCCAAAATTAGAACAAACGACACCGAATATTATAAAATCGCTAATCGCTTTCCTGGCTAAACGAAATGATGACTGCCCGTTATGGAATTATGAAGACATCACCGCAAAAGTTTGGTCTATCAAGAGTGCCGAGCAAATGGAAACGTTACTTCAGCATGTTGTCAGAGTGTTCAGAGAATCGTTACCTTTGGGCCATGTGAACGAAAGATGGGCTCAGACTGCATTACAATTAGGTTTGAGTTGTTCCTCTAGACACTATGCAGGCAGATCGCTGCAAATTTTCAGAGCTTTGAAAGTACCAATATCGACTCGCATGCTTTCTGATATTCTGAGTAGATTGGTGGAGACTGTAGCTGAACAAGGAGAGGATATGCAAGGTAAATTAACAAACACTTTATCTGTTGTTATAATCAGTCGTCAATATGCCATGGATTGAGTACCATTAACAACATTTATGAGAGTTACACATGGTATTACGCCCATATCTTAGTGGTAGAGCGTTGGATTAGGAACCGTAATGTCCCGAGTTCAATCCCGGGTTAGGAAAGAAATTGAATAGTCAGACCACAGCCGTCAAAGTAGATAGCCTGGAAATCCTGGAATACAGTCTTATAACGCATTTGAATCTTCTTTGCAGGCCTACTTCTTCAATGCGGTAGCGCGTTGTATCGTTGATTCATAATTTAAAACATACTAATTGAATAGCTACATTTCATTCAGCATATAGTAATCATGTGATAAAGCTGAAATCGGTAGGTAGTTGTTATTCAATTCATTGCTCAACAAGAACCACGAGAAGGTTTAAGATCAACTCTAGCCATAAAAATTAAAAACAAATATAATTATCGAAATAAATATATGTTATTATTATTATTATTATTATTATACTGATCCTCCTGGGTCTTCCACAAGGAGACCCCTCATAAGCTCTAAGAGCTTGCCCTGAGTTAGGAGAACCAGTTGTGTTCTGTGTAGGCTTTGTTACTGTGTCCTTACGCCACCTTAGGCACAGCACTGTTAATTTTTGACCCAACAGCGAATGGTGGCGATTACCGTGACTAGAAAATTTCTTTCCTAGCCTCGGAATTGAACTTGGGGCTTCCGCTCCCAAGTCAATTACTCTACCACTGAGCCAATCGCACTACATATTATCAAACATTACATTTATAAAACTAGGGTAGGCAGATGAAAATTGTGATAAAATCATATTGAAGTTTCTAATTAATTTAATCTATTAAAATTCAACGGCACTAGTAAACAAACCCACAAACTTATTACTATTAAATGGCGGACTAACGTAAACCGTGTTACCATTTAATCATGTTCCGGGATTGTATACAGGGTGATGCACGAAGACCATTCGTTAGAATATTTCAAAGAAAGACTCGAGACAAACACTTGAAATTTTATAGTTAAACTTTGTTAGGAGGGATGAATTCTTGGAAAAAATTTCTGATTCGTTCGACTTCCGGTTTCACCGGAAATGATACCAAGTTTCGTTTTTTAAATGTAATACCCAGTTTTTTCATTGATAATCAGATTAGCCATTCAATTCTACATTGTTTTAATGTGTCACTTGCATATTATTCTCAGATTCGTGTGAAATCTAAAAAAACCCTTTAAATTTTCTCAAATGGGGCTTCATTCCAATGTTAATAACTTGTAGATTTTTGCATGAAAATTTTCTAGCTTATATCAGAAGACATACCAATGCTTGCCCTTCGTTAATTAAAAATTCAATTGAACTTACAGGGTGTTTCTATTTCAATGTCGTGAGTCATGACAAAAACCTCGAAACTGATTTTTTTCAAATGAGAAGCCATTTTTTTATTGGTCTGCTGGAACATACGTTAAAAAAATAGTGTAGTTTTTATAATACATCCTACTGCTTTACTTACTAAATATCTCAGGAAATGAGTGTTTTAAAGCAGTAGTATGAATTATAAAAATACAATCTTTTTTAACGAAGATTCTAGCACACTAATAAAAAAATTGGTTCTCATTTGAAAAAATTTAGTTTTGAGGTTTTTGTCATTGAAATAGAAACACCCTGTATGTTCAATTGAATTTTAAATTATCGAAGGAGAAGCATTGCTATGTCTTCTGATAGAAGCTAGAGAATTAGTAATTTTCATGCAAAAATGTACAAGCTATTAACATTGGAATTAAGCCTTATTTGAGAAAATTCAAAGGGTTTTTTTCAGATTTTACACGAATTAATTTTCTGAGAATAATTAAGTGACACATTAAAACAATGTAGAATTCAATGGGTAATCTGATTATAAACGAAAAAACTGGGTATTACATTTACAAAACGAAAGTTGGTATCATTTCCGATGAAACCGGAAGTCAAACGAATCTGACATTTTGTCCAAGAATTCATCCCTCCTAACAAAGTTCCTCTCCTAACAAAGCTATAACTATAAAATTTCAAGTGTTTATCTCGAGTCTTTCTTTGAAATATTCTAAGGAACGGTCTTCGTGAATCACCCTGTATATCACCATTTACTATTGTGTCAAAAGTTAACAGATAGTTGTGCTTATTGTGTTTGGCGTCGAAATAAAGGACAAACTCTGCTTCAAGCATAACTTTTAGAACTCACTAGTAAATAGTTCATTAAAATAAAATTGTAATTCATTGAAAAATAAAGAATATCTGCCTATCAAAATCTTCATTACTCAGAAGTTTGTGTAATTTAGCATCTTTGGCAACTGGAAGTAGTTGAACTAGTTAAAGTATCACACATGTTTCATAAAATAAAATAAAGCTAAGGATGTAACAGATGTTGACAAATAAGTTTTTTCTCAATATTGTATTTAGTCTATATCTATATCGAATCATTTAAACACGCCAGAGTTTTATAAGTCTTACTCAAAATGCATCTAGACATCCATTATCATTGAGTTCTTGTAGTTCCCCTGCTCTATCATTTTGTTCGACATGTTTGTATTTTGCTAATTTTGAGCCTAAACTAGTCTTAAAAACGATAGCATTGGTCGCATTCAGCGGACGAAACAGTTGCGCAACCGTTACCAAAACGTTCGGTGGCGTATGCCCTACCAACTCAACACGTTGTGCTAGCGTAAAGGTGCTAATTCGTTGCGGCGTCTTGCGTTCACGGCCTGTCGTGACGTTTGGGAAGTGAGTGGAGTAGGGGCCGCCGCATCTTCAAGACGACACGCCCCGACGAAATCATTGCCACTGAAAAGCACTGAAGCAGTGAGCAGTGCTCGACTGCTCGATGGCTGCACGTCGCGGCGGGCCGCGAACGTTGGACGTGGCTACGAAATACCACCTTAAAGTGGCTGAGCGCTTCGTCCGCTGAATGCGACCATTGACATAACTGATGTAGAATTTGTGGTGAAAGTTCATTCTGTCCTTCTGTCTGTATGTAAGCATGCTAACTCACGAAAAAATATCTTAGGGACACATTTTATATCAAAGTCCTTTGTGTTTATAGGTTATGTAACTGAATTACTTCTCACTTTGGAAGCGGCAGTGGATTCTCTAGAATCAGACTTCCGACCCATAGATTGCATGAAAGAGTTCTTCAAATCGACTCCTAACTTGAACAACAAGGAAACGGCACCTAAAAAGGGTATGGGCGAAGGACAATCTAATGTTATACCTCAGATAAACTACCCACTTCCGGGCGGTCACGCTAGGAGCACCAGTTACTCGGTTTCATATGGGTTCAAAAAGTCTACTTCTTCCCCTAACGATAACAAAGATAGAGGTAGAAGTAGTCATGAACCTGATCATAAAATACCACTGAATAAGTTTGCGTCTAACCTAGCGAGGTCAAGGTCTGCTCAAAGTTTGAAGATGTTAGGAGATTCAGCTACTCAGGACGACAAAATGACCATTTTGGCTCAACTGTTTTGGCTGGCTGTGTCGCTTCTAGAATCTGATTACGAGCACGAGTTCTTGTTGGCCGTCCGTCTACTGAAACGGGTTCTGCATCGACTGCCTTTGGATAGACCCGATGCCAGAGATAAGGTTGAGAAACTTCAGCAGCAACTTCGATGGAATTCATTTCCTGGAGTTCATGCTCTCTTGCTGAAGGTATGTCTTTGATTTTTTTGTTTGCGCTCTAGGACCATTCCCAATCTAGTGTAGGTGCACCACATGAGAACATTATTTCAGACGATTTTGATCGCAATCTAGCTAAGATTCGTGAGGAATTCCAAACAAGCACGGATTTTATATGGCGGTAATAGTTTTATTGAATATATTTTGTAATATTAAAAGGTTTCTTTCTGGGATTTCTCTCCCAAACTCAAGAAGTCAAAGTGCCTCTAAAACCTCCAGGTAAATATGTGTGGACTGATTCAAATATATGCAAAATATAAATAAAATTGTAACAAATGTCTATAATATATAGACCGATGAATACACGAATATGTAATTTTAAACTTTCCAATATTCATCAGTGTGACAGTGTATAGATAGATAGTGATGTATGTATGTTTCAAAATTATAGACTTTTTATGCAATTTTGTTGTGAATTTGCGAAATATTAATGTCTATAGCAATTATTATTATCTGTTCACCTTAAGATCACGGTCATTTCGATACAAATGAATTTTCAAAGATATATTTCTATTTCAGGCACTTTTTATGCATTACAAAATATCATTAAAGGATACTGTGGGAGGTATACTCATTATTAAAAGGTTTCTTTCTGGGTTTTCTGTCCCAAACTCTGAAAAATATCTATAAAGTAAAAATTAATTATTTTGTGATTTGCTTCTGCATAAGAAACACAAGATATTTGTCAGAAGCAATCAATTGAACAATGTTGTCTAACAAACAACAACGAAACAACATCAACGAAGAAACAACTATATCGTAACGTTTCGGAGTCTATATCAGACTCCTTCGTCAGAAACTGAACGAAGATCTTAATCTTTAATTCTGAAGATTAAGCAGAAGCAAATCACAAAATTATTAATTTTTATTTTACAGATATTTTTAAGAGTTTGTGAGAGAAATCCAGAAAGAAACCTTTTAATAATGAGCATACCTCCCACAGTATCCTTTAATGATATTTTATAAGAAAAGTACGATAATATGGCAGATTTGTATGCTGTCATCAACACGTTACAACAATTGGAAAAGGCCTATATAATGTCACCCCGAAAGAGTATACCGGTGCTTGTAGTATACTGAGTATACTCTTTCGGGGTGACACAATCTCTTATATAGGCCTTTTCCAATTGCTGTAACGTGTTGATGGCAGCATACAAATCTGCCATATTATCGTACTTTTCTTATAAAATATCATTAAAGGATACTGTGGGAGGTATACTCATTATTAAAAGGTTTCTTTCTGGGTTTTCTCTCACAAACTCTTAAAAATATCTGTAAAATAAAAATTAATAATTTTGTGATTTGCTTCTGCTTAATCTTCAGAATTAAAGATTAAGATCTTCGTTCAGTTTCTGACGAAGGAGTCTGATATAGACTCCGAAACGTTACGATATAGTTGTTTCTTCGTTGATGTTGTAAGTAAAAAGGCCTGAAATAGAAATATATCTTTGAAAATTCATTTGTATCGAAATGACACTGATCTTAAGGCGAACAGATAATAATAAATGCTATAGGCATTAATATTTCGCAAATTCACAAAATTGTATAAAAAGTCTAGATAATTTTGAAACATACATACATCTATCTATCTATACACTGTTACACAGATGAATATTGGAAAGTTTAAAATTACATATTCGTGTATTCATCGGTCTATATATTATAGACATTTGTTACAATTTTATTTATGTTTTGCATATATTTGAATCAGTCCACACATATTTACCTGGAGGTTTTAGAGGCACTTCGACTTCTTGATAATATGTCAAATAATATAATACGAAGTATTTGAGGTAACAATAATCGTCTATTTCCTGCCTTCTGCCATCTAAGATCTATAAACTGGTATATACACTAATTCGATTTTGTTTTGCCATTTTTCGGAACATGGTGGTTCTCTCATTTTCTTCCTTGTAGGTAGCGCTATTCAGCAGTTACCAAGGATTTATTGTCATTCTGTCCAACGTCTGTTCCTCAAGCGATGGTAGTTTTACTTAACTTTTTAGGTTAGAATTCCGTATTAACGAATAAGGGAAACATACCTGGTCAAGATCCATCAACAAGGTACACTTATTAGGGGTCAATTTTGCATATTTTGTATTTGTAACAAAATAGTTGTAATATTTCACGTTGATCAACGAATGAAAAGCATGCGATTGTGGTGCCACCACGAAACATCTACCATCGGTCTATTTTATCTATCAAATAACGAGGAGTATGTACACAATTGTTTTAGGCATCTTTAGTACCAGTTCATACCACAGAAAAATGATAGCATTAATATTGAATGAACACGTAAAAACAAAAAAATTCTTTTACAGTTTAAGAAAAATATTTGCCCTTAAACACTTTCAACCAAATGATCTTGGTTACTGTACTTTTTGTGGAAAATCCCGAAACACGTCAAATTTGAATTTTAAATTATCATTCTTCTTCGTAAAAATGCGAACCCTACCTTTCAAACCCCTTCGAAAAACAGGTACAACAGTAGGGGCTTGTGATACATCGTTTGAAAGGTCGCGCCATTCTCTATTCAGACATGTTATCTCTTTCATGTTTATTTCAAAAATTAAATTAGAAAAAAATAAAATCAAGTGATTAGAGAAATTGGGTACAAAATCAAAAATTAAACTGTAATGCAAAATGTAGCAATAAAATTATGAATGAAGTAGATGTTCAAAGAGTTCACCGCGAACGTCTTGGCAACATCCTGATCTCAAATAAAAATTTCTTCCAACATTATTCAACATCTCAGGAGTGATCGACCTAAACACAAGCGTTATTCGATCATTAAAATCAAGGGCTTTACTTTTGTACTCAATGCTCTCCACATATCCCCATAAAAAGAAATTTAATGGGTTAAGATCATGGGATCGCGCTGGCCATTCGATCGTTCCTCGCCTTCCTATCCACTGATTTGGAGGTACTGCCGGACATTGCGTTGGTAATGTGATGGTGCTCTATCCTGTTGGAACCTTATCGTATTCCGTAGAACTTGAGAATTTCCTTGATCGGGATTTTAATTTTCCAAAGTTGGAACGACATCATTTTGAAGTAGTGCTAAATATTCATCGCCATTCAAATTGCCCTCAATGAAAAAAGGTCCTATGATATGGTTTCGAAAATTTCCTGCTCAAACATTAACCTTTTGAGGGAATTGCCTGTGTTCCTCTCATCCAGTGAGAATTTTCGGTAGACCAGTAGCGGCAATTTTAACGATTAGAATGGCGGTTGAGAAAAAAAATGCACTCCTCAGGAAACAAAACGTCTATTATTATAATTGGATAATATTGTTATAATAATAATAATAATAATAGTTTATTTTACCCAACAGGAAATTTCCCAATAACAGGGTAACATATTGACAATGAATAATATGAACAATTATTCAAACAAAATTACACATTCAATGATACAACAATAAACAATAACCGCCCCGAACTAGAAAAACAAATTAAACTTAAGTTCATCAGCAGCCCTGCACAATCGATAGACCGGAGCTTGCTCAAGTATGTTAGTCCGAGGTTTAGGGAGTCGAAAAGTTGATGTGGTCCTCGTTTCAATTCTTGGTACACGAATGTCAACCCTGGACAGTAGATGAGGTGAATCAATTCTTCCAGTGACAAGCTTTTGCGCAAATTTAGCGCACTGTCGCTTCTGTCTCTCCTGCAACGTTGAAATTCGCAATTCCCGCATGATCTCCGACAAATCCGCACCACGTTCAGGATACCTGCCGGTCTTTCTATATTCAGCACACTTCAAGAATTTTCTATGAATGCGTTCAAGTGATGTTAGGTGGGAACTGTATATCGGAAACCAAACCAAGTTGGCGTACTCTAATTTGCTGACAACAAGAGAAAAATAGAGAATTCTGAGGACTGAAACATCAGGGAACTCCCTGGAACACCGGAACACAAAGCCTAAAGATCGACTAGCCGAAGAACAAAGCTCCTCGATGTGAGGAACAAAGCTGAACGTCGAATCAAATAACACTCCCAAATCGCGAAACCGATCTCCACTAGCGACAAGACAATTACCAATAGAATAATTGAAGGTGAGAGGACGTAAGCTTCTCGTGAAAGTCACCTTAAAACACTTTTGTACATTTAAAATCAGTCCATTTCGCGAGCACCAAACATTAACTAACTCCAAGCTGGACTGGAGCAGCTCCAAATCAGCAATTCCGCGTATCCTCAGGTAAAGTTTGAAGTCATCTGCATAGGCCAAGGCTGAGCAACTGAGAAGAGCCAGAAGATCGTTGATAAAAATTATGAATAACAATGGTCCAAGATTAGATCCTTGCGGCACACCAGATGACAGACAAAATTCGAAAGACTTGAAGCCATTATAAAACACATGACCTATTCTTCCCTCCAAGTAAGATCTCATCAGGTCGACATATGCTGGACTGCAGCCAAAAAAAGAAAGTTTATTCAGCAACATACGGTGATCAACCGAGTCGAAGGCTCGTGAAAAATCTGTATAAATAACGTCGACCTGACCTCCATCATCCAGAGTCTCCGCGACAAACTGCGACAATGTTGCCAAATTCGTGACCGTAGACCTGCCCCGCATGGAACCGTGCTGCATTGCTTATATATGTGGTCTAACATTATGACTGATATTAGCGTATAAAGCTTCTTCATATACTTTTGCAAAGTTACACAGTACAGAAATTGGTCTATAGTTCCCTACTTGTGCTTTATCGCCTTTTTTGAAAATCGGAACTACTCGGGCTCTCTTCCAAATGGTGGGAAAAATGGAAGTACGCAAGCTGACAGAGATGATGCGATGTAGAGGCTCAGTTTCTGATGAAAGATGAGGGTAGCTGATCGTCACCAGCAGTTGTCTTATCAGGAAATTTATCCATAATAGATCTAATTTCATCTTCAGTTATAGAGGGTAAGACAACTGGAGGGAATTGGGAAAAATGAGTCTCGCTATAATCCCTGACTGCGTCTGGCATACGAACATTTGAAAAATGCTTTGCGAACAAATCGACTATATCTTCTGGATCGTCATGTGATCTTCCGTCGCCATGAAATACACCAGGAATTCTTGTGCCACTCTTCCTATGGTTGATGTATCCCCAGAAAGAGGAAGGATTTGACTTCAAATCGCCTTGCACCTCAGCCAAGTAATCGTCGTACGCCGAAGAAATTCCAGATTTGACCAACGACCGCCAACGCCTGAATTCTCGGAGATATTTAGTTCCTCCTGTGGACCGCCATTTTGAACGATAACAATTCTTTAATCGGATGTTGCGCTTCAAGTCAGGAGTAAACCATACTGGAAAGCAGCGTTTCCCAGAGGTATAAGTTCCAGTAGGTACATGATCTTTTATGATTTCGAACAATTTGTCATAAAAATAGCGCAGGGCGTCATCAACATTATTGAATGTTTGGAGAATATTCCAATCAACGGAACCGAGCGACGAACGCAATGCCGGAAAATCAGCTTTCCTGAAGTTATAAAACGTATTGTTGCGTGTTGGCAAATTTATTTGGCGTTCAAAGGAGCTTCGGCTCACAATCATGCTCAGCGCGGGATGATACAGATCCTCCGGGACAAAGGGCGACTCAGAATGAGCAACAGACACCTCGACAGTATCTCCTGCAAGGACCAAGTCAAGCAAGTTTTGGTCTCTGTTGTAGATTAAGTTGAACTGCTGCAACTTGAGGAGGTCACAAAAATTTCAAACAGCACCGACTTAGGACAAGAAGGCCCAACACTAAAATTGGGAATATTAAGATCGCCGATTAATACGACCGTCTTTCCAAGAAAGCTCATCTCAAGGGCAGATGTGAAGATCTCGAGCTGAAAGACAGCAATATCAGGAGGAACATAAACCACACATATGATGAAATCGTAAGGACAAGTACACTGACACAAAACCACATCAATCAGCGGAACACGATCAGTCAAGAATTCAGTATTCAACGTTTTGTAAGAAATATTATCTGAAAGTGCAACCAGCACTCCTCCTCCACGAGATCTGTTGACCCTGAGAAACTGTCTGTCACAACGCACCACACTATATCCCGGCGGAACTATCTCGCAATCAGTCACCGAGTCACTAAGCCACGTCTCACCGATACAAATAATGTCATATGTATATTCACAGGCTGATTTGAAAAATTGGGGCAATTTAGAATTGAGTCCCCTGGAATTCTGGTAATAAATAGAAACACCTGGACGCTCACCGGCCGAAACAGAAGAAACAATCCTGTTGGAAGACACTAGTTTTTCGAGCCAGAGCTCACTATCGTAGGAACACCCCCTACATGTTTTATTTTGAGACCAGTCTCACCCTCGGCCACGCGCAGCTCCATCTCAGCCTTAAAGGCCTTAAACATCTCCATTTGCTGTGGCGTCCTGTCCGGAGTTATGAATACTCCCGCACATTTATCCTTGACTTTCTGAAACCTGCGCAACACCATAGGAACCAACTCCGGGGAAGACAAACGCACCTTCATGGGACGAGACCGTACCTGTTTGGTGGGATCGAATTTTCCGAGTCTAATGGGAGTAACAACTTGATCAGGAATATTACACTCCTTCAACAGCAACTGCACAAGTGCCACGTCCTCCCTTACCTGTTCCAGCCTGCTGGAGCCCCCCTCAGAGCTGCCATGAATTACTGCATTATTAGCACGTTTTGTTCTTTCCACAACTTCCGCAATCACCTGCTCATTCGATGGTACCGGCGCAGGCAAATGTGTCACGGAAACATCCACCGCACCAGCCTTTTTCAGCTCGCGTATCTCATCCCTCAGCTCATTAATTAACTGAAAGATCTTGGGGATCTGATGAAGCCCCTGCTCACACTCATCACAGAGGTATTTTACACGTCTTTTCGTATTCGACCGTAAGTCAATGCATTTCAATTCTGCTGCAGTAAGCTCAGAACAAGCAAGATGTACAGGTCTACTACAACCATCGCACTTGACAACCTTATCCACCCCCACTTTAATAGTGACATTACACTTTATACATGCCATAATGGGCATCAAGTTAACTTTTAAAATATACTGGTGAAAAAAGGAAAAACAGGGACACCCTTCACACCGGCTGGGCCGATAGCCTGTGACTAACAGACACACAAGAGGGCCACGAAAAACACAAAGCAGGAATAAATAGGTTACACCAGTTTTAAATAAAAAACAAAAATAGAAAGAAAACTTCGCAACTAGATTTGAATAGTAATAATACGATACCAAAAATGAACGTACCCCGTATACAAAGAACGAGAAACGCAC
This sequence comes from Halyzia sedecimguttata, assembly GCA_937662695.2. Lineage (NCBI taxonomy): Eukaryota > Metazoa > Arthropoda > Insecta > Coleoptera > Coccinellidae > Halyzia > Halyzia sedecimguttata. Next base: position 123,397,124 of record OW569411.2, read on the forward strand.
ACCAGCTGACACAGATATGATAAATAACTGGTAGCCATGCACCACACGTGTCACCGGAGTCTAGATATTAACGAAACGAAATAAATATTATGAATTCTACAAAACAAAAGTGGAATAAACAGTGAATTATATTCTGAGTTTAATATCAGATATATTGTATAGGTACTTGCCACCACTCCTGTCTCGAAACAAACCAAAAATACTAGAATTCACACCATGAAAATCAAATTAAACGGGAGCAATCACTATTACATGTGCATCTCATGAACGCGAATCGCTGAGTTCGCAATATGTCCATCATTTGTTCACAAAAGTAAGTTATCCTATCAAAAATCGTGTTCCAAGAGCTCCTGGATAGGTATCATTTTATAGGGATGCATTTTATTTTGTTTTATAATACCTTTAGAATGGTTTTATGGCTGACATTGAATGTTGTGGAGGCATCTCTACTCGATTTATGTGGATTTTCTTCAAAGTCGAGCATCACATTTAATTTCACATCCTCACACAGTCTATTAGCAGCTGCTTTTTTAATCTGCCTTACATGCCTACACTCGCGAAACGGCTTCTCTATTTTACTTATTGTCACTAGGGTTATAGGCGGCAAATTCGGAAATTACTCATGAAACAAACGACTTACGTCTTTTTGTGTTCGGGTGTTATCTCCGTAACTTTCTAACCGTAAATTTGTTATTTTGTGCATTTCCGTTAACCGAACCATTATTCAAGATTGAAGTTGATGGAATTCAAACACAAATTAAACAATTTATAAAGTACAACTTATCAGCACAAAAAAATGCGAATACGTTCTAAACAAACTAACATTGCCACAGAAAGTGTTTTACGTAGTTTTCATGTCACAATCTGCAAAATACAATGTTATGGTTTTTTTCACATCTTGAAGGCAAATAAGATTAGTATTATTGTAATAAGGTTTGGCAATAGTCGAGGGAATATTATAATGAATTTCGGTAATCACATGATTTTATTTTTTATATTTTGAGTTTTGCAATAAACATGAAAGTGAGACCCTTTCTGAATAGAGAATGATGCGACCTTTTAAACGTTGTATCACAAGCCCATACTTCCTATTTGAAAAATGGGGGGTTGTACTTGATTTTCTAAGAGGGTTGAAGGTAGGGTTCGCATTTTTACGAAGAAGAATGACATGATTTACCATAAATATGTACAGTAGCCAAGATAATGAATTTATTCCATTTGGCTTTTCCATGCTGTATAGTACATTTTCAATTTTATGACACTCATAAAGTTTTTAGCTGACTGATATGATGTCCTAAGTTCTTTAGATACTGCTTTTATTTCTTCATTCATTTTCTTTGCAGGGCTGCACTCATCCGAACACTTATGAACCAGTTATGGAATTGCTATCCCAGCTAACTCTTTTGCTCAATCTATCAGTTATAGATCCTTCACAGAATATTGCGTTCCCAATGAACGTGATAGCTCTCTTACCATATCTCTTACTGAATTATGAGGATGCAAATGAGTTGTGCATACGTGCTGCTGAAAATATTGCTCAGGTATGAAATTGATCTATTTAGGTTAGTTTAGAATAATATTTTATTTCAATATACAATAACAATCCCATAAGAATTTAAAATTTTGTTGCCCGTCATCCATACGAAAATTCAAAAGTTTCACAGCTCAACTTGTTGTTCGGTATTTTCGATTTTCTCAGCTTATTAATGGATGAGAAAAAAAGTAATTAATATTTTTAGAAGAAGTGCTAATGCTTAGTGCAGAAATTGCAGCGTGTTTGTTCCATTTCACTTCATTTTCTATTCCATTTCAGGTCAGCATAGAAAAAAGTAAGAAGTTAGAAAATCTAGGAACTGTGATGAATCTCTACAGTAGGAAAACATTCAGCAAAGAAAGTTTTCAGTGGACAAAATGCGTGATAAAATATCTATATGACACCTACTCATATCTCAGTTTAAATATGTTAACTTTTCTGGTCGAAATATTGGAGAAGGGACCTAGTACACTACAACTGGCTGTTTTAAACATTATTCACTGTATGTTACATTATGTGGATCTGGCTTCAGCAGCTTGTCAACCGATAAATGCAGATCTCTTAAGGGTTATCGTCAAATATATAGATGGCGTTCACTGGAAAGAAGCCCTAAAAATTCTCAAGCTGGTTGTCAGTAGATCTAGCTCCTTAGTAACACCACCGTCGTCGACACATTCTCATTGGGAGAGCTCTTTATCCTCAATATCACATGCTAATTTTGGAGAAGACACCAGTTTTTCAAAGAAGGAACTACCAGGTGAGTGCCAGCCAGTGACGGCTGGCATTCATTATTTTATTCAGGGGGCGCTGATTCAAGAATACAAAAAAAGTATATATATTTTAAAGCGTAATTACCAAACGCCTGCATCTTAAAATTGTATTCAATCCTTATGTTTTTGTCGCAGATGAACTTCTCTTCACCTTTTCTTTGAAGTCAGGAATGTTTTTAACTAAATTTTGTTCGATGGACAATATTACGAGCGCCGTCAGTATTTTTTCCGACATTGTATTCCTTAGAAACGTCCTGATCAATTTTAAAGTAGAGAAACATATTTCAGTTTCTGCGGTTGTCATTGGCACCGATATTAAAATAACCAAAACTTTACATATTTCACCAAACGTTGAATCCAAACTATACGACTAATCAAGTCTTCTGACTCATTATGACCACGTAGTGCTAGATTGCACTTGCCACACAACTTCAGACTATCGATAATTATTGAAAGGACGTAACGGTTTTTCGATACCATTTCGTTGTGCTTACGAATATTTTTGACATTATGCACTACTTAAACCAGAAGCGATATTAGTTGTGCCCAATAGCTGGACGCTTACAATCTTGTTCGTATGTTTGGCCGATTTTTCGTGTTTTTTTTTATCTTTTCACCCATATCATTTCGCGTAGACCTTCTTTTGTCCAGTTATCGTCTGCACCAAGCAGTGAGCAAACAAAACAAAAAACCCATTTTTTTCTTCACATCCGCACCATAATGTCTTTTCGTAAATATTTGCGTCAAACTTCCGCGTAATAAACCCTGCCTGATTCTTATACCCGGGTTGCAGTCAATACGGGCACAGGTCGTCCATTGTTTTTATATTTATCTCGTCCGCCAAACTCAAAGAACTAAATTTTGCCAAATCACACACCTTCAGTATCAGCCCTTGAATCCTCAACGCAACTTTATAACATGAAACAATTGGCACCTACAATACCTATATATTTAGCGTAACCATAAACAAGGTATACTACTACTGAACATAATTTTTATTCCTCTCTGTGCGTCCGAATCATGATTGAGAATCGCGTTGAACTAGCTGGTCTTTGAGTGAGGACGTTTACCGTTTCCATGGTAACCGGCGATTTCGCTTGGGCGTTCGAGATTTAGCCCGGCATAGTGCGGACGCTGATAGTATACCTTGCCTATGCGAACGCTTAACGCAAATGTAATTATTGTGAAACATAGATGGTCGCTAGTTAAAAATATTTTCATTTTAATTGAATCCAGTTTGAAGAGCAAAGCACGAATATGAAATATTCAAATTAATTGTTGTATATTTTTATAGTCCCTCACCAGCCGCCCCTGGTGCCAACCTCGAGATTTCAATATATTCGTTTATTGAATATGTATTCACAATAAACCTTGCAAAGAGGTACTTAATAATTAAATTACGTATTCCATTTTGGCTTAGGATCAATGACTTCTCTTTGAAATGATCAAGTTCTTCTGGCCATGTCCGCTTCAATTTTTTTATGGTACTTGTTAGCAGGATATTTATTTTGTTTAATCCTTTTCATTTGAGATTATATTTCTACTGTTTCGTTTAGGTCGAACAATGGACTTTACTTTCGATTCATCACAGACTCCAGTAATCGGTAGAAAATACCTGAATACTAAAGAGGAAGCCTCAAATAACCCCAAAGTAGTTGCAACACCTAGGCGTTCATGCTCTCTAAGCCCTGCCGATGTTATACCCCAATCTGGTTGGAAAAGGCCATGGATGTGTCAGGTATATAAACAAAATTCTCAATGTTTGAATAACAATAATAATAAAAATATTGTATATTCTTACAAAAAATTAATTTTACTTAAGCTACTATATTACTTAATTTACAAAGACTTCCCACCACATATATTTTATTCTACTATCCTATGCAAATTCTTTACCGCACTTGCAGTTTAATTTGCAATTTAAATAAATACTTGTTATTTTCAGGGTCGAGTCCGTGAATGTCTGGTTAATTTGCTGACCACATGTGGACAACGGGTTGGATTACCTAAAAGTCCTTCTGTGAGTTTTGTTATAAAATCATATTTTTTTTTTACTTCTGAATTTTCTTTTCGAATAATAAATATCTTGTTATATTCTAGGAAGATTTTTATGTGAATTTCAAGGTAACCAAAATATTGTGGTCTACAATTAAAAAGCTTCAGTACACATAAGTTACATAATATGCACAGTCAACCACCTTGAGTTGTAACTCACATTTCACACTATCATTTTGCTTTTTATGTTACTTCTAAAGGAATCAAAATTCGTGTATTTACATAAACGTTAATTTTTGATCATTAGAATTCTGGTTGAAAGACTGAAACCCGCAATTTGAATGCAACCTATTGAGCAACAGGAATCGTTAAAAGCTAAAATAAGTTAGCAGGAAACAAATATATAAATTCATACAAAAATAGATAGCATGAAGAAGTTGTTTTAGTATATGTTATCAAAATAATCGCAAAGGGACATAGCAGATTGTGTTTTATATCACACGTTTAAACCTCCGTCGTCCCACTTAGTATACAAGTCACTTCTTCTACCATAAAAACAATTGATTGATTTCGATTCAAATTCAAGGCGATAAATAAGGCAGACAAAATTTCCTTTCATTAACTAAATTTATGTATGTAAAGTTAGGTTAGCGTATCTGCTATATCTCTTGGCGGTCGATATAGTATCGTTTAGTATCATTTGAAGGTAGAAACAATAAAAATTACCAATTCATCAATCTGCTTCGATGTTATGTTAAGAAGTCAATAGCACAAATTTCAGTTCATTCATAAATATTCTATATCTAAGAAAGTCCAAAAATATTTCACATCTCCGAAAATATTTGATTGAATTATTAGGGATATCTCATTTTTGCATCTGTTGTGGATAAATATTTACAATATATTATAATATTCTCGATTATCGATTATCGATTATCGATTAAATGAAAATTACCTACCATTTCATTCTAGGTTTTTCAGTATAATATTGTTATTGATGAATGATAAATAAATGATCTTACAGTCATTAGAATTGTTATCCTGAAGAATTTTATAAAGGCACAGGGTCCAGCTATCTTATAGACTTCAGCCCAGACAGTTAGCCCCTTAGCTATTGATGAAGCTCTTGTGAATTAATAGGTCCAATAATGAAAATTCCGATTGCCGCCATAGTCGAATATATATGCGATGAATCAGAGTCATAAAGAAACCCTAAAGTTGAATAGAGACGAGAACGATTTCTTCTATTCCCCTTCCAAACACTTGGAAGGAGAGTTTGGCCAACCTCCAATAAAACTGAACGCAGAGAGCGAGGATGGATGTTTAATGCTAATAAATAGTCAACAACTTCCAGATCGTGTTGTATTTTGAAATACAACAGTGGTTAACAAGTGCGAAGAAAAGCGAAAACGTAGAAACTCGCTAGACTTAAATGCGAGAGATATTCACCATAACCAAAATTCAGTTCCCTCTAAACACATACACTTCCTCTCTCACAGCAGAGCGCGAGTGTTTGGTGGAAGAGAAATACAGCAGAATTGTTATTTTATCCCACGTTGTTCTATATTTATTTAACAAAGATCTCGGATATGGTATTCCTAAACTATTATATTTGTAGAAGATGATCTGTCTAAATAAATGATAATACATGGGTATTCACAATAAGTAAATTTCCACCAGAAAATAGCAATGTTTTTCAAATTTCTGTCCAATCTGTACCTGTGATCAAGATGCATGACAATTTTCAATAATTGATGAATTAGAATAAAGCTTATAACTATCTAATTGTAATATGAATAATTTTCTAGGTTATATTCAGTCAAACTTCTGATCTCATCGAGCGTCAATCCAGTATGGCTTCAAGTACCGAAGAGGTATCGCTGGGCAACAATGATGCCAGTGGAGGTTCTCGTAGAGACGAAACTGCCACCGATTTCGGTGTTTTCAAAGACTTTGACTTTCTGGAATATGAAAGTGAAAGTATCGAGGTATGACATTTCCTTACACTGGATATTTTGTTTGTGCAGTATATTTTTTTAATGTTTTTTAGGGGGAGAGTACAGATAATTTCAACTGGGGGGTGAGACGACGACCCCTGAGTCAAGGAGATCATTTGAGACATGGTGAAGATAGTGTCAGTGAGCTTACTCCAGTCCTGACTACAAGAAAGGTAATCTCTTTCAATCTACTTGTGGTTAAAGCCGAGAACATGACATAAAACGCATTCACTCATTGAATCCGATGAAAATCCAAAACAATCCAGATCGCACATTAATGAGACGACTATTACCAGGTTCGAAACTACTAGTACGACTTCTGGTTGTACTAAGGCGAGAACAGTACTTATTTTATTATTATAGAATGAAATCTCCGATCATAAATGTTTAATGCAGGCGATTTTGATGATTTCTACTTCCATTTAAAACTTCCTCAAGTTAAAAGTAATATATATATATATATGTATATATTCTTTTGAACTTGAGCATTACAATTGGTTTTTCATCTAACAATAAAGCATGTGTATGAAAAAAGTGTTAGCAGAGGTTAGTGTAACGGGGTACCATATAATTTGATATATGATACTAGAGCTTAGGGAAAAAACCTCAGCAAAAAAACCCTGTCTTCCCGTTAGTGTTGTGATTTATGAAAATTATAATTGTTAACAAAATATGCTGAAATATTAAATATTGAAGGGCATCTTTTTCTTCATTATCGCTTCTTCCTTCAACAAGCAGAGAAGTTTCTCCAAGGTACCCGAAACCCAATCTGGAAAAGGAAAAGACAAAGGGAGAAAACGAACAAATTAAAAATGGAATATTCTATATTTTATTTATTAAATAGATTTGAAACTTGCTACCCATTCTAAAAAAGATTCAGAAATATTATGAATAGCCCTAAAACCATCTTTGAATCTATATATGCGACAATTATTAACTAAATGATCTATGGTTTCCTCTGCTTCCCCGCATTCACAACTAGGGCTCTCAACTGAGTTCCACCTGAAAAGCATGCTGTTGCAACGACCATGACCGGTTCTTAGACGATTCAGAATAGACCATATTCTCCTTGGAAGATCAAACCCCGGAACTCTATTTGAAGGATCAGAAATTAAATCTTTGTTGAATAAATTGCAAGAAATCCATTCAGACCGCCAAACTTCCTTGTCACTTTTATTCGAATTAAGAAAACAGTTGGACCATAAAGGGTTTCGTGACTTCAATCTGGGAATCTTATTGTCTGGAATGTAGAAGATATTCGGAAATGAATTCGGAAAAGAATGAAATTATATCCAAGAATTTGAAACAGCAGTCTGCCTGCGAATGTGGGGCGGGACAATGTTTGAAAGAACTGGCAACCAATGAATAGGTGTAGATCTAATAGTTCCAGTGATGATTCGCATTGATGAATTCAACTGTGCATCAATTTTTTGAGTATGAGCACTATTAAACTAGACGGGGCAACAATATTCAGCGGCAGAAAAAACCAAGGCTAAGGCAGCCGTTCGAAGAGTAGCTGCATCAGCACCCCATAAAGTACCAGCTAATTTCTGCAGAATATTATTTCTCGTTTTCAACTTCAGACGCAAATCATCCAAATGAGCTTTGAAATTCAAAGATGAATCTAGTTTCACTCCTAGATATTTAGGATAAAAATTATGTCTCAAGAAAGAATCACCGAAAGTTACACTCAATGTTATATATTTTTGGTGATTGTTCGAATGAAAGCCAGAAACCTGTTTTATTCGGATTCGAACATAAACGCCACTGAAATAGGTACTTTTTCAGAATATCTAAATCTGCAGATAGATTATTTTCTATACTTTGGAAATCAGAATGACGAAATGCAAGGGCAATGTCATCAGCGTAGATGAATTTCTCAGACGAAGTAGCAGGAATATCACACAGATATAAATTGAAAAGAAGAGGTGCTAAAACTGAACCTTGTGGGAGACCATTATTCAAATTCTTGAATTTACTACTACATATTATTATCAATAAAAACACGAAACCTTCTATCCGAGAGCATATTTTCGAATAATATAAATATTCATATACAGGAATTATATTTCCATCCTTGTAACTTATAGACTTAAGATCAGTTTTAATGGTAGAAATGACATGTACCGATGATTCACAGGTTTCTGGTGCATATTCCAATCTGAACTAACAATATCGGATGCATCCCGAACTACGCCAACGGCAAGCCCTTCTTGGCATGTTCTTGTACATAAATTTAAACCATCAAATAAAACAGTTTTTCATTTACCATTTTTCCAGATTCGACTCAGGTAGAAATATACAAGCAGCTGGAATTACACAGAAAAATCAATAATTCTTTTGTAGCTTTGACATGGATATACAGAATGAAATGATTTTTGGTGTAAAGTTTTTTTCAACTATGACACATATTCTCCAATTAACAGTTTTATCCTACTTCCCCTGGTTTCCTAGTTATAGACTCGCGGATTCATAAAACTAAATGAAATTAGCAAAAGGAAAGCAGATGAAGTTTATCTTGAGTTATCTTAAGAATCTTCAATAATTATAGGAAATTAAGTTATTCCTCTTCATTCCTCCTAAAACGCATCGTTTTTGAGATATTAAACGTTGAATCTTATAACATCTAATACAAAGTTGAGAATTTGTCTTATTTTGATTGATCCTCTCCTGACCTAGGGTGGTCTTGAATCGATTTATATCAATCTTTCTATTTTTACACAGGATACGGAATCTGGAAAAATGGTTATTGAAAAAAGTTTTCTACTTGGTGAGAGCAATCTATGGTTAAAATTAATGTACAACTTAAAGACTCACCATGTATTTGGAAATCAGTCTGAATTCACTACATACAGACTTTACCAAATGACAATGAACCAGCCGAAGGCTATAGTATATATATTGTATATTGTTGTACGTGGTAACGTTGAACTCCGAACTTAAGGTCTATTGTACTCCCCATCGGAGCTGTCGATGTCACCACCATCTACAACTCGCCTTCCAGTTCCAGAGTTCTGATGAACTCCAGTATCTAGGATGGCTTCAAGGAGGCTACGTCTCCGCTCCTGCAGATTTCTTCCGCAAAGCATTCCTTGCGTTGGTTTGATATGGCGAGGCATTCCGTAATTAGGTGATCAGAAGTTTCATCCACCTTCCCACAGAATCTGCACTAGTCACTTTCTGCTAGCTCTAATCTCATCATATGCTTCCTAAGACAGCAGTGCCTTGTGAGGAAACCAGTTAGAACGTGCAACGTGTTTTTACTGAGATCCTTATACTTCTTGGATCTGGCAGTGTTAAAGTTCCGGAGGAACTTTTTGGAGTGATACATTCCTGGGAGAGATCTCCAGAGTATATCTCGTTCAGTTTCTACTCTCATCCGAAATTCACTTTTGTAGGTGTATCTACCTACCCCACAGTAGGGTTCCGGGTCAATAAAAGAGGTTCGTGCTACTTTCTTGGCAAGTGTGTTGGCCTCCTCATTCCCAAGTGACCAGGAACCCAGACCAAGGAGACCCTGTTCTTGCCTACTTGATTAAGTTTTCTGTGGCAATGCCATATTAGCTTAGACTCGATAACATAGGAGCTCTGAGCTTTAATAACAGCTTGACTGTCAGAATGGATTGTTATATCGCACCACTGATAGTTTCTTACTAGGTTCATTTCCACGTATCTTTCAATTGCAAGAATTTCTGCCTGAAAGACGCTCGGATAGGAGGAGACTATCATATTGAAACGTGTGTGTTCCATTTAATGACATTTTTTTTGGTAAGAGAGTACTAGGCTTTCTGTTTTTTAATACTCTCATTACCTGTTCCTTTTCTAGAATTCTGAAAATGGCTTCATGGGCCATTTTGTCTATCACTGGATGAAGGGATGTGAGATTTGTGATAATCTCAAGTGCCCTGGTAGGAAGTCTATAGTAATGAGAGGTTCAGGAATGCTAGATGACCTTTTGCCCTGATTGGGGAGCCATCCTTTTCAATAGGTACGAGTAAATACAGCAAGCTGGTGTCCTTCTGGAATCCGACCTTGACTTCTTCACAGAACGGGAGAAGCAGTCTTGAAAGCAAATCGAAGGTCAACATGTCATTGAGCTCGGGACATCACGCAACCATATTCCGGGCAGAACTCTATGCAATTGAGTCTGCGGCCCACTTGCTGATATAGCTGCAGACCCGCCGCAGTATCATAAAAATAATCAGTGATAGACAAGCAAATATAACCTCTTACATCCAAGTTTGAAACTGGTGAAAGGCACTTGGTATCCTTGGCGCGGACAATTAACTCACAAAACCATTTTTTGGCATCCAAAATGACTCCACCAAGAGAGTCATAACGGACAAGACGAAGGTTAAATTAAACTCATTCTGGGTTGAAACATTGGAAAGCTTTCGTTAAGGGTCGATTGAACCATAGTGTGGCCAACCTAGTTCTGTGACAATCCTAAAAAGTGATATCTTGTCAGAATTTTGACTGGCCACTGGCAGGCTGAAAGCTCATGTTCAAGAAAGGCCTAGCTGATGATGATGAAGCTGTGTTTGGAAGATTGTGAAACGGCCATGCACATCGTTTCAGATTGTCCAGCAGTCAATAGAATTAAATTCAAGATTGTTTAAAGAGTTACTCTTGATCAGGTAGAACAGAATGACCTGTCCTTGGTCACAATAGTCCGAAAGAACGAGGTGAAAGGGCAAAACATTGCACCCATGACAAATCAATGAGACAATCACTGCAGCATTAATTGTCATAAGAAGGATTAACTTTTATTAAACCATAGGCAAATAGTTATATGCATTAATCTTTTATAGAAAATGGTTGATGGAGAGTCTTCCGATGAGGAAATAGAGTCTGAATCACCGTTAGATGAAATTGTTGCTGGGCCAGACTTTGAGAATAACGCCGGCGAGGGCGCTTGCGCTGTTTTTCCCCCTTCTTCATTGAACTTGAGGGATCCCACATCTCAGATGATTTCAAGTGGTAGATCTGATACCAGGTAAATCGATATTATATTCGAATCGAAAACTGATCTATACCAGTGGTGAAAAGTCACCGTTTGGATTCATCTCATAGCGGAGAAAGCATTTTCACCACATAATAATAAAATCAATACAATGTAAGACGGAGGTTACACGGTCAATCTGGTATCAGTCTCGCATCACATCAATCAGATTGACGGGAAACTGATGGATTGATGGTCCGGATTGATGGAATATGAATGTGCTTCATCAGTCCATCATTCCGCATCAGTCTCATCGTGATCAATGTCACGTACTGAACTGATGCGAGATTGATGGCAGATTGACCGTGTAACCTCCGTCTTAGAGTCAAGGAATTTCTCCTAGCAAAAATTACCTTCCATATCAATACTTCGGTATATAGAATATGTTTTTTTATTACCAACTTCTTGTGCAATATATCCTTAGAGCTTTAAGGGAAAATTTGTTTTAAAAATGTTACAGTGGATCCAGTGCAGGTGACTTGGGTGAAGTTACACCTTGCAATGCTTCTCCGAATCTTGCTGCAATGCAGAGACCTCAGATGAGATTGGATGCACTCGAGAACTATCAGTCCTATGTAGAGTTGTTACAGTCTCCTCCAACTAGTCCCCAATTCTTCCAACAACTACAAAAGTTGGTGAAGGTAACAAATTTCAAATAATGAAAGCATTGATATAATGGAGTAACCCATAAAATTATGCATTTTCTTTCAAAACAGGTTTGAAAACTACCTTGAATAATTTTATATCATTATTTCATACAGCTTATTCCACAATATTGTAACGAAACTTATTATACATTACGCAGTGTATGGTACATGCTAGGGACTCATGCAACCAATTCATGCTAAAATTGGAGTGGAGCTTTTATGTGAATATTACGAATATGTGGTTTATTCATTAGTTGATAATGGTACTGATGATATTGCATGCATCTTCGGTTTATTTGAGAAAATCTGGCCTTTTGTTACAAAATGTAGATGCCTTGCAATGAGGTGTATATAAATATGTATATTCTTTAATTTTCAGAAGTTTATTTGGTAAACTTTTTGCAACATTCTGTCATCGGTTTTGATATTTTTCTCTTACTATGGGCATTTGTGATGTTCATGATAATCAATTGCCAAAATATCAAATAAATCACATACGTACAGGTCAAATTGATATGAAATATATGAACAGAATTATTCAAAATGCAATTCTGTGTATCCAATTATCTGATATTAACAGTAAAATGAGTTTGTATTCTGAACAAACAGTTCTTTTAAATGAAAATTGTCCGATAAAGGGACAGAAATGCACATTGACATATGACAAGATTACAAATTTTGTATAGAAATGTACTTTTCATCAGATTTTCTTCTCGAAACAAAAATGCAGAAAATAATAACCAGAAACCACCATCTTCAGAAAATTCTGTTCAACACCCTGTGTTTCGAAAACTGATCTTTTCCGGATATAGTTTTATATGAGAGGTTTTCTTCCTATTTTTTGGCGTACTATCAAGATATTTTAACCTGATTTTAGTACATCGTGTATGAATCAAATCCTTCTGACATTGTGAGAAAGATAGAGTAGATATTCTAGAGTTAGATATTAAAAATTCTCGACAAAGCAATAGTTCCAAGAACGCTATAGAGTATTAAATGGTTCCTTTATGGGTTTTATCTCCCAAATTCTGAACAATATCTATAAAATAAAAAATGTATTATTTTGTGAATGTCTTCTGTGTTAGAAAGACAAAATATTTGTCAGAAGCAATCTATCGAACAACATCAACAATAAAACAACTAAAAATAAAAAATAATTCTGAAGATTTACGTTTAGTTTCTTAAGAAGGAGTCTGATGTAGACTCCGAAATGTTACGAAATAGTTGTTTTATCCTTGATGTTGTTTCGTTATTGTTTCTTAGGCAACATTGTTCGATAGATTGCTTCTGACAAATATCTTCTGTTTCTAACGCAGAAACAATTTACACAATGATAATTTTTTTATTTTACGTATAGATATTTTTCGAAGTTTCGGAGAGAAAACCCAGAAAGGAACCATTTAATAATGAATATACCTCCCAAAGTATCCTTTAATGATTATCTATAACGCTATAGAGAACTAAGAATTATGATGGAATGAATAACATTCCAGTATATCGTGCTGGAATCAAATCCATTCAATACTCCTACCCTGAAAGTGATTGTCTTGCCACGTTCAAGATATTTCTAAACCAAAAAATAATTTAGTTTGCATAATTTTCGGAATATTGTTAGAGAAAATACACTCTACAACGCATTGGCACTTGTGATTTGTTTCACTGGTGCAGAACATCTGAAATTGGGAAACTTGTTACAGAATATACTATGTATTATTTCTACTTTAAATTCCTTACGATAAATAACGATACTATAATGTTGTATTTCGTGTGGAAAGGATACACATAAAATAGAGTACAAAAACACAATTGCGTAAAAGTAAAAGATACTTGTGAATTCTTAGCCGTTCAATGCTTTATCTGGAAGGTGGTATCCATCTGTATTTCTCTATAATATTTTATTATTAATATTTGTGGAGAAATAAAGAACAAATTTGATTTCTTTAAGGTTTCATCAGTTATGCATATGTATACTAATCCTTGTATAGAGTGTCCGATTTTTGTACTCACAGTTCTTGATATATTTACACATAAATTACTCTCTTTTCAGTGGAACACCCTAGACCTCTTGTTTTCATTTCGTTCCCCACTCTGAGAGTTTCCTAAAAATATAACATAGTCTTTATCTATTTATTTAACGCCACAAAAGGCGTTTTGCTATATTTTTTCCTAGTCGCTCGCCTGTAGCCATGGTAAGGCATTGAACTTATTCCCCTGGACCAATGGTAAATTTTTACAGTAAGACAGAGGTCCAACGCAGAATACTGGAATAATCCTAAACTGGCACAACAAAATTTTTCCCAGATAAGGGATAGGGACAAACGCACCTGTTCGATGGCCATCACCATCTCTAGATATTTCAGTTTTGATTTGTTTTCTGTGATGCTGTTCAGAAAATAAAAATTATGCGGAGCGATATGAGAAAATACAACAATTTAGTGGCGAAGAAAAACGCTACAGCGACGATCGTTTATATTAGAAAATGCTTTAAAAAGAATGAATCAACTTTGCCAAATATGTAGGATATAATGGTGAGCAATATTTGTGTAACTGCAATGTGATACCTTTTTTGTTGATTTTACGTTATGTTTTTCAACGAATTTGTTAATCCAGATCAAATAATTGTATATTTTTGTGCTGTAACAAAAATCTTTTTTTCTAATTCCACGCAACTAATCAAAAAATATCAAGTTTTTGGCGTTATTTGGGAAAATAAACATGAATATTGATTTATTTTTATAGAGTTCTCGGTGAGCAGAATAAAATGAAAAAGGAGATATTAGGTGTTTCATTAAAAAAGGGAATTTATATCACGATCTCAGAAACTGTGACTACTGGAGTTTCTCAAAACCATCTGAACCTTTATTACTTTAAGAGCTATTATTTCAATAAGCTTGTTCCAAAGCAGTTACAAAATAGGATTTCTTTTTGGTTTTCCTCTATTGACCGCGGTATTTTTAGCATACGAAGAATAGTTTAGTGAAATAACTTGCTTATGCCATTTTTCATTCATTTGAATTTAAATAATGGTAATTTCTGTCAGACTCACTTCGCACTGCCACAAAAGAGAATTTCTTGCATATTATATTATTCTCCTAAATAACAGTTACATTCATATTTAATTTTTTTAATTTTGATTATCATCAGTTTAATAACTAAAAATGTGCTTTAACTTCTGCTTAAAACTGGGAATACCTAATTACATAATCACAATTCTTGAATCAACAAGTCCAGAGCGTTCCTGCCAATAGGGTCCTTCAATCTTGTCATGGGTCCTTCAATTCTTGTCATGGTTTGTCTTAAAATATAAATTACTGCTTTACATACTTACTTATGCTTTTTTATTGATCATAGACTAACGTTTTCTAACAGTGCACCAAAATTTAGCTGCTCTGTACTGTCTTGGTACTTACAAGACTTTGTGCTTTTAATTAAAATATACTTACTTCATCAGAACACTGCTCTTAACAAAAGCAATCAATAATTATTTGACTTTGAAATGTCTATATTATGGTGGATATTGAGTTTTACATATACATAGGTATTTAAATTGATTTCCTGAACACAAAGTTGAATGCCGGCGATCTGTATTACTTAATACTGATTAGAAAACATATTCATACTCAAAGATTACAGAAATTTTGTCGATTTAAAATGTTTTCCATAAAAATTATCCAATATTCAATATGTAAATATCGGACAACCGTTTCAGCGTTAACAGCTATGGTGGAGGTCCTGGAGTTCCCATCGAAGTTATTGATGGAAAGAGTTGGAGAAATATGCTTCTTAGACATGAGCAGAGCTTTAAATTTTATCGATCGGAAGATTTTGTTGGGCAAACTTGAATATTGTGGACTTTGGGGAGAAACTTATGATATTCTGGAATATAACGTGGAATATAGAAGGCCCATAGTGGTATCCACAAGTAGCGGCGTGCCGAAGGGATCCTTTTTAGGGCCGATACTTTTTATTTTGTATATAAATTATCTCCCTGTGAGCGCGTGGTCATGTCTTATGGCAATTTATGTTGATGACGTAACGTTGCTCAACAAAGCTGCTACGAGATAGATCTTATGTATGAGGTCAGCGGAGTCTCTGAAGAAGGCATCAGAGTGGTTCTCTGCACATAAATTAGCACAGAGCATGAGAAAATGAAGTAAACTACCAGAAGAACTGAAGATATAGAGCAGGAGGCAGGAGACTGCTAGGTTTCATCATAGACAAGAAGAATATGACATCCTGGAATGGCCACATTAATGTTTTGCGTCGAAAACTTGTGACAGCGATTTATGCGATCCAACAAATAAGATTCTAAGTAGGGGAGGAAGCTGCATTGATAATTAACTTACCATGCCCAGTTCCATTGTAATCGTTATTCTACAAAATACACACTACCAACTGCAGATCCATATTTAGAGAATATGAAATACTTACCTCTCTATTTCATGTCTACAAAAACCAGTGGAGTATTGAGAGACGAGTATGGGCCTTACTAACCTTACACGAGGGAGAGGCAATCTAGCACTACCCTGGGATCTATTGACTGGTACCAAAAGAAATTTCAGCACTGTTGGTATCACTTTGTTCGATCTCCTCCCCATATAAGTGAAGAAAATGAGACCGAACACAAGAGTTAAGGGAGCGGTAAAAGCTATGCTCCTCCAAGCTGTCTGTTATAGTCTAAGCGAATGTCAGCTTTGTGTCCAGTCAACGTGAGACAGACTTTTTATTGCAGTTAGGATTTTGAAGTTATTATTTTTATATGAATATGAATGTTTTTTACCCTGATAAATAAATTATTATTATTATTATGCTAAAAACAGTAGCAACAGAAGACAGAATGGTACAGACTCTGGCACATTGAATCCAGGAAGTTCATGTTGCTTGGAATGCCAAACGCATTATAATTTTTTTTCGGATTACGTGTTTACAAAATTTCTTGCAAATGTTATAATTTCAGTCTAGATGTAAGACATCCACATTGCCAAAAAATCATGTTGAATTAAATATTTCTTCTGGGTGTAACACTCTATTGTCACCCAGAATATGATGATTGATATCTGACAATGCTTTAGTTCTTAAAATCCGGAATTAACTAAATATCGCAAACGCACAGAATCGACTGGAAATAAATTGTTTGTTGAAAGTAGGAAAAAATAAATAAATAACCTACTCCACTGAAATTTTATCTGTCGCATTCAACTCCTTGAATTTGCATCATAACCGAAACCACCTATCAGCTGAGTAATTTGATATTTTACCAATCCGGTGTGTCCGCCATACTTTATGAGTATTGAATATTTTTGAGCAGAAACACTTGAATGTCAGTTGTGTTCAGGAGATGAAATGAAGAACAAATAAAACACAATATCCGCTATACGCCTGGCAGTCATCATGGAGGATGTGTACCTTGAAATTATACAAGCATCTGTTCTTCCCTTTACCATCCTATCTTCATCCTTGCAGTGAAACTGAGTATACTCCGTTTATGAGGCGAAATAACGATATCTCCTCTTTCTCATAACGATAATTCCTCTTTTTTTTCAGACCGTCTGTCAAGCATCATTCGAATCGTCTAGAGAAGCAGTTTCCTACTTATCGCATTCGTCAGTATCAGGCCAACCGATAATCAAGTTAATTAATTCAAGATTAAATTCCGTAATCGATAGCATCACTTTTCGAATCATGGTTCCCAATTTGGTATGGTTCAATCAGACCGCTGTAGCTAATCTCAATCTGGGAGAAACGTTAAAATGTGCTATATTGCAAGTGCAAGAGCACCTTGAATTGTTCTGCGACAAAAAACAGCAGCTCACTATGTATTGTGATGCAGTTAAAACCACCTTGAAGTTGGAAATGCTCAGCGGTCAGCAGTCCGAATATAGACACGATCAATACTTCGTGGATTTGGGGAAATCGATATTTAAATTATATTTTCAATTATTACTGTTAGTTGAAGCTGTGAATAAGTTAGTGTGTCTTTTGCACACAACGCTACTTGCGGCTGATGTAAGCACATTATTAACCATTTGAATTTTTTGCTTCAAAAAATACAATTTTCCACGCCCACAGATTTAAAAGCGAATATATTGAATTCATATAGTGCCGTTGAACATTAGAATATGTTTGACCAAACCTTCATGACATACAATTCGCCTATGATTATCATTTCCATTATTAAGACACTGAAACATTGCCACCTTATTATCCCACCTGTCTGTCATACCAGTTCCATCCATCTGCAATTTTGGGTTTGAATGTTGTAACTGTTTAGTAATTAGTTGACCGTGGCAGAATGAACTTTGAAAATAATAATATAAGGGTATTTTTTAAATTCGCCCAGAAACCGAGATCTGTTTCCTCAAGTGAAATTAAGGGTAGTTTGTGTTGTGTTTACAAACCCCTGGTTGCCCTGACCAGATGCGAATTCTAGGTCATTTTTATCTCCGATATCCACTAGATATTAAAGTCCTCGGTAAACTCAAAATCTATCCTATTCATTACCGAAGCAGTTGGTCTGATCGTTTTTCTGTCTTTGAACTAAACTAAAAATTGGAAACCCACAAATAAGCGGATATATGGGTTATTTGTGTGATAGAAATTACCGCATCTGGTCAAGGTAACCGTAGTGCCGTTTTGAACTTTAAGGCTATGCTAAAGAAAACAGAGGATACAAAGACTTGCTAGTCTAGGCGTCAATAGAGCTATATTTACTACTCATAGAACAGTAATCGAAGCTCCTACATGGTAGCTGGGTAGGATATATTATGAGGCGACTGGACTGAAACCATATTCGATTTCGAAATACCATTGGCAGCGGTCATAAGTGACCATCTGAGTGCTCTGGACTTCATTAATCGATTGGATAAAAAGTTATCCATTGGGTATACAGATAGATAAATATCAGATAAGGGCACCCGTATTGGGGTATATGGACCGGAACAGAGGATCTCTGTGCCCCAGGGACATGGGCCCTCTATCTTACAGGCAGATATAGTAGCTGTCAATATTTGTACTCAAGAATGTCTGAAAAAGAACCTCAAGGGGGCGAACATCAACATTATAACGGACAGCGAGGCCACAATCAGAGTCCTGGAATCACCTATCCAGCTCCCTACTGTCCTGGGTACTCTTCTATGGATGCCAGGCACTGCATTTTTGAAGGAAATGAGAAAGTCGATGAACTTCCGAAAAGAACCTCAAGGTTAACACGTGCAAGACCAGAACCCTTCTGTGAGCTTGGAAAAGACCACTAGAGAGCAGCAGTCCAACAATGGGGCCTAAATAACAGAAGGGCTCTGTGGAAAAATACTCCAGGCCAATAGTTTCGTGGAATTCTCATCATCCTATGCCAGAAAGCTTCTGCAGCTGCCACGAGCTGAGCTTCAGGTAATGGTGGGGTTGCTGACAGGGCACTTTCGGTACAAATACTACTTGTACCCCATGGGCAAGTCAGCAGACGCAACATGCAGGTGGATCTGAAAAGAAAACAACAAAACATGATGCAAATGTCCATAGCTGGCCAGCCTAATAATTTTACATATACTTGTATTGAATATTGTTGTAGGGGGTAACGTTGCACTGTGACCTTAAGGTCTATTGTGACCCCCCCCCCCGTCAGAGCTGTCGATGGCATCACCATCTTCAGCTTGCCTTCCAGTTCCTGGAATGGCTTCATGGAGGCTACATCTTCGCTCCTGCCCAAAGCATTCCTTGCGTTGGTTTGAGATGGCGAGGCATTCCGTTATCAAGTGATCAGTAGTTTCATTCTCCTGTCCATAGGATCTGCACTCGTCAGTTTCTGCTAGCCCTAATCTCATCATATGCTTCCTAAGGCCGCAGTTCCCCATGAGGAAATCTATGAGGAGGTGCAACATGTTTTTACTGAGGTCCATATATTTCTTGAATATGACAGTGTCAAAGTTCTGGAGGAACTTTTTGGAGTGATACATTCCTGTGAAAGATCCCCAGAGTATACTTCCTCAGTTTCTTCTTTCATCCAAATTCACTATTGTAGGTGTATCTGCCAACTGCACAATAGGGTTCCGGACCAATAAAAGAGGTTTGTGCTCCTTTCTTGGCAAGTGTGTTGGCCTCCTCATTTCCTTTAATTCCTGCGTGACCAGGAAACCAGACCAAGGAGACTCTGTTGTTCTTGCTTACTTCATTGAGTTTTCTTCGGCACTCCCATATTAACTTCAACTCGATAACATGGGAGCTCATAGCTTTAATAGCAGCTTGACTGTCAGAGTGGATCTTTCGATTGCAAGTACTTCTGCGTGAAAGACGTGCGGATATGAGCCTAGTGATAGTGAGCATTTGGTACCATTTAATGGCATTTTTTTCAAGAATTTGGGTGGTGGATTCCCTGTCCCAGTGTTATTTCCTACCGAGCATCGTAGTGAACTTCTTCCCGATGCTTACTTTCTTAATCATTTCTTCACTAGGAAGATTGGCTGATGAAATGTACCTGAGGACCGGGATATCTGGTTTTTAATACTCTCATTACCTGTTCCTCTCTTAGGTATTCTGAGAATGGATTCATGGGCTATTTTGTCTATCACTAGATGAAGTGTTGTGAGATTTGTGATAATCTCAAGTGCCTTGTAAGACAGGTTCCCATAGCTCCAGTTATACACACACAGGCCAGCCTTTGTACTTTGTCGAGGGTTTTCCTCGTACTATTCTGGCTTATTTTTGTATACCAGACTACTGCCCCATAAGTGATTATGGTACTCACAATCATGACGTACATCCATCGCAGTATCTTAGGTTGCAGCCCCATGTCTTACCGGCCAGATTTCTGCACGCCATTAAAGCCTTTATTGCTTTGCTAGCAGTGATTTCAACACGCCTATTCCACAGAAGATATCTAGACTTCCATTCTACAATATCTCCTTTCAAAAAGAGGGATCTCACAGCTGGAAGTTTCCTTCTGCGAGTAAACAGAATCACTGTGGTCTTGTTTGGGTTTATGCTCAGCCCCACTGACAAGCACTACTGCTCGATAATTCCAAGGCCCTCCTCTAGTAAGTCACACAAGGTGCCCTCGAACTTACCTCTGACTATTCGGACCATGTCATCGGCATAGCCTATACGCCCAAAGCCAAGCTCCGTTAGCCTGAGGTTGATCAATGGTTGAAGGACTAAAAAGATTACTGCTGGATGAACACTCCAGGGCATAGGCAGACCAAGAAGTTTATCACATCTTCAAAGAAGAAGGTGCGTTTGCGTCTTGTTTGGGTTTATGCTCAGCCCCACTGACAAGCACTACTGCTCGATAATTCCAAGGCCCTCCTGTAGTAAGTCACACAAGGTGCCCTCGAATTTACCTCTGACTATTCGGACCATGTCATCGGCATAGCCTATACGCCCAAAGCCGAGCTCCGTTAGCCTGAGGTTGATCAATGGTTGAAGGACTAAAAAGATTACTGCTGGATGAACACTCCAGGGCATAGGCAGACCAAGAAGTTTATCACATCTTCAAAAAAGAAGGTGCGTTTGCGTCTTGTTTGGGTTTATGCTCAGCCCCACTGACAAGCCCTACTGCTCGATAATTCCAAGGCCCTCCTGTAGTAAGTCACACAAGGTGCCCTCGAATTTACCTCTGACTATTCGGACCATGTCATCGGCATAGCCTATACGCCCAAAGCCGAGCTCCGTTAGCCTGAGGTTGATCAATGGTTGAAGGACTAAAAAGATTACTGCTGGATGAACACTCCAGGGCATAGGCAGACCAAGAAGTTTATCACAAATTCAAAAAAGAAGGTGCGTTTGCGTCTTGTTTGGGTTTATGCTCAGCCCCACTGACAAGCACTACTGCTCGATAATTCCAAGACCCTCCTATAGTAAGTCACACAAGGTGCCCTCGAATTTACCTCTGACTATTCGGACCATGTCATCGGCATAGCTTATACGCCCAAAGCCGAGCTCCGTTAGCCTGAGGTTGATCAATGGTTGAAGGACTAAAAAAAATTACTGCTGGATGAACACTCCAGGGCATAGGCAGACTAAGAAGTTTATCACATCTTCAAAAAAGAAGGTGCGCAACTTTTTGCACCGATGTTCTGATCTACTGACCTGCATAAGATTGTGATGGTTGGCCCCTGCTAGAATTGCAGTGCTTGTGTGTACGATTCTTTCATCCCTCTGGCAAATTATTTGCCAACTTCACCAATAAGATAATCTCCTTGGGTAACTGATTCAAGCATTATTTTGCACTAGGAGATCTTCATGGTCGCAGTGCAGAAAGGCACTTCCCAGCAAATCGACCACTAATAATCTAATCTAGACCTGATTCTGCTGCATATCAATACACAACATACAAGTTGAAGAAGATATCAATGCCTTTCGAATGGATTAAAGAGGATTAAGAAGGGTACACATAAGAGCATTGGTAAAAGTCACCGAAAGTGTTCCTCTCATGTATGAATTTCTATATGCGTATCGCATATGACCAGAGTGCTAGGAACTGGTTGCCAAGAAAGCATAAGAAGGTTGACCCAACTACGAAATAACTACCTAATCTGATATGCATATGGAACCATTAGAAAGAAAGGAGCGGGCATAGGCATATAAGTATGCCCCTAAATATGGGGAATCGTTGTGTTTAGGAAGATCTATCACAACTTTCCAAACTGAAAATGTTACTGGAAATTAAAATAATTGTTACGGCAACATAAATTCTTTGTGGAGATGTGTGCCCATCATAATCGAATTCTTAATGTTTGTTGTAGATGTAATAGTCAATCTTGTCTCATATCTCAATTATGGATCTAATGTTTTCGTTTTCCATAAAGTTGAATTTGATGAAAAATCACTAAAACAATAACCATTTTTTCCACTCCCCACATAGTAAGTAGGCCGTTTTGACATCGATTTGAATGATGGTGAAATTTACGAACGATTGTATTCGTTGCTAATGGCGACGAGATGTAAATGAATTAATTACATCACTAGAGTTGTAAGAAATATAAAAACTTTCTTGGAAGTTATTAATTATAATGCTTTAAGCGTCAGTTTGACGTTTTCAAATTTCTTAAGTATACAAATCAAATTAAACCGGATATATTCATACATTTCGAAATAAGGAGTGGAAAAAATTTAATATACTGTTCGAGATGTAAGTATTTTAACCAATCTCGATTTTTTTTGCATCCCCCGCTAAAGCTCGGGCGCAAACTCGTCCTCGATTAGTAATTGATACTTACATCTCTTGTAGTATAAATTACTATTATCACTTGTAGTTTGTTGGATATGCCTGCTGAAAATGCGTTGCTAAGGCTGTAATTTTTTGTCGATTTTTCGTATAAAAATGAGATGGGTTCCACAAGTTGATGTTTGTTTTCATGGAAAATTTTTATTGTTGCACCTTAGTAGTATTTGTTGCTATATTTATTTGTTGTTTAGTGACCCATTTCGAAAACAGGCATACAAGGGTAGTCCCAGAAGGGCCAGTTCTAACAAAGAAAACAAAAATTTTGTTTGTAGTGAGAGGTTGAGCCCCTCAAATTACTCATGAACCATAGATCTCATCACTTTTGGTAGATCTATTAGCTCTATCTCGTTGATTATGCCTCTCAATAGTGGATATTTGACTTGGTGTATTAGCTTTGCAAAACAAAACTGTTTCATTTTGTTTCATCACTCCAATACATTCGCATAGTACTCGCCGTAGATAATTTATTTCCTCTTTGATGTCGATTCTTACATTCCAACCCATTGTTTTGATTGTTCCATCAGAAAAGAAAGCATCTCAACAATAACCAATTGTTCAATATGGATGGCGTAAAGTTATAATTTAAACTTAAACGACGTTGTTTGGTTCACTCTCTACTATAGTGAATGTTTCTAAATAACAAACGCAATCCATACATGGTGGACCATTTAAAGATTAAAATGTTCCACCAGGTATATCAGTTCTGGGACTATCCTTGTGGTTATGATTTTTCTTGCTTGATTCCATATACCGATCATACATTTTCTTTCGCTCAAACCTCATACTTCAATAAAAAATTCTGGGCGTTTTCTATGTTCTCAAGTAAGTGGTCGTGGAAAAATTATGCTCTGCTAGTTTGATACGTATATTTAATATGAGAATATTATCAGCCTTAGTTGATAATCAGTTCTCTGAAAACAAATTTCATCAAGTAAGAGGAATTTCATCATTTTTACAGTTCAAAGACATGACACAGGAGGTAATAACGATAAGAAATGCCCTGGCTAGAACTTTTGAGGATACCGAGGCCGATGGTGGGGTTGCCTCTTCATCAGCTCCCGAGGAAGGCGATGATAGCTATGAATTAACAATAACAAGACTGCTAGATAGACAGGAATGGACTCAATGTGTTTTATACTTTAAACAGCACCGAAGTGCAATCATTAGAGAATATGAAGATATTTGCGACAGAGACGATGATATTTATACTATCCTGAACATTTATTGTAAGAGAAAAATGATTGAACGAACAGGTGAGTAAATCATTCAGGAACATTTGGATTATTTTATTTACGGACTTTTAAGGTGACTGTTTGCTTGATCTTGTCAAACTATTCTGACAGGGGCGTCACCATAGTTATTTTTATCCGATGATACAAAAAGAATGCTTTCTGCTAGCCCTTGCCTAACCATTCCAAGGTTTATTCCAAGACTTATTTTTATGCGATGCTGCAATTTATTATGCATCATTGTCCAACCCTGGTATGAATGTACGAACACTTGAATCAGTAACCCTTGGTAGCTCCAGATGGCAAAATACCACTAAGCCTTGAGATAAGAAAAAAATATATATTGACTTTTCCACAAAAAAACATAATTTTCGACCCCGAAAATCCACAGATAGTAATTCTGAATCTGGAAATATTAAAAAAACTAGTCTTATGATTATTATTTTGACAAAACAATCATAATTTTCGACCCCGAAAATCCACATACATACATCAATTTTGTAGAATAGGATCATAATTACAGAATTCCTCTTATTATTATTATTATTTATCATAATCTCCCTATCCCAAAACCACATTTTGAACGGCTGTATTAAAAATTTCGTTGTTCTTCCCTATATTTATCTGCATTTTACGTAATCGGCGGCATGAAATGACATTTTATTTCACCCGATGTAGTTATGATCTTCGGTCAACAGATACTGCTAAAATCCCTGTAGTCTTTAGTCGTACAGTGACTATAGCGAATATAAGCACTGTGTGTAGGCGTACAGTGAGTATATAGTGAGAATAAAGTCACTGTATGTAGGCGCCTGATACCATGTCGCTCTCTATGCGAAAACTGCTGAACTAAGAAATCTGTAAAAATGTTGATAAAGTAGAAACTATTCACTGCTTTGTGTTAATATTTTGGACTTTTTCTAATTTCTAATCTCCTGAACTTAATTGTCTGTAGATTCTGTTTCAAGGGAAAGTTGAAATTTTTTCATGGGCATTTTTGTTGAACCGAGACAGAAACAAGAAGTCCATCATTTTTCTCAATTATTAAAAAGAAAATTCAATTTTCTGAATGAAATTAGGCTCCATATATTCATGTCATACTGCAATCCTGTTTGAGTTAACCCACCAAATTTGAACTTTTGAAATCATACCATTTCCTGATGAGTATTCTTGGAAATAGAAAAAACAACGGTCACCTTAAAAAATGGGGGATTCCGGACAATTTGCTCTTACAAAATGTGTATGAAACAGCAAAACCATATGCATATGGAACAATCAAGTTAAAGAAGATTATTGCATGAGGATATGTAATTATATACATATATTTCAGGGGGGTTCAGTCTAGGCAAGGGAAGCTTTCCCTAAAATTATCAAACATACAGAAATTCTAGCAGTTTTGAAAAATTATATTATTATATTATTCAATATTTACATTTTAAATAATATAAAGATCTAGCCCCCATAAAATAATAAACATTGGCAATACAGCATCTGCTTAAATAAAACTCGACTGGCCTAAGGTTGGAGAACCTGTGATGCTATACTACCTGGTGGTTCAATAGTGTGAGGTCCATGTCTTATCTATTCGCTCTGGCCTTTCTAACAAATTTAGAATAGAACATGACAAAACTGATAAATATTTCAAGTTTCATCTGAGTATGTTGATAAGTATCTGAGAATTTGTTTTTTAAACTTCAACCCCCAATTTGTCACTCCCTATGTAAAATTGGTCATTTACAATTTTGACTATTTGTTGGAAGAATTTCATGCAAGGCAAATATTTCTAAATGAACATAGGTCATTAAAATCTTTCATCTCCTTTTACAGATTATTCCACTAATACCAATCAACAACCTGATTCTTCGGATATATTTGGGAGATTATTCCAGTTCTCATCGGCTGCATCCGAATTGGAAAACTCGTTCAAAGACCAACAACCTTCTTAGAAGACTGCCTATTTTAAGATAGCTTAAGTGTATCATTTCATAAATTCAGATAATCATTCGATAGATGTACGATTGTGTAGGTTATATCAAATATTCAATTTTATGTACCAATTATCAAAGTAAAATGTGTCGTTTCTTGTGGGGATATAATAATATTTCTTAGAGATTGATATACTTCTAGATATATATGTTGGAATCTCAAATTTTTCATAACCTTGATCTCTTAACATGCATGTATGTGTTCAACAGATTAGTATTTTCTAAAATTAAGTCTAGTTTGAATTATATTCACTGTGTACTACTAAAAAATTTCATGATATAATATATCGTTAACAAATTTTTCAAAAACCTATTTTATTTTTAATTTTCTTCTAATTTCAAATGATGTTATATATATATTTTTATTATAAATAATTTGTATTGTATTATATTTAATTCCTGTTTATTGTTATTTTATAAGGAAGAACAAGTTAAGATATTCAAACATTATTAAATTAGAATGATATTTAATGGTTTGAAAATTATACACTTTTATTAAATAAAATGTATTTGCTACGCTTTAAGTATGTATTCCCCATAGAC
The DNA here is from genome assembly GCA_937662695.2 of Halyzia sedecimguttata. NCBI lineage: Eukaryota > Metazoa > Arthropoda > Insecta > Coleoptera > Coccinellidae > Halyzia > Halyzia sedecimguttata. The sequence continues at coordinate 123,424,041 of OW569411.2, forward strand.
GGTCTTTCCAATAGCAACTATTTGACTAATAACGCTCTCTAGTAAGTCCAGCTGCCAACAAATAACTATTGGTCGCTTTATTAGGAGGTGGAGAAACCAGCCCTAAGCATTCCCTTAATATTCATTATGGTGCAACGTTTCTAGGTTGTGTTCGAATATTAACTCCGTAGAGTAATATTTACTCCATTGCGCTCGAAAACTGAAAGGTTGAGTAAATTTTACTCTGTGACTGTCGTCCGAAAAGTCTGGGTACTGTTCGAAAATTAACTCCGTAGAGTAATATTTACTCCACAGACCAGTAATTAACAACAGATTACTGGTCTGTGATTTACTCCATTGCGTTCTAAAACTGAAAGGTTGAGTAAATTTTACTCTGTGACTGTCGTCCGAAAAGTCGGAGTATTCGACTCGGAGTTCATTTTACTCCTGTCAAAATTGACATAACTCATGGAAAGGAAAATCTAGTATCTTTGTCTAACTGTTTTATGAATGTTTTGTGATGTAATTTAATAGTTTTTATACTGCTCACAATATATATTTATGATTAGAGTAACATATATGTGAAGAAAACAATAATAATAGGATCTTTCTTAAACCAACATAACCTATTTTCAGATATTGGCACCTTCTGTCAGTGTCAGTGTCAGAGTAACTCTAGAGTAAATCTGTCAAACCTTCAAAAACTCTACTCTACTCCGTGGAGTTAATTTTCGAACACAGCTCTGAGTATTCGACTCGGAGTTAATTTTACTCCTGTCAAAATTGACATAACTCGCGGGACGGAAAATCTAGTATCTTTGTCTCACTGTTTTATGAGGTAATTTAATATTTTTAATACTGCTCACTGATTAGAGCTACATATATGTGAAGAAAACAATAATAATAGGATCTTTCTTAAACCAACATAACCTATTTTCCGGAATTGGTAACTTATGTCAGTGTCAGAGTTAACTCCAGAGTAAATCTGTCAAACCTTCAAAAACTCTACTCCGTGGAGTTAATTTTCGAACACAACCCTAGAGAACTTTAATTAGGTTTCAATAATAGCTTCACCAATTCAATCAAGTAAATGGAGTGGTTACAAACTTTTTATTGCCAAGTTATATGTTTACTCGCCTAAAAAGGATAGATATTACCATTGATCTTACATAAGGTACGAGGTCAATGTAAGAGAACGTATTCATAAAACAATTTTCTCTATTCCTTCTATATAATTCACTGAATTTTGAATTTACATAAATGTAAAGATGAGAGGAGTTATAAAATTATATCCTTATAGCTATTCTTATGGAAGTTCCTCACTAAATTGAGATCAAAACTTGACGTTTTTGCTTTAAATTTTATAGTAGTCTTCTTTGTCTTTAAGAACTAAGTACATACGCACGAAGCCGCTCGAATAGCTGAATTTACGTTTGTTATGATACCTCTGTGACAAATGGAGTAAAATTGATTATAAATTGTAGAAACACCAATTTTAGCAAAAAGAAATGAGGATAATATATTATATACATTTATTAAATTATATACAGTCTTTGACAAAGTTTCACATAAGATTTTGCATTTCTTGCATGAACTGTTTGTAAGCATCGTCCTTCGTATGCTGTTTCGCAATAGCCTGTTGATGAAAATTAATTTCTTTTTGTTTCAATTCATTCACGTAAACCCTCGTATTTTGCTTTGCCTTTTTGTCCTCCCTCTTAACCCTCAACGCTGATGGTACAAATCTTGTAACATCTGCACTCAAATTTCTGATTTGAGGTTTAGCAGATATAGTTGCTCCTTGTTTATGACTGCCAGACTCAGATCTACTAATGAGTTGTGGACCAGCAGAAAGAACATTTGGAGTTGCTAATGGTAGATTAGTAGAACTCGGGAGGGTTGGTGGAGGACCCGGTATTCTGATAAGTCTCGGTGGCGCTGGTGGCAAACGAATCGGTATCCTTGGGGGTGGTAAACCTGGTGGAAGGAGTGGTCTACCGGGTGGAGGTCCAGGGGGCAATCTGTAAAAAGAATATATTAAATAATTGCTCTATACATATCACCTTATGAAAAGGAATATCCCTTTAAACCCGATAGGACCTACAAATTTGGACATATTTTTTATTCTGGAAGCCAAGCAGCCTTGGCCGAGTTTAGTACCTGGATGAGTGACCGCTCTGGCTATGAATTTGAAGAGACGCGCCAAAGCATATGGACCTGACTCAGTGGTTTTCAATATTTTTTTAATCTTTAGATGAAAATCATCCTGATTAGGGAATCCAATCCCGCAAATGCGGGATCCCGCTGAAATTCTGCGGGATCAACATTGCGGGATTTTCCGTGCGGGATTTGCGGGACTCAATATTCAAATTCCGTATTCGACAATGAAAGCGACGACGTCCCAAAAAAAGAAAAAGTACTTTTTCGTCCGCTGTGGTCACTATAAATACGGCATGATACGATTCAATACAAACATAAGTGATAAGTGCCTATAAGAATAACTGTCAGTCGTTGTGGCCACTATGAATATGGCATGATACTGTTCAATACAAACATAAATGTATATGAGAATAACTGTCATATGCTATTGTGAAATTATTTAAGAGGTCCGAAATTCATAAAAGTGTGTAGAGGTTGACGAAAAAATTGAAATATGCACCATGGAGAATACCTATCTATTGCCTCGCCTGCTTGCTATCCTCGGTTTCTCCTCGGATAGCAATTTGCATGCCCGACAATAATAGACCGTTTTTGGTCATTGGTACATAAAAAACCTCATATGCTACTAGTAAAGTATGTTTTTAATTGCATAAGACCTCTTTGCGCGTATGCTCCGGGGAGCATTACGTTATCATTTTGCCCAAATGTCTGTAATTTTCTATTTTTTGGATCGACTCCCCGATGAAGAATTCGAGGTCAAATTTGATTCTGTACAGCCGGCCTTGGCAACTTGATAACTTGAGAACGGAAAGAGCTAGCGCATTGTAATTTTGAGGGTAGGTGGCGCATCCCAATGAGATGGACAAGTTTGTTACTAGGCATAATTGGCCCAATGGTTTCCGAGTAATAATTTTGTTTTCAACCAATAGAAATCCGATCGAATTGAAACTTGGTGAATAGTAGTAGAATATAAACTTAAGCACGTTTGTGAAATTTCGTGAGAATAGTATTACTAGAAAATTTGAAACAAATTATCAAGAAGTATTTTTTATGTCACGATGAACTGAGAATTGAAAGAGATCGGCCAAACGGTTTTGGAGTTATACCCACCTGAAATTGGGTTGTTATTTCCTCAATAACTTGAAAAATACAAAACCGATTAATCAAACATGGTTATTTGTTGTACAATGCCAACGCAAAATTCTTGCAAAATTTCGTGAGGATCACTAGACAATTCGTGAGGATCACTAGACAATTTTTAAGGAATCATTGAAAATTATTGAAAACAATTCTACATATCGGTAACTATTCGTCCGACATCGCTGGAATTTTGCGAGAGCCTTCAGAACCTAACTCTACTGCCAAGTTTCAAGTTTGAACACGATCGGATATATATAGTTGAAGATTCGAGCAGCCTTGTGTGAGTTCAGTAGATGGATGGATGACCGTTGCCTCGATAACTTTCGAACGAAAGAAGATAGGGACTTGCAATTTTCAGGGTATGTTGCGTATCTGAATGGGAGAGTTAAGTTCGTTTACGGCATAATCGGTCCACCTGTTTCGGAGTAATATCCACTTGGAATATTATTTCCTCGATAACTCAAAGAATATAGACCCGATCGAATTGAAGCTTGGTAACTAGTTGTAGAATACCTGTATTATACAGTTATTATATGATACAGGAGAATGGTCAATAGAACATACGCGCAAAAGCTCCTGACTTCACTTCAGTGCTTGAACCAATTTTTATCAGCATGTTTAACAGTTTGAGTACAAAGAGTATATATATTGTTAACAATCCCATTCACGAAAAATATATCTTGGTGTTGGAATCTGTCCAGAAAAAATTTTTGAAATTTTTGTACTACAAAAAACATAACGTTTACCCTATATGCCATTATGACTACAAGTCTCTACTGGTTGAATTCAACTTCGTAAGTTTGAGAAAGAGAAGAGAAATTTCAGGTGCAATCTTTGCTTTCAAATTAGTTAATGGTCAAGTCGATTCGATGTACCTGCTGTCTTTATTAAATTTTAATACACCTCGCATTTTATCCAGGACAAATTTAACTTTTAGAATTAATGTCTCCAATACACAACACCATTTTCATAGTCCGGTAACTTCAATCTGCAGAAGCTTGAATGGTTTACCCTCAGTTGATGTGTTTTTCCTTTCTATTGGTCAGTTTAGGAAACAATTGTATTTGTTAATTAGAAATTAATTTTCCTTTTTTTGTTCAGCCTCACCTGACGACGGCTTGAGACATTATATGTGTATGTATTGGTTACCTGTTTACACCTGTAATTGGGCATTTGCCTGTTGGATGTAAAAACATAAAATAAAATAAAATAAATAAAAATAAAATAAAATCCCGCATGTTTGCAGATCCGCGGGATTGATAACTTCAATCCCGCGCGTTAGCGGGATTGAGATTTTGGTGCGGGATTGGATTCCCTAATCCTGATTGACTTGAGAATTGTTAAACATGAATGTTCCAAATTTGAATGCTATTCATCAACATATCAGCATAATATCTACAACTATTAAAATACCCAACCTTTTGAGACAATCAGGAATAAGATAGCATTCAACCAATTATGTGAATAATAATTTTTAGACATGACAAACGATTTTTGCACGTAATACCTGGGTTGCGTTCAAATATTAACTCCGTGGAGTGTTAATTAGTAAATTGCGTTCTAAAATCGAAAAGTTGTGTATATTTTACTCTAGGATTGTTGTTCGAAAATATCAGAGAATTCAAATCCGAGTTAACTCTCGGAGTTCTACAAAATAGTTGGGTTTATTTAACTTCACAAAATTGACATAACTCATGGGACGGAAAATCTCTTATTTCTGTGTCACTGTTTTATGAAGAATATATTTTATGTTCTGTGAGTACACCCGCCGAACTCAAACCTCAACTTGAGTATTAAAATTCACTAATGTTTGTAATTAGATCATTGTAGCTCACCAAATTTTTCGTATTCTACTAATATGAGTTGCATATATGTGAAGAAAATAATAATAAAATAGGTTCTTTTTTAATTCCAACATAATCTATTCTATCTATCTATCTATCGGCACCTTCTGTCACTAAAACTTCAAATGAAAACCGGAACTATTCGAATATTACATGATGAGCAGTCAACTCCAGAGTACATTCATCAAACCTTCAAAAATTCTACTCCGTGTAGTTAATATTCGAACGCAACCCTGGGCGTTATCATTCGGGCAATGTCTATTGTTTTCGAATTTTAGCTGAGAAAATACTCAAAAAATGTTGACAACTCAAAGTTTCTCTTAATTTTTAGAGAATTTATTAATTTATCAATTACCTGAGTCCCCCGTTTGGAAATAAGACTGGCATTGTGGGTGGATTAGGAGCCGGAAGCACAACAGGAGGATCTGTACCAGGTGGTATCAATGGTTCAACATGTGCAACGACTTTCCTAGTATTCTGTATATCCTTCCCAACCTCACCTCTCTTCTGAACTGATTCCATTTCTTTCATGAACTCATCAATATTTTGACCAGATAAGGCAACCATTTTCTGTTGCAAGGATGTGGGTTTGCTGGTATTCGGATCAGAATCATTAATCTCATCTGTTACCCCTTCTTCTTCATCTCCTCTTGTCATTCCTTCATAATCCATAACTTCTCCATCTTCGTTTACTACTGGAGGCGGCCCAGGCGGACAACCTGGTGGCTCCCTGATGGGTTTACCCTATAATTATATGCATTAACTTAGATTGTGGAGATACTTTGAAATGTAAGTTTTCAATATTTCTAGATGAGTTTTAAATTGGTTTTTAACCTCCTATTTCCAAGGTCTATATTTGGATATACACTAAGATCTAAATAAAATACTTACAAGAGCTTGTAGTTTCATGGCAGTAGCTATAGAATATATGGTATGTTCTAGTTTTTTTTCTGCTGGCAATGGAATAGAAGCAGTTGTGTTTAGAGGTTGCTGTTGTGGAAGTTGTGGCAGAGGAATCTCATCCACTTGAACCTGCTGTGCACTTTTCACCGATTCATAGAAAACAACTAATTGAATTCTCTTATGCTCATATTCTGTCTGTTTCCTTTTGAGGTCGGACCATTTTTCCGAATCGTCTTTGTACTAAAAAAATTCAAAATTTAATCATTAATGTTAGATGACAACAACATATTTATCTTAATAATGAAAAACTCATCTTCAACTCATACTTACATACATAGACAAAACTCTGTCAAGTGTTTCACGCAGTTTTTTGCGCTTATCTTTCAAGACTTTTTCATTCAAAGGCGATGGCTGATTAACATTATATTCTGTAAAAAAAAATTTACAAATAAGTACCCAAAATGAAATTGATTTCATTTCAAATCATTGTAATAATCATTATCATATATATATATATATTCTTTTGAACTTGAGCCTTACAATTGGTTTTTCATCTAACAATAAAGCATGTGTATGAAAAAAGTGTTAGCAGAGGTTAGTGTAACGGGGTACCATATAATTTGATATATGATACTAGAGCTTAGGGAAAAAACCTCAGCAAAAAAAACCCTATCTTCCTGTTAGTGTTGTGATTTATGAAAATTGAAATGTTAACAAAATATGCTGAAATATTAAATATTGAAGGGCATCTTTTTCTTCATTATCGCTTCTTCCTTCAACAAGCAGAGAAGTTTCTCCAAGGTACCCGAAACCCAATCTGGAAAAGGAAAAGGCAAAGGGAGAAAACGAACAAATTAAAAATGGAATATTCTATATTTTATTAAATAGATTTGAAACTCGCTACCCATTCTAAAAAAGATTCAGAAACATTATGAATAGCCCTAAAACCATCTTTGAATCTATATATGCGACAATTATTAACTAAATGATCTATGGTTTCCTCTGCTTCCCCGCATTCACAACTAGGGCTCTCAACCGAGTTCCACCTGAAAAGCATGCTGTTGCAACGACCATGACTGGTTCTTAGACGATTCAGAATAGACCATATTCTCCTTGGGAGATCAAACCCCGGAACTCTATTTGAAGGATCAGAAATTAAATCTTTGTTGAATAAATTGCAAGAAATCCATTCAGACCGCCAAACTTCCTTGTCACTTTTATTCGAATTAAGAAAACAGTTGGACCATAAAGGGTTTCGTGACTTCAATCTGGGAATCTTATTGTCTGGAATGTAGGAGATAATCGGAAATGAATTCGGAAAAGAATGAAATTTATTCCAAGAATTTGAAACAGCAGTCTGCCTGCGAATGTGGGGCGGGACAATGTTTGAAAGAACTGGCAACCAATGAATAGGTGTAGATCTAATAGTTCCAGTGATGATTCGCAGAGATGAATTCAAATGTGCATCAATTTTTTGAGTATGAGCACTATTAAACCAGACGGGGCAACAATATTCAGCGGCAGAAAAAACCAAGGCTAAGGCAGACATTTGAAGAGTAGCTGTATCAGCACCCCATGAAGTACCAGCTAATTTCTGCAGAATATTATTTCTCATTTTCAACTTCAGACGCAAATCATCCAAATGAGCATGATGAGAACGTGTTTATAATTTCTGTAAAATTAAAAAAAACAATATTTTCAACATAATACCATGCTACAAGGAATTAACAAATAGTTAATCACTTCTGCACTTCCCCATACTATGCCTAAACTTATTTGGCTTGGTAAGAGAATTCAGAGTATGCCCATTACTCAGAATATTGAGGACACGGCAAAATATAATCATATCAACAAATAGCATTCCGCTACCACTTAAATTTTTACTGAGCACAAGTCACTCGCAAAAACAGATTATTACTTTCGATGTACTTGTATGTAAGCAAATTTCCTATATCACTAATATACTAACCCATTTGATCTATTTTTTCTAATTCCTCCAATATTTGGTGTGGATCCTTTCCTTTCAACACAGCAGCTCGAACCATCTGCCTTTGCTTTTTATTCTTCTTTAATTCTTGTTTTCGAGCTTCTTTTCCTAAAATATCAGAAACTCATGAGTACCCCAATTTTCCATTACAGGTAAAAGCTTCCTTACTTGCTTGGTCAGTTGGGTTCATATATTTACCACTTTTAGTGGTATTTATAGATCTGCGCCCCATTTTTAAATTATGTCGGTAAAATATTGGTAGAGATAATGATATAATATCAATCAAATAGAAATATTACTTCTCAATTCTCATAAAAGCATATTTTGTATGCACAGAAAACTAATAATAATAATCACAGATAATAATTGTACCACCACAGAATACAAATATATAAAACCACAGATTAACTAATCTGTGATCTACAGAGAAATAGAGGAATCCCTCTATGTCTCTGGTGATCTACCACAGATTAATCTGTGGATCTACGCAACCTAGAAGTATTGGGAACTTCCAAGTACAGTGACTATATTCCCAATTCCCATATATAGTCACTGTACTGTGTACTGGTGTACTTCCTAGCACAGTGCATGGTCACTGTACTTGGAAGTTCTCAATAGGCGTTATTTTCGGTTGGACTGTCACTCTAACCGGAAATTCTAGGCGGACATGTTTGGTTGCCAGTTAGGAGCACAGAATTCCAAGTTCCCATCAGGGCCCCTATTCACGAAATGTTGATAGAGATCTCTTGTACGAGATTTATCTGTATCACGTGAATCGTGATTCACGTTTCAGTGACTCTGCGCAAACTCCGTATGTGAATTGTTGGTTGAAATGTGTTTCTCTATTATTAAATAGTGAGGGAGAAGTGAGATGAGATTTCTTGAAGGAGTTCTCGCATTAGAATAGTCTTCTCTACGAACGTCGAGTATACGGGGCCGGCTTGAATACGTATGGAAATTCAACGTTCCCGCCGTTCCATAATTTCTGACAACCGGACATGGCGACCGCACAAAGGCATATGGTGTTGCCTACCATTAGTTAGTCAGGAGTTTACACTTCTTTTTATTAGTGTTCTGTGGTTATTAATTAGAATTACTTCTAATTTCTATGATTATAATATTTTGTGGATGTATATTGTATATGTGGAAAGTGGAAAGTTAATATAAATAGATTTGAACATTATTAATTACTAAGTTTTCAATAGTTATCTAAAGGAATTATGGCTGATAGAAACGAAAAAATAATAATGGAACTTCTCAAATGCCCAGGAAATAGTGTATGTGCTGATTGCGATTGTGAAAGTAAGAACTATTCATTATTACATAGTTTATTCAGAGTATATCAATGGTATTTACATTCCAAGTTATCAATTAAAAATCAGTGCGTAATCTGCGTTTCCGATGAAACATACATTCGGCATAGCAAATATAAGTGTTTATCAGCAGGAAGTGGAAAATCATTCGACAACATTTAGTAATATCCCAAGATCACAAATATCAATTAAACCCAATTAATTTTACAATTGAATATTGCTTTGTATTAGAGATCTTCAGTTTCGTTGGTGCTAATAATTTTCAGGATATCCATCACATTGACAAAAGTTTTCATGAAGTTGACATATTTGTATATTATGTTTAAATTGTTATTATATTTCAATCAGAAGACCAGACTCTGTAGTATAGGAGAAAACATTCATTAATTTAAGGCGTACAAAAAAACGCTGATATTGTCTATATCAAAATAAAAATGAAAAAGGATTGTGACTTCTACAAGTAAGTAGCTAGTAATTCCTAGGAATTTCAAATGATTTCTTTCTATATGGATTAATTTAGCACTCCAATTATTGTTGAGTTGATTAATTGCTATTTTGTATATTTATTCAGTTGATTAAGTCTGCATGCTCACTCAGGATTTAAGTCCTGGCGGAATTGTTACTTGAATGAGTTGATGTCAACTATGCCACTATCTTATTATATTTGCAAGATAGGTATCTTAAAAATTTCCTTAGTACTTTAGTGACATAGATAAAATTCTAGGCATCCGATGTTACAATTCTCTAATTTCATGTCTGAGCATACACTTTTTCTGTATTTAAATGTGTAGTCTGAAATGTGAACAAAGTCGCGAAGTGAGAAAAATTTCAGAAGCTTATTCCAAAATTGGTTTCTCTAACCAATTTCTTAGAAGATTCTTATATTTGGGTGCATAATATGAAGTAAGAGATCTGAGACTTCTGAGAGAACTTATGTTCTATACCGAAATATAAGAATCTTCTGGGAAATTTCTGAGATAAACCAATTTTGGAACAAACTTCTGTGATTTTTCACACTTGGCTCACATTTCGGAATATACATTAAGTTTCTGATAATTCCAAATTGTTTCTCTGAATATATACCATTTTTGTATTTGAATATTAATTCTTGTAGTAATTCCTTGATGATGAATTATATTTTCTCAATTTTCAGATCCGGAATGGGCATCCTACAATATTGGCATTTTCATTTGTACCCGCTGCTCAGGTATCCATCGCAGCATGGGTGTTCATATTAGCAAAGTAAAACACTTAAAATTGGATAGATGGGAAGATTCACAGGTACAAAGAATGAAAGAAGTTGGAAATATGAAAGCAAAGTTGAAATATGAGGAAAGGGTGCCGCCATGTTATAGGAGACCCAAACACAATGATCCACAGTAAGAATTTTTGGACCTCATCCACTTATTTCATAGATTGACTCTGGTTTATAGTTTGTATGCATACTCAGTGATATTAGCGGTGCTACACCCAGAATGAATAATTTCTTCTACTTGATTAGATTTTAATTTGTTTTTTCGGCAATGTGCTAGTCTTACATTTTATTAATATATAGTCTGTTAGCCTGAAATTAATCAGTATCACATATTCACCTTACATATTCATGAAATACACAAGAATTTATTTAGAGCAGCATTGATCTCTTGCGATTCGTTATGTAAAACTTGAAATATCGGATATTCAATTAAAAAAATGTTGAAAAAGTACTGACGTCAAGTCGGGAGCTTTTGCGCGTATGTTCTTTTGTCTATTCATGCCACACACACTCACGAAATACTGCAAGTTGAGTCTGAATAAAGGAAATTTTAAGTGAAACGAGCCCTGTGGACAGGAGCTTTCTGGCGCTCTAGTTCAAACAGACAAATTATATCTCCGAAAGTATTGGTTTCTCAGAGTTGGGAATTATATCAATGTATTCTTATGATAGAACTGCATCATAAAGGAAATTAAATTCAAATAATAGTTTATTTATCAAGATTAAATGAGCAATCTGAGAATGAGAACTGCACCATGGAAGAAATCAAATTAAAATAGCTGAAATGAATTTGACTCTTTCTTATAGAACAGGATGAAATGTACGAGTATGAACGCAGATCATATAATAAAGCTTAGATAGAATAATTATAGCATTCTGTGAAAACATAGAAGTACGTACGATTCATTATTGAAATTTAGAAAAATCATATCTCCGAAAGTATTAGCTTGTTGGAGTTGAAAATTATATCGATGGATTTTAATGGTGAAACTGGATCTTAAATAAAAATTACAGACATTTGGGCAAATTGATAAGCACTCAGTTCCGAGGAACTAGAGCGCCAAAAAGTGTAAATCCCTTTCCGGGATTTTTGCCCGCCTTCTCTCGTTTCGAAACCGAAAACTCGACGGATTAGACCCCTGGGCTATCGGGCTTCTCGTACGATCTTGTCGATCTCCGGTATTAGAATAAAACGTCGGTACTTACCTGGGATATATATTCTTAATTTTCACTTTTCGACATAAAATCGCCACATGGGGGTTTATTTGACGGTTTTTTACCCTTATCTTCGCTTTTCGTCAACTTTCAGGCCCGAAAACTGCCTAGAACGGCCGTTTTCAGACCCCGTCTCTCTAAGTCGATTTTGACGTTTCTCGAACCAACTATTAGCAAGGAATTAGACAATGTCATGTCTCAGGAAAATAAGTTGACATTATGACAATTCATACATAGAATAATTATATAATTCTGTGAAAACGTAGAAATACGATTTATTATTGAAATTTTGAAAAATCATATCTCCGAAAGTATTAGCTTGTTAGAGTTAAAAATGATATCATTGGATTCTTATGGTAAAACTGCCTATTGAAAAAAATTTTATTTGGAATTTGTTATGTAAAAAAAAAATTTTTTTTGTTACTCCGAATCCATCTGTCCGATTTTGCCCAATAACGAACTTAGCTGAGATATTTATCTCCCAAACCTACTCTGAAAATTTCAACTGTCTAGCTCATTCCGTTCGAGATTTATCGTGCCTACGGCCAGCCGGCCGGACAGAATGAATTTCGACCACGGATTCTTGATCAGTGAGTCGAACCAAATCGTTTAAGACCATTTTCATCGAAAAATTCGAAAATTACAGACATTTGGGCAAATTGATGAGCACTCAGTTCCGAGGAACTAGAGCGCCAAAAAAGCGCCAAGGAAGCGTGAAAAAATTGGTTCAAGCACTGACATGAAATCTGGAGGATTTGTGCGCATGTTCTATTGTCCATTCACCTCTATTGGACAATCTTGAACTCGAATTTACCATCAATATAGACCGTTTTATGTTTTATCAGCTTTCATAAGATATGAGTACATTTCATACCATTTTAAGGATTAGACTAATGAGGGAATCATTTAAGATGAAATTTTTTTAAATTCTGACATTGTTGTATTCTATCTGAATTGAAATTCATTAAATATCTAATAATATACGAAAAACAAATACTGCATAAATCCTCTTGCCGTATTTATTCAACTGAGTATTAGATAGTCACCCAAGTCTGCTTGGATCTCCAACAATAGAGATCCGATCATATGGCAACTTGGTTGTAGTGTTAGGTTTTGAAGGTTGTCGCAAAATTTCAGCTATGTCCGGTGAATACTTTCTGATAAATAGAATTTTTTTTTCAATGATTCTCAATTATTTTATTATAATTTTACAGTAATACGATCATCTCGAAATTTTGCAAAAATGTTGGTGTCGGCATTCTTGAACTAATTACCATGTTTGAATTGAATCGGCATCGTATTTTTTGAGTAATTGAGGAAATAACCAAATTTCATATTGATATAAATCCGTTTGGCCGATTATGGCTTTTAACGAACTCTGATGTCGCATTAGGATGTACAACCAACCCTAAAAATTGCAAGTCGCTATGTCTTCCCGTTCTCAAGTAATCACGAGATAAATAATATTATTTAATAATTTTTTAAAAATTTTCTAGTGATATTGTCCTCACAAAATTTCACATACTTCTTATGCGTCAGTATTATACAACTACCTACAAAGTTCCAATTCGATCAAATTCTGAAACCGTTTGGCCGATTCTACCCAACAATGAACATAGCTTTCCCATTTGGATGCGCAACCTACACTGAAAATTGCAAAGCGCTATCTCTTTCCGTTCAAAAGTTATCGAGGCCACGGTCACCCATTCAGCTACTGAACTCACTCAATGCTGCTCAGATTAGCAACAATATGGATCCGTTCGTGTTCAAATTTGGAACTTGGCTGAAGCCTTCCGCAAAATTTCAGCGATATCAGATAGATAGTCTCTGAGATATAGAATTTTTTTCAAAGATTTTCAATGATTTTTTTAAGTTATGCGATCCTCACGAAATCTTAAAATTTGCGCGTCGGCATTCAACAATTACTAACCGTGTTTCAATTGGATTGGTTCCATATTTTTTGAGTTAAGGAGAAAATAAAAACAAAATTTTAGAAAGGTATTACTCCAGAACAGTTTAGCTGATTATCCGCCGTATTCACAAAGCATTCAATCTCCGTTAAGTCCTAACTGAGGTCCTCAGTTAAGGATAAATAAGAATCGCAACCTCAGTTTAAGTGAAATTTAACGTGAAACAGGCCTGTTTCAGCACCGTTACATACGTTAACTGAGGTTGGGATTCTTATTTATCCTTAACTGAGGACCTCAGTTAGGACTTAACGGAGATTGAATGCTTTGTGAATACGGCGGAATATCTATTTACGAAATCAAATGTTGCATTCGGATGCTGAACCTACCCTGAAATTTGCTCTTTCCGTTGTCAAGTTATCGTGTGATGAATATTATTTTCTATTAAGTTTTCTAGTTATACGATTCGCACAAAATTTGACATACGTAAGTGTGAATTCATGCAGCATCAAATAACAAATACCAAGTAAAAAGTATCACATAACAATTATGAATTAGGAAGTACAAAAATGCAGCATTCATGCACTCAAATTAACAATTAAGAAATAAAAACCCGCAAGGTATTCATTTTTCAAAATAACCTCTATTCCCCCTATATTTGAGAACAAGTGTTTAAAATTCAATTTTCCAATGTGATAACACGGAACCCACATAAATACACACCAAATAAATTAAATATTTTACAAAGTGAGGTTATATTTACATCATCGGACTGTCTAATCTGCGTTCAGCTACGCACGAGTTGCGTACAAGTACAAAATCTCGTTCAATTAAAGTAGAAAGTTAAAAGTTGGCGAACTCATACTTGTTATTTGTTAATTGATAATTGTTACTTGGCTCTATGAACACTCTCTATTACTACGTTTACATGCACCTTCTCGATCCGTTTTGAACCAATGCGCATGTTTTGATGCGAATTAGATGAAATATGGTTTGAGAGTTTACATGCCTTATCTGAAACTAGATTTCTGTAATTCGGCTTTATTCTAAGCTCGCGTAGCCAACATGGGAAGATTGAAAAAAATTAAAAATGGAAATTAAGAAAAGAAAATCATTCTAAATATCTTAAAAAATGATGAAGAACACCATAATTTCGCAAGGAATTAACCTTTTCTGGGTGGTTACAAGTGATTGAAAGAGCAAATCGTGAAAATGAATCCAGAAAATTGGCAGAAAATGATTAAAGATAATAGAAAAAGTTACCTCGAACAATATATTATATCATTTTTATCTCAAGAGATTTATTTCGATCTTCCAGCTTAGGAATTACGATTAACGTAACCCCAAAGTAGGTTCGTTAGATTATCAGATTTGTCAAACTAATAAATTTGGTGTTGGTAATTCTGAAATTTGTTTCTCTTAAAACTACTCTCAATGCGTATTTGGTGTATACATGCACATTAAATCGGTTTGGGAAAACTCAATCCACCTTTTCAAATCGCATTTACTAATTCGCATTTGAGTAGTCAATTCGAATTGAAAAAACGTTTACATGCGTTTTCAATGCGCATTACGGAATACGCATTGGCTTAAAACGGTTCGAGAGGATGCATGTAAACGTAGTAATTGGGATATGGGCAGTTCTCTGTAAGCTCGTACAGGTAGGTACCTACTAATGCTGTCCTAGCAATTTTTTTCAACATTTGTCCAGAAAACGTGTTCCATTTCGAAGAAAATTAACTATTATTTTAGTTAGATATGGAGGCCTTCTGAATTTATACGTATTTTCCGAGTTATTAGCGATATTCCAAAACATTATGATAGGGGACTGTTTGAGGCATCAGGGTACTGTTATAGTATAGAAAAAAGTAATTTTAAATTAATCAATCATTTATTATTTTTATGGCATATTTGAGCATCAATAATCAACAAAGTTTCTTCAGAAAAAATAAACAGAAAATATAACTTTCTTTAAACATGCATATCAAAAATTTGTCTTAAGTGGTAGAAACATTTTGTACTCACCGAGATCAACATACAATCTTATTTTCGAGCGTAGGTTCTAGGAAATATCGCGTTATCATTTCGCCCAAATGTCTGAATTTTCGATTTTTTTTTGCCGAAAATGGTCTCAAACGATTGGGTTCGACTCCCTGATGAAGAATTCGAGGTCAAATTGGACAGGCCGGCCGTTGCCACAATAACTTGAGAACGGAAAGAGCTAGCGACTTGAAATTTTCAGGGTAGGTGGCGCATCCCAATATGACGGACAAATTCATTAATGGGCATAATCGGCCCAATGGTTTCCGAGTAATAATTTTGTTTTCAACCAATACAAATCCGATCAAATTGAATCTTGGTGAGTGGTTGTAGAATATAAAGCTGAGGACGTTTGTAAAATTTTGTGAGAAACGTAACACCAGAAAATAAAATAAAAATTATTAAAAAATACTATTTATGTCACGATAACCTGAGAACGGAAAGAGATAGCGACTTGAAATTTTCAGGTCAGGTTGTACATCCGAATGCAGCATTTGGGTTTAGGGTCATAATCGGCCAAACGGTTCTGGAGAAATACCCATCTGAAATTTGGTTGTTATTCTCACAATAACTCGAAAAATTCAAAATCGATCCAATTCAAACATGGTTATTAGTTGTAGAATGCCAACGCGAAAATTCTTGCAAAATATCGTGAGAATCGTATCACTAGAAAATTATAAAAGAATAATTGAACATTTAAATTACGAGAAACCAAAACTGAAGTGAAGTCAGAAGCTTTTGTGCGTATATTCTATTGTCCATTATCATGTATTGGACACTCTTAATCGGATTTACCATGGTAAATTTTCTGTAAATCTTCCTCGAAATGTGTTATGAGCTGTATTGGATGTACAAATGTTTTTTTCAAATATTTGGTCACCAGTCAGGTCTTGTAAGTCTTGAAATCTTGGATTTGTTGCCTTTCGGAAACCCACATTCTATATTTTATGACATTTCTATCATCATATTCTTTATAATTCGGGTTTTTATCAAGACAAGTATGACATGATCTCGCCAAACAATCCACATTATACCGACCTCAACATAGATCTTCCAGGATAACTTCATCTTTTAAGGAGCCATATCATGTGTGTTCGATCAGCCTGTGCGAAATAATATCAGTTTATAAAAGGAAATAATGTGGAGCAATGATACTTTGATGACTCTTACATTCATAAAACCGACTAGCGGACAAATTTTCACGAATAATACATAAAAATAATATTCAAATTAGCAAAAGACAGTACCCTATTGTGTAGAACAGTCCCCTGCTGCATTTTCGGACAGGGGACTGTTGCCAGGGGACTGTGTATTTCGTTTAAATTACGTTTACAAAACAATGTAAAATAGTTTTTTTAAAACATATCGATCAATTTAGTCAGAAGAAATGTGGCAATAAGATATACATAGTTATAATTAACATAAATGTTATTACTTACCAGAGGACTGTGTGAGGTAGCAGTCCAAACACGTGTTCGTCGCACAAATGACACTCTGATACTAAACAAAACGGCGTATCGCCGCCGCATTCGAGAAGATTGCCAACTTCAACAATTGCGTATCGTTTCAATCAAAATAAAGTTTGTAATAACAGTTTTCTTTTATTATGGCTTTAAATTTTTGGCAGGGGACTGTATGGAGATTCTGGGGACAAAGTTTAAAGGACTTTACAAAATAAACAAAATACGTAATGAAAAACTGTTTTACAAAAATAATATGATTCGATTATTTTTATGCATGATATTAACTGCCAAATGTAGGAAGTTTCAATAACTTCTTCATAAATATCGTTTCTAGGCGGGAATACGTTGATGGGGACAGCCAGGGGACTGTGTTTTTAGAGCTTCTATTACGTCTAGAAAAAAACTTACCATAGTTGTGGTTCTAAGCCCATAAAGTTTCGAGGATGAAGTTCCATTAGAAATGATTTTTTCTTAAATAATTAAATTACTTTTCGAAAAAATCTGTCGGGACAGCCGATTACGAGCTTACAGAGCATCGCCCGTATATGAAGTTCAACTTTTAGTGTGGATTCATGCAGCTTCATTTAACAATTATCAAGTAACAAGTATCAAATAACAATTATGAATTAACAAGTATAAAAATGTACCATTCATGCACTCAATTTAACAATTAAGAAGTAAAAAGTAAGGCTGCGCACAAGTCGGATATTCAAGGCATTAATTTTCCAAAATAACCTATTTTCCCTTGATAATCGAAAAGAAGTGTTTAAAATTCCATTTTCAAATGCGATATTGAGGTACCAAAAGAAACAACACAAGAAATAACACAAATATTTCACGAAGTGAGGTTATTTATGTCATCGGACTGTCTAATCTGCGTTCAGCTGCGCACGAGTCGCGTACAAGTACAAAATCTCGTTCAATTAAAGTAGAAAGTTAAAAGTTGGCGAACTCCTACTTGTTATTTGTTAATTGATAATTGTTACTTGGCTGCATGAACACTCTCATTGAGATATATGAAGTTCAACTTTTACTCACTATTTGTAATTGTTAATTGTTACTCGATACTCGTTAATTTGGGCTGCATGAATCCACACTAAGTCTGTATTCTAAAACTTCTCACCAAGTTTCAAGTCGATGGGATCTGTATTGGTTGAAAACAAGATTACTACAGGGAAACCATTGGGCCGATTATGCCCATTAACGAATTAGTCCGTCGGAATCTGACTGATAGTTTCTGATAATTTCTGAAATAGAATGTTTGAAGGAAAATTTTTATTTTGAAATAAAATTTTAATTTTTTTATTCATTAGATCATCTCGAAATTTTGCACAAATTTGCGGGTGGGCATTCTGTAACTAATTACCAAGTTTCAATTTTATCGGATATGTATTTTTTTTTGTTATTGAGGAAATAACAAGAAACAACAGATGAGTATAACTCCGAAACTGTTTATGCCCATTAACGAATTTACATTTCACATTTGGAGGCGCAACCTACCCAGAAAATTGCAAGTTGCTATATAATATAGAAGTGTTGGGCAAATTTGAAGCATGTTTGTCTTAGCTTCCTCGAAATCGGTCACAAATAATGATATAATCCTAAATTGGACATATAATGTCGCACACCAAAAGTCATCTTCGACCTATACTCCATTCACATTTATAAAGTCTCCCGGTTGGCCAAAAAAATTTTGACACATTTCACCGTGTATATTTTGAAAATGTTAGGTTATGCTCATTTTCCTGTCAGATAACTACGCAACGTTGTCCTCTCTACATAGAAGTAGTAGTAATTACGTATTTTTGACAATGTGAATTTCCTTGGGAAAAATTATGAATTTGAGAAGATATTATGTGAACTCAACAATTCCAAAGACCTGAAGAAAGTTTTTCCTGTGTTGTTACTGGAAATATTTCACATATATATAAACTAGTTGGAAGATTCAGTTATGCTATTTTCTTGTACGGAAATCAAGAGGAAAGGGTTGAAATTTTATTGAAAAATAATGTATACAGTAGTCCGTTACTTTGTGATAGTTCATTTGAAAAAAGAATAAAAGTACCTGAATAACCCGACAGGAAAACTTGTGAACAAATGGACGTACCTAGTACTATAAAACCCGAGTCACTGTTAATCCTTAATAAAATATAGTGATATAGGAAACTAAGTAATTTCATTCTAGAGTTCAACATGTCCTAAGACAGAATGAAGTTTTCCTATTGCAGATTTCAGTTCTGTATAGCACTTCATGATACTTTGTGTCTGCTTCTTCAAAACTGCTTTTGGCATTTTCAATTTCAAAGCAAAGAGTTCTTTATTATTCTAAGATAATTATCTGTGTTAATATCTTGTCTAATGCAGCCCATACACGCTCAATATTATTGTACAATAATTTATATTTGTGCAATATAATTGATCGCGTGTAGGCGATATTTAAAGGCTGCGCAATAGCGCAATATATTGCACAACCATCAATATCGCCTCCATTCGATATAAATGTTTGACCAACCAACATATTGTACAATAATATTGACTGTCTAGGGACCACCGCAATATATTGTGCAACGCACATTGCACAATAATATTGAGCGTTTATGGGCCGCTTAAGATGGAACATTATGTTGATTGTTGAGAGTAGAAATTGGCAACGTCTCAGAGAATTGTTTTGACATTGACGATATTTCAGAAGTGCCAACCAGCCTTCGTTTCAGTTACAAAAACGAGATAGACCTAAATCATGGCCAACCGGGAGACTTTATAAAAGTGAATGGAGTATACGTAAATCTTTTGGACTACACTAGTTTCAATTTAGATAGCTTGGTCCCATCTCAAAGTTGAACCTTCCATGTTAAAATATTTTAATATGGATCGCCCGTCTACAGAATGATTCTAACCTAACTAATTTGGTCTATTCTTCTAGTGATATGATACTTATACAATTTCGCATGAATTATAATTTTTGCAATATTTCAGAGTATTGATAGAACAATGGATAAGAGCCAAATACCAGAGGGAAGAATTTACTCATCCGGAAAAACAGACTTACACCAAAGGACACATGCAAGGGTTTTTGATGAAGCGGGGCAAAGAAGATAGCAGATACCAACCAAGAAAATTCATTCTGTCAGAAGCAGACGACACATTAAAATATTTTATAAAGGAAGACAGGGAACCTAAAGCTACTTTACGTTTATCAGAGTTAAATGTAGTTTTCGCTCCTGAAAAAGTTGGTATGTATATCATATTTATAGTAACACCATATCTCCTTAATTTGAAACTCTATAGCAGTGATGCGTAGTATACAGGGTCTTTCACGAGGAACCTCACCCATATTTATAAACATTATTATACAAGAATAACTTCGAGGTTTTTGGATGGAAAATTTTCATTTTTGGGATTTTTCTAGATGTAAGATTGATGTATCCACTTTAAAAATCGAAATCGCGATTCATGATACAGGGGGGGAAAAAATCGCTTTCAAAGTTAGGGATGACAAAATCGTGAAAAATCAATTTTTTCAAATTAGAACCCCATTTTTTTATGGCAGATATTGAATCTACGTTAAAAAATAATGTGAGTGTATGCATCACACCCTTGCCCTAAAATGGATATTTTCTGAGTTATTCACAAAAAACTGTTTTTCGTCTTGAATTTTCAGCTATTTCTTTTCCCTTCACGCCAAAAAGATGAAATTTTCAGGAACTGTTATTTGAACCATGCTGTAGATTTTTCACCCCTTCTTGAAACCGACTTCAAGTTACTATTAGGAGAACCATGGCAAACTCTCGCAGTTATAACTAGAGAAGATGCTCAAAGGTTTGACCGTTAATTTCTAGACATTTATTTATACGTCTCAGGAATGCTTCGTGCGTTGCTCTTCTTATTTCATCGGGAGGAAGAGATCTGCAAAAGTGTTTAAAAACCAAATTGAGTTTCAAAACTACGAATCTAAAAATCTAAACAAACCTGAACGCATTTCTGACTCGTTCTATGCAGTCCTCTTTATCAGTCAGGGGAGTTGAGTAGACAATATTTTTTATCCTACCCCAAACATAATAGTCTAAAGGAGTTAAATCGGGAGAACGTGGTGGCCAAAGATGTGGACCATTGTTCGCCAACCATCGATCTTCAAATAGCCTGTAGAGGATATTTGACACATTGAGTGAATTGTGTGGAGGCGCGCCATCTTGTTGATACCATAAGTCATTATGGTTCTGTACTAGCGGCTCAATTATTTGAGTCAATATGTCAAAATATCTATCTCCTAAGGGAGAACATTCTTTAAATAATGCAAACATGTGTAGTGTTCTATCTTACCAGTTAAAGTCCCATCATAAATGTGAACATCGAGAATTGCATTATTTTTGATGGCGCAAAAAACATTGAAACTCCAGGTCTCTTGAAAGTTCCATTGTCTGAAGTGGTGGTTGTTCTCTTCATCCCAATAATGACTGTTATGCCTATTGAAAGAACCATTCTTTGTAAATTTAGATTCATCTGTCCAAATTATACAGTCCAAAAAGTTTTCATTCTCTTGAAATCGAATCATCATAGCTTCACAAAACTCTGTTCTCCTGACGAAATCAGTTTCCTTCAAATGCTGTACCCTATTGAATTTATATGGGTGCATTTTATGTTTTTTTAATATTCTCCAAACACTCGATTGAGATAATCCCAGATCAATCTCGGCATCTTGGAGAGAATTTTGAGGATTCACACGAAAATATGCAAGAACTGTAATTTCGTTGTTCTCATCTTCTACTACACTTTTTTCTCTGTGTATAGTTTTCTTAACGAAAGATCCGACATTTCTCAAGTTTGTCATGGTTCTGTTAATGGCATCTCTCGTTGGTCTGGGTCGGTCAGGAAACCTCTCAATGAACAGTCGAATCGTTCTATCTACAACTTTATTACATTCTCCATGAAGTAGAATGAGATTTAAATAATCTTCATTGGTAAAATTAGGCATAGTGATCGATTTTATAACTTAATACGAATTATCACCAAATTAATAGTAAACACAAAATGCTACTGAATAAAGAGGAATTTGGCAGATGTAATTAATGATATCTATCATTAAAAAAAAAGAATGTAAAACATGGTAAGTTTTTGCATATGGTTCATAAGGAATTATTTATTTATCACTGGAGAGAAAACCGATGGCCGATTAGTTGTAATAAAGAGGTTTCCGATACAAATTCGAATCAAAATTCGCCATCTATTTAGGAACAACCTGTAACTTTTTTCTCTTGCATATTAGGGTAGTAAAATCGAAGACATGGTTTAAGTAACAGTTCCTGCAAATTTCATCTTTTTGGCGTGAAGGGAAAAGAAATAGCTGAAAATTCAAGACGAAAAACAGTTTTTTGTGAATAACTCAGAAAATATCCACTTTAGGGCAAGGGTGTGATGCATACACTCACATTATTTTTTAACGTAGATTCAATATCTGCCATAAAAAAATGGGGTTCTAATTTGAATAAATTGATTTTTCACGATTTTGTCATCCCTAACTTTGAAAGCGATTTTTTCACCCCCTGTATCATGAATCGCGATTTCGATTTTTAAAGTGGATACATCAATCTTACATCTTGAAAACTCCCAAAAATGAAAATTTTCCATCCAAAAACCTCGAAGTTATTCTTGTTTCAGCGGAGCTCTATTTTCGATTTTTTTTTCGAATTTTCCCGCTCAGAGAGAATTTTCCAACCAAAACTGAAAAATGTTACATCAAAATAACTTGAAATTTTCTAAGGAATCTATTTCTGCAATGAAAAAATGGTGTTCTAATTTGAAAAACGGAAGTTGACGTCATTTCCGGAAAAACCGGAGGTGCTCATGCCTTGAAAATATTTTAGATTTCATCAGCATCGTGAAGTACTTATAAGTGCTGAATTTCATGAAAATACGTTCAGTAGTTTCCCGTATAAATATGGGTGAGGTTCCTCGTGAAAGACCCTGTATAAGACCTGCGGCAGCTGTTCTGAGAGTGAGAAAACCATCAAATATATCAACTTTTTGTGACGTATCATTTTATATTTTTCGCTATTTTATTAACATGAATTTTTTTTTCATCTACTCTCCCTAATAGTGGCGTCTATGTCACATCACGAATTTCACTGATATACTTACATATTATCATAGCTTATACATAGTCTGCTGCGAACGTGTACGGACGTATCGTTTCGTTGCTCCTGATAATAAAGCGAAATTCAGTGCATAAAACATCCTTGAAATTTGTTTGAAGTGTCTTGATTTCATTTAGAATTTCCGTTGTTTTTATTTTCCGCTCAAAAAAAATGAAAGGTCAGTGCGTTGCTTGCCTGAAAACAATAAATGGTGGAAAACATCCCGGTATACAGTGTAATTCCTGCAAAAAATGTTACCATGCAAACGGCGTATGTTCGGATATGAGTAAACAACAAATATCACTCATTGATAAGATGCCTGGTACCCTCTGGGCTTGCCGTGGATGCCGTGAGTCACCGGATTCTCCCCTGCGTCAACATAACACCAGGTCCCGGACTGAGGCCGAACCGGTTTTTGGTGATCCGGTACTT
This sequence comes from Halyzia sedecimguttata, assembly GCA_937662695.2. Classification (NCBI taxonomy): domain Eukaryota; kingdom Metazoa; phylum Arthropoda; class Insecta; order Coleoptera; family Coccinellidae; genus Halyzia; species Halyzia sedecimguttata. Next base: position 123,447,810 of record OW569411.2, read on the forward strand.
TCTGAGGATGGCGATCTTTCAGGCGCCGCTCCAGGGACGGATCTTCTTTCCTTGCGGGACGAAATACGTGAAATGAAAAGGAGTGTGGACTTCTGCTTTAATAAGATTTCGGATTTTGAAATGGTGGTCGGCAGAATGAACAACCTCCTTAAACTAACTGAAGAATTGAAGGCCGAAAACACCGAACTTAAATCACAGGTATCATCTTTAAACTATAGGCTGAACTCCTTGGAACAACACAGTAAATCCAAAAATATCGAGATACAGGATGTCCCTGAAAAGACCGGTGAAAATTTATTTCACATTATTGATAGGATTGGTAATTTTATTGGTCAGCCAGTCAAAAAGGAAAATGTTGATTCCATCTCAAGGGTAAATACCAAATTGGCGAACAAACCGAAACATATAGTCGTGAGATTTACATCAAAGTTTCTAAGAGACGAATTCTTGGCAAAGGCCAAAATCAAGCGTAATCAATGTGAAGGTCGTAGTTTGATGCTGGATGGTATTTCGAATAAATTTTTCATCAACGAACACCTCACAATTACCAACAAAATTTTGCTCAGAAAAGTCCGTGATGTGGCCGGGGAACGTAAATTCAAGTTTGTCTGGGTTCACGATGGAAACATACTAACGCGAAAGGATGAGCGAAGTAAAATCATCCAGATATCCAACGAATCCGATATTGCAAGGATCAAGTAAGATTTTACAATTTAAATAGTTCATTTTGCTAATGGCTATACATTTCTTTTATCAAAACGTCAGAGGATTAAGGAGCAAAACTCATGAGTTCAGAAGGAATTGTCTGTCAAATAACCACGACATATTATTCATTACCGAAACTTGGCTGAACAGTACTGTGTTTGATGCTGAGCTGATCGACACGGATTGTTATTCCGTTTTTCGAAGAGACCGTGAATCTTCCGCATCTTATAAAGGGAACGGAGGAGGAGTATTAATTGCTGTTGGAAGGAAATTTGATGCTTGTCTGATCCCCCGGTTCCACAGTGATGCTGAGGATCTTTGGGTGCAAGTGAGGCTTGGATCTCTAAAAATGTTCCTGGGCTGTGTCTATCTCCCTCCTGGGGATAAGGTTGCTTCTTCTAATTTTGCTGCAAGGCTATGTGACATCAAGCGTGAAGTTGAGAATGACTTAATTATTCTTTGTGGTGACTTTAATTGTTCCAGTGTTCAGTGGACTGCAGACTTGGACTCCAATGGTGCATTTCTCCAACCGGGTAATGTTGAAGATAGACATTCTGAATTGATTGATGCTCTTACTGTTTGTGAATTAATGCAATTTAATAGTACGCTTAACGCTAACCAGAGAACCCTAGACTTAATTTTATCCAATCAATTCGTTTTATCTCATTTGTCTACTTGCGATAGTCCCTTGGTTCGGGAGGATCGTCATCACCCTTCTTTGGAGTTCTGGGCTGATGTCAATTCCAAATTCCTTTCTAATCGAATAAAACCGACATATAATTTCAGGAGGGGTGACTATATTAGTGTGGACCGAGAATTGTTGGAGATCTCCTGGTGCAGCGTTTTTGGGGGGGTTGATATTGACGATGACCTTGATTCATTTTATAATGTTCTTTATGATATTTTGGACAAATATATACCCAAAAAACACGTGGGTGCTGGTTTCCCAGCTTATTTTTCTGGTGGTACTATAAAATTAATAAAGCGGAAAAACAAAATTCATAAAAAAATCAAACTCTATAATAATACTAGAGATCTGTTGGAGTTTAGGCGTCTTCGTACGTTGTCGAAAATAATGATTCAACAGGATCATCTCAATTATATCAAACACGTAGAAGATGGACTACCCCAAAATCCTAAACTGCTGTTCAATCTTACTAATTTGAAGAAAAAGAATAATGTCAGTAAATTTCCGTCCTCAATGACATATGATGATAAAACATGTGACGGTGGTGAGAACATTTGCAACGGATTCGCCGAATTCTTTCGTGGTGTTTTCGTGCCACCAGCGCGGAGTTCATATCCTGCAGTCGTTTTGGTCGATGCACCTGCTTACATCTCTAATATTGTGGTAACCCAAATGGATATAGAGAAATCGATAAGATCCTTAGATCAGACTAAGGGGGCTGGTCCGGATGGAATTCCTGCCTACTTTGTTCGCCACTGTCCTGCTTTGAGCGGGCCGCTTCTTCATATTTTCAACCTCTCTCTGAGTACTGGTACTTTTCCTCGTCGCTGGAAGGTGGCGGCTGTTTTCCCGGTCTTCAAGGGGGGTGATAAGCGCTCTGTACTCAACTATAGACCGATCAGTAAATTGTGCATATTCTCTAAAATATTGGAATCTTTTGTGTACAGTCAATTGTTACATATTGTAAAGAACCAGATAATTCCCCAACAGCACGGCTTTTTGAAAGGAAAGTCTATCGAAACTAACCTCCTTGATTTTGTCACTTTCTTGCACGGGGCTATGGATGAAAGTCTTCAAGTTGACGTCATCTACACAGATTTTAGCAAGGCGTTTGATAAAATATCCCACGACTTACTCTTTAGGCGTTTATCTGAGGTTGGTGTGATTGGCGAATTGCTGAGCTGGTGTAAATCATATATTTCCGAAAGAGTGCAGTACGTTTCATTTGATGGTTTTGTTTCTTTGCGTTACGCTTGCACTTCCGGTGTACCGCAGGGATCCCATCTGGGACCCCTATTTTTCTTGATCTACTTAAACAATATTTCTACTGTTTTTAAGAGGTGCAGGTTTCTCATATATGCTGATGATGTGAAGGTTTTTCTCCCTATCAGATCCGGTGACGACTGCGCTATTCTTCAAGAAGAGTTGAGGAAGTTCGAGTTATTCTGTAACTGTCACCACCTTTATCTTAATGTGTCGAAGTGTCAAGTGATTTCTTTCTATCGTGGGAGGGTTCCTGTACTTTTTCAGTATTGCCTCGGCGGTTCGTCCTTAGTCAGGGTCGATCTGGTCAGGGACTTGGGTATATTACTGGATCAGAAGCTGACTTTCATTCCACACATTGATAACATCGTTAACAAGGCCAACGGAATGCTCGGATTTTTATTCAGACATTGTAGAATCTTGAAGAACGTCAAATCTATCCTCAGTGTTTATTACGCATATGTATTCAGCAGAGTCAATTTCGCATCGGTAATTTGGAGTCCCCACTATAAGGTTCATATCAATAGAATTGAGCGTGTTCAAAACAGGGTACTTAGGTTTTTAAGTTTGAAATGTAACTTTTCTGTTCGTGAGAATGAAGATTTTTACAACTTGGCACGCAAACATTTCAATCTTCTGTCCCTTTGTGACAGGCGTAAGGTTGGCGATTTCCTTATGATGAAGAAAATTGTAAGTGGTGAGTTACAGGTACCGAGTCTGTTGCAGTGTGTTAGCCTTAATGTTCCTTCATTCAATGTAAGGGCATTAGAAACTTTTTTTATCCCTTTGAAACGAACCAATGCCTCAATCAATCAACCATTAATTCGTATGCTCCGTGCCTGTAATGAACTTCAGCAGGTCACTGATATTTTTCATGGTAATATTCTGAATTCAAAATTGCTCCTCAAAAGATATTTTCTTTTAATTTAGTTTAAGTGTCATCTTTATATATTTTTTTTTTGTATTGGATAATGTTGTTCATTTGATCTTAATGTTAATCTTTTGTTTGTTTTTTTTTTGTTTTGTTTTCCACTGTTAATTTCGCTACTTAGGGTAAACTGTGAATACTATTTATGGGTATAACCTGTTTGTATTCCTTGTACAATAAATAAATAAATAAATAAATAAATAAATAGCTTCCTCCATACTCTCTATACAGAAGTGTTTGGCCATGAGCCTGCTAATCGCAAAATCGTGAAATACACATACTTTAAAGTATCAAACGAAACAACTTCTATTTATCTGGTGGACAAGAATGAACCAGAGCAGGGCCATTAAAGAGCCGAAGAAAGTTCAGAGAATGGCCTTGCTTTGTGGTACTGGAGCAATGGTATAATAATGGTATTTATTGCAATATCAAAATTTTACATGTCATCTGTCAAAACAAACAAAGGTATTGCCCTACAAAAATTCGGACATATTATATATTGTACGTTGTAGAAGAAATTCTTTAAGTTTTTTCTTGAAAGAGCTATTTTGAACCGCCTTGATGTTGGATGGAAGCTTGTTATAGATCTTTGGTCCCCAATAGTCCACACCTTGCTGCGACCTTTTTAACCTATGATATGGTATTCTCAGTTGTTCATGATTTCTTGTGTTGTATCCATGTGTGTGATCATTCGTTGGAAACCTCTGCACGTTCTTTCTGACATAAGTGGAACATTCAAGTATGTAGATGGCTGGCACGGTAAGTATCTTCAATGTTTGAAATCCTTCTTAATGAAAAGTACTCCAACTTCTTCTACCGCGGTGCCGTCCCAGGCTGAACTGAGGCCTTCAGGCCCATTGTTCTCCCGCTTGCCAAACTCGTGAGACTCAGTCCAAAAAGCACGCTGACAGGAATGCCGCAAGCTTAAAAGGAGAAGTCCCTCTCACCGTAGGAATCGTAGGTGTTGGGTTGCCTAGGTGTATGACCCTCAATTCCTTAAGGTTGTTACAGTCGAACAGAATATGTTCAGCTGTTTCTTCCATGCTCTTGCACCAGCGACACAGAGCGCTATCGGCCAATCCCATCCTATTCAGATGTTTTTTGAACTGGTGACCAGTTAGTAATCCAGTCACCAGGCTCAATTCTCTTCTTTCTTTTTTTTTTTTTTTAATTTATTTATTAGGACCCAAGAGGCCAAAAAAAGCCTATTACAGGTACACTTAACATTCAAAGAGGTGTTCAAAAGCAAATTTACATCCACAAAATATCACATACTGTAAACTTTCCCAAATATATCACTTACAACAACTTAAAATATATCATGTATAATAATATTTCAACTCATAACAAATACATTCATTTCCCCTCCCTTCTCCCTATTTTATTTTTATTTAATTTTTTTTTATATAAAATCTGAAACAACAAAAAACAAGGGAACGAAAATTAAAGGAAGAATCAACGTTCTTGGTATCACATTAGATTATCACAGGTCTGATCTCAGTTCAAAAAGGAAGGACTTGCCCATCCTGGAAAATGTTTTAAGAGTATTTGCACTTTTTATTTTTACCGGAAGTTTATTAAACCAATCAACTGCACAGCTAGTGATCTTCTTTTTTCCCATATTAGTAGCAGCAGGCATCACCTGAAAATGTTGTTTAGTGCGTATGTTGTACCCATATAACGCAGAATTAGGTAGAATTTGGATATTCGGGCACAATAGCTGGTTACTTATTTTATAAATTAGTTTGATGCTGTCCAGTTTTATTATTTCTCTTACCTTCAGTAGTTTCAGCCTTTTATACATGTTATCGGTGTTTGTTCGTGGGTCAAGATTGAAAAGAATTTTAATTGCCCTATTCTGAGCTACCTGCAAACTATTCAAGTTTATTTCGCTGGTTTGTCCCCAGAAGGCAGCCAGGTATATCAGGTGAGAGTGCACGAATGCATAATACAGCAAGAATCTCGACTCCACACTTAGATATATTGAATTCTTTCTAAACAGTTGGCAAACATTATATATCTTCATTTTAAGCAGTCTGATATGCTCGTTAAATTTAATATCCTTGTCTATTGTAAGTCCCAGATGTTTGGCTGAATCTACTTGTTTGATGTTTTTATCATTAACTCTCAGTTCTATATTTGTTATTTTCCTTCTATTAAAGATCATAAAATTACATTTATTCTCATTCAGCATTATATTGTTATTATTAACCCATTCACATATGGAGTCCAAATCTTTCTGCGCATTACAAGAAACAGCAGCCTCGTCACCCGCCACCATGAGCACTGTGTCATCAGCATACAGCGTAATATCTCCTATCAAAGGTATCGTGGCAATGTCATTGATATAAATCAAAAATAGAGTAGGGCCAAGTATGGACCCCTGAGGAACACCAAACTGAACTTTTTTTCTCTCACTCTTAGTATCGCCCACCTGAGTATACTGCACACGGTTTTGAAGATAACTAGCAAACATCTGCAGAGCATTAGATACCACTCCCATTTGTTGCATCTTCTCCAACAGCATGACTCTATCAACCACATCAAAAGCCTTGCAAAGGTCCAGGAAGACTGCAAGCAAACATCTTCCCTTATCGACAGTAGAATAGATTTTTTCCAATGCATCCGTGATAGCTGATTGAGTATTTCTTTTTTGTAGAAATCCGTGTTGTTTACCAGTTATTAACCCATTTCCTCTTAAGAATTCTAATAGTCTCGAATTCAATATTTTTTCAAAAATCTTAGAAAACACAGTAAGCACTGATATAGGTCTATAATTACTCGGATTGTTCACTTCTCCTTTTTTGTAAACTGGGGTAATTTTCGCTATTTTTAGAATATCCGGAAAATTTCCTTCTTTGATATGTTCATTGATGAGTGATGCAAGTATTGGAGCGATATCTGTAGCTAAGTCTTTTATTAGTTTTACCTTAATCCCATCACATCCAGGGCTTGCATTCTGCTTTAAGCCCTTAATTATCTGGATAATTTCTTTAGTGTTGGTTTTTCTCAAATAAAAAGATACTTGGTTGGATATGGAATTCGGTTTTATTTTTTTCCTGTTCACAATGATACTTTCAGCCATATTTATAAAGTTGTTGTTGAGTATGTTGGCTATGTCCGCTTGATTGTAATATTCATTGCCATTGTATAGAACACTTTTACATGTTGTTTTCGATTTTTTTTGTCCCGTCATTTCTCTCAGTACCTCCCATTTTTTTGCTGGGGAACCATCACAGTTTTTTATTTTTTCCTCGTAATGTTTGGCTTTGTTAGCAGTAATCAGATTAGTTATCTCTTTCTGAATATGTTTATAACTTATTTTATTTAATTCTGAGTTATATTTCTTCCACTGTATGTACCTTTCATTTCTCTCCTTAATTTTCTGATAGATTTCTTTTGTAAACCAACCTTCCTTAATATTGTTTGTGAATTTTCTATTACTTGTTGTAGTATGCTTTATTATTTCATTTTTAAACATATCTACTAAATTGTCAAAGGAATGTTCTTTCTCCGTTACTGAGTTTAACAGTCCCTTCAATGATACCATAAGTTCATCATACTGTAAAATTTTCGTCTTATAGATCTGTTTTGGTGTACTTCTTGTAGGTGCCAGATTAACTTCAAATTTTATCACTCTGTGATCAGAAATAGGATGGTCCATTAGTGTAAGAGGTTTAATATTTTCACAATCGGTGATGACATGATCGATAATAGATCCTCTACCAGAGTTAATATCAATTCTAGTAGCTGATTTTTGATCTATATCGTTAATAATTTGAAACCCATTACTTCTTATGTTTTCAATATAAGTACTTCCCTTGTTTTCTTCCAAAAGATCTATATTAGCATCCCCTACCAGAATAACTTTAGTGTACTTAGACATTATATGATCTATTGTCTCAATAAATTCATTTCGATCAGCAGTAACTGTATTTGGCTTACGATAAAACACACAGAATTTAAAATCAATATTCTGAAAATTGACAATTAGTATATCTCTATTATTATTAGTACTATCTTGAAATATGGGTTGCACCTTCCAACACACCTTTGCATACACAGCAACACCACCTCCTCTCCCACCTCTACAAGAAAATGCTGCACTATAACCATTGATGAAAAAGCCATCAACTTCATTTTGGTATATCCAGGTTTCCGTCAACAGTACTACATCAGGGGATTCACTCATAATTATACCTTCCAGTTCACCAAGTTTACCTCTAATGCTATGTATGTTAATATATATACACTTTAATTGGGTCCCTGCACTAGAAGTGCAAGTGCAAGTGAAAGAAGTTTCTTTACTTCAGACTTTGACGATGGTTTCTCAATGAGAAGCCTTGACTGCCTGAGTCCTACTCCCATGTTCCATACACTGGAGAAATTCCTGTCCAAACGATTCTTGAAGAATGTTTTAACAGAGGTACGACATACTGGAAGCGAGGGCTCAGGACCTATATATGGTATCCGAGCCCCCTGCTTCGCCAGCTTATCTGCCTTAACATTACCTGAATTCTCCGAGTGAGCCGGACACCAGATGAGTTTTACAACGTTACCAGCGCCCACCCTTCGCAGAGCCTTCCTGCATTCGCCTACTAAGTAGGAGTTTATTTTCACATCAGATAGGGATTTTAACGTTCCTTGACTGTCACAACATATATATGTATGTGCTTGCCAGAGTATCCTAATCGGATGTTTTCCAGCGCGCAGACAAGAACAGCATATAGTTCTGCCTGTATTATAGAGCAATTCTTCCCGAGAGGGATGGACATGTTCACTTGAGGTCCCACAATGCCTGCACCTGTCCCTGTAGTCGTTACAGAGCCATCTGTGAACCATGTGGGCCCCTCCGGTTTAAGGAGATCACTCCTTGTATCCCATTGGTCTCTATCAGGAACAATCACCCTATAGGGTTCGCTGAAGCAGTACTCCAACTGAGGCTATGGAGGTTCTCATGGGACTCCCTCACCTTCACCTTCCGGTGAAGGCCGAGGTAAGGTTGGGGGCTTACAGGCTGTAGATAAATGGTATCTGGAGACAACGGTCATACGTAGATGCTGGGATTGGGAGTCTTATTAGTCACCGGATCCTGAACATGGTGAGTGACTGGAGTCCAGTAACTCACAAATTTGATACTTCCTTCACACAGTGAACTAACATGATTCACGGACAGTTCAGTGATGGGCCGACGCGCTGGCGCTGAGTGTATGGGGCTGCACCCAATGTGATCATTTCGATGTCGCTTGGGCAATGTACCTCTATATTCTAGGCGGAAGTGGTAGCCACTATATTCCAGGCGGAAGTGGTAGCCATCACGACATGTGTCGTGGAGAATATTCGTATGGGCTATTCCAATAGGAACATACGAATTCTCTTGCACAGAAACCGAGTTGATAGATAAAGATAGATAGATAGATAAATCTTTATTTATTCCAGTAAAATTTTTACAATAAGCCACGAGTGACATGGAACAATGTCAATGTATCACATTTTCAATTTAATATACTACCTTTAAAATTTGGTATCATAAGAGTACTACCACATATTACACCAAAACAAATGTTCACTAAACACTAAAGACTAGGAAAACACCAAGAACAGTTTTAAATTTACAATATTGAGTACAGAAAAACATTAGATGGGAAAATTCAAAACATGTATGTCACATCTGCACATGAGACAAAAATTACAGATGGTCTTTATCTGTATCCTCCACAAACTCTTGAAATGAGTAAAATGCTCTTTTAATAAGGTAGTCTTTTATAACCTTCTTTCTGTCTTTTCTATTGAGTTTTTTTACATTTTTTGAAAAAAGATTATAGATTTTCGTGATACTATATTCCACATTCCTCTGTACATATGTAAAATTGCACCGGTCTATCTGCAAATTTGATTTGTGTCTGGTGTCGTACTTATGTTTTGTTTCAGAGTTTTTGAACAGATCTGTTTTCTCACTTACAAACACAAAAGCCTCATATAAAATATATATATATATATATATATATAGTCCAATTAATAAATGTCAGCATATTGTTATTGACAAATAAATTTCTGCAACTTTCCATTTGTTTTAGTTTGAATATACTGCGAATACACCGTTTTTGCAGAACCGTAATTCTTTGTATATCACACGAGTTACCCCAGAAAATTATGCCATATTTTATTCTTGACTGAACATAAGCATGGTAAGATGAAAGAGCTGCATCCTTACCTACAGTTTACCGAGATTAGCCGCAGTGCATAACAGTACCGAGAAATATTTGCAACAACAAAATCTATATGTGACTTCCAGTCTAATTTCCTATCAATATGCATTCCTAGGAAGAGGACACTTTCTATTGGGACAATGTCTTCGTTTTTGTAGAATATTTTGACTGTGTTATTTGTTCTATTTCCCAACAATAACAGCTGAGTTTTGTTTACGTTGAGCTCGGGTGGGGGCCGGGGCACACAGGGATTGAAGGAAATGAAAGAGCTGACGCACTCGCTAAAGAGGGCTTATCTATCGCCCCTCTTCGGGCCAGAACTGGGAGTAGGGATGGCCAAATCGGCTGTGAAAGGCTTCATTAAAAAATGGATCTTTGCACAGCACACTTGGCACTGTAACAAAATTTCGGGCCAGCGGTATAGTATAATGATGGGGCAGCCCTGCCCCTCACTAAATAAAGAAGGCTTACTACTGAGTAGGAATAAGCTCAGGAGAGCAACTGGCCTACTAACCGGACACTAACCTGAGAAAGCACCTGAACAACATGGGGATTCTCCGAGAAAAACCTGCTTGTAGGAAATGTCGGGAGGCAGACGAAACTGCCTCACATGTCATATATGACTGTCCAGCCCACACACAGTGGAGACTTCATTATGGGGGCGATGACACGACCCTGAGTGCCAGAAACCATCAAAGGAACCTAGTCAAGGGCCTAATCTTACTTGCTAGGAAAATGGACCTTATGTAGATAATACACCGACAAGGCCTTGGGGATGTTACATAAGACCCATATAATGTCAGTGGTGCAGGACTTAGCTCTGTTAAGTAAACCTGAGCTGCAGGGGATCGACTAAGAGACCCTATGAAGGCTAGCAACCCGAGCATATGGGATCAATGATGAGACTCTGATAGCTAATATGAGACCGACCGAGGTGCAATAAGCCTCTCTAGGCTGCAGCACGAGCTACTCTCTCAAACAATATCGGTCTAACACAAACAAACAAAGGAAAACTTCGAATTCTTTTCACCTAGGTTAGCTATAAGGCTGATATTTCACAGATAACTTATCATATCATTGCCCGTTATGTACAAACTTTTAGCGAATTCTGGCAATACGTTTCTTATGAGAAAATTTAATAAAATCAATAAGCATCTGTGGTTGTGATAGGCTATTTTATTTAGTTTGCATACATTTCAAATTTCTTCTATTAGGTTATATTACAACAATGAAAAGGGAAGTTTAATTTTTGATGTTGATTGTGCTCTGCAGCACTGCACGACCTCAGGTCGCAAGCCGTCCTTTATAGTTAGTGCTTATTTCTTCAATCAACAAAAATAATGAGACTCATTATTATGGATTTACGTTCACCGGAACTGAACTAAATCGGAAGAATAATATTTATAGTTTCTAATTTGCATCACTATAATAATGACAATGGTTCTTTCAATTTTAGGAATAAATACATCTCTACAGTTTACATTTCTAAAAGAAGGAACAACTCGTCATATTTATGTTTACCATGAAGAACCAGAAATAATAAACAATTGGTATATGGCTATTCGGTGTGCCAAACTTCACCGTCTCCAGGTAGCATATCCTTCAGTTGCCGAATATGATTTGGTTAACCACTTAACGCAGGATTTTGCGAAGGAAGGTTGGTTATGGAAGACTGGTCCTAGACTTAGTGATGGATTCAAGAAACGATGGTTTACTTTGGATAATAGAAAATTGATGTACCATGATGTTCCGTTAGATGCCTATCCTAAGGGAGAAATACTTATTGGTATGTGATTGTTTTCAGTAAAAATTGGTTCAAGCCCTGTGGACAGGAGCTTTGGCGCTCTTGTTCAAACTTTGACAAATCATATCTCCGAAATCATTGGTCTCTGGGAATGATATATATGGATTCTTAGGATAGAACTGCATCATGAAAGAAATTAAATTCAAACAGACCGATTCTCCTGAATAACGAACTTATCCGAGATATTCTTTCTTCAAATCTACTCTGAAAATTATATTATATCAATTAAAACTTAGACAACCTTGCAGTTTTGTTTTTACTGGAGATATTCTGAACCCAATTTGATCATGAATCTTACCAAAGAATACATTTCCATCATAATATGGATTATCCACAGGCATTATATTATCACCTCAAAAGTTCAATAGCTGAGGTTATTTCATTGGTCATTTGCTTTCAATCATACTTTGTTTTATAGAACAGGAACGGTATTTTATATCAAGAATAACGAACCAGAAATAATTTCGACATTTATCTCTCATAACAAAATAAGATGATATGTAAGAATACAGATCATATAATAATTCATAGATACAATAATTAAGTACTGCATTCTATGAAAACATAAGAAGTACAGAAGTATGATTCATTATTGAAATTTCGAAAAATCATATCTCCGAAAGTATTAGCTTGTTAGAGTTGAAAATGATATCAATGGATTTTTATGGTGAAACTGCAACTTGAAAAAAATTGAATTTGAAATTTGTAATGTAAAAAAAAAATTTTTTTTCGTTACTTTGAAACTAATTTGGTTTGCCCAATAACGAACATAACCGGGATATTTGTCTCCCAAGCCTACTCTGAAAATTTCAACTCCCTAGCATTTTGTTCGAGAGTTATTGTAGAAACAAAATTTGAAAATTTAAGAAATTGTTTTTGATACAAAACTTCGGATGCATATAAAGGTCATTATTCTACAATTTGATTCTAAATTTCAGATAGATCGAGTGATCAGTTTCGGAAATATTCATAAAAAAATGTTTTTACTAAAAACGGCCATAACTCCGAAACCACTTTAAGGATTTTGCCCGTTAACGAACTTTTCCGAGATATTTCCACTCCAAACCTACCCTGCAAATTTCAATCCTCTAACTCCTTTCGTTCGAGAGTTATCGTGTTAACGGCCTGACGGACGGACGGCCGGCCGGAAATAATCGATTTCGACCACGCATTCTTGATCATTGAGTCGAACCAAATCGTTTAAGACCATTTTCAGCCAAAAATTCGAAAATTACAGACCTTTGGGCAAATTGATAAGCACTCTGTTCCGAGGAACAAGAGCGCCAAAAATGAACTGATTTAATTTAAAGAATTCAAAGTATCATTTATTATATAATCTGTCAGATTTATTAATTTAGGATGTTTCAATTGCATTGAAATCTATTAGAGTAAAGGGGGATCCAATTAGTGCTTCAGAATTTTTAATTGAAATAAAGGCAAAATTGCCCTTATGAGAGGGAAAACTTTTTATAGGTTTACAATGAGAGGGTCGCTCTCTTATGAGTGAGACTCCAGTTGTGGTTACTCACTAAAAAACCTCTCACACATTCCTCGGAGTAGTTCTTCATCCTAGCTTTACAGCATCTCTCAACAATAGAGATGAGCTGCTAGCGGCCTTCAAGTTGATGGGACCTCATGACACGAAATGATATGAGCAACACTACTTTCTGCATTCTGTACGCCAAAACCTCGGCCAGGGAGATACAGGCCGGAATAATCTTTAATTCTGTCACGTTTGAACATTAAATCTTTGTATGTTTCCCTCTTCTGTTCTTCTTTCATCACCACAGTATTTTTGGTGGAAGAGAAAAATTCGACAAAAAACAATTCCTTGAGCTCTTTGTCCAGCAGGACTATATCTGGCTTTATGGCGTGGATCTGCCGAGTTGTTGGAATAGCATAGTCCCAGTTGAATTCGGAATGCCGTATTGTGTCTTTCCACATATCCTGATGTAGCATGGACTGCTATATCATGATGTTTTTTATACCATCTCGTATTTATCACCACTTCTTGACAAGTCATAACAAATCCCTCTATTTCCGATATGAGCCCAGCTGACTTCAAAAAGGCAAAGGATAACTCTTCCGACGGGCCCTGATCTTTCAAATTCCTGAGATATGTAGAGTGCAGATTTTAACTCACGTGATCTTCGAGTAGTGTCTTCAGTGGTGTCTATCTTACCTCTCTGCCTACTCTTCTTTGGTGTGTTGGCATGATACGTGTTCCTGACAGCTCATGATGCATTGATATGCCAGTTATGAGCTTCTCCAAGGCTCTCTGGCCAGTCGTAAATAGGAAAACTCCTTGGTTCCTAATTTCATGATGAGCAACCATTTTCAGAAGCGGGTCTTCACTTCTCAATATCCTTATTGCTATTTCCATTGCTTGTTGATGGTGTTGGTATTACAAACTTTGCAAACCCCTGCCTTCCAGCGTTCGTGGAAGGTATATTCCATAAATCAAGCAGTTGGGATGCAGGCTACGATTCATGCTTATCACTTTACGAGTGGATCTGTCTAGCTCGAGAATTTAATTCACTATCAAGTTACCTACTCCGAAAGAATAGGTGACTATCGTGACTGCCAAGCTGTTCGGAGCAGAAACTTTGTTTTTTCCAGAAAGTTGTGCTATTATAATTATTACTATTTGTTCGATATCAACGATTAATGTAATGGATTTGTTAACATGAAAAAAAATTTGATATCAGTACTATATAAATGACATCGATCCAACCAATATCAAAGCAAAACTATAGTATTATTGTTAGTTCTATTAAGACATTATTGTTTCAGGTTATGCTCTGGATGGCTACAGTATCAGAATTGGAGTTTCTACTGGTGTGAAAGATATGGGATTTTCCTTTTCTCTGACGACTCCTGAGAGAATTTATCATTTATCTGCACAGACAGAAGCTGATAGAGATCAATGGATTGAGGTTATTGAAAATGTGATTAAACGACAAATGACTCCACAGGAATCAGCAAGTAAGTGCAATGAACTGTATAGTATATCGTAGAGCCACTCTATCGATCAAGAGTTTACGGTGGGACACCTGCATTATTGAGTCAGAATTAAATTTCAAAAACTGGAATGCAAATTTTGGTTTCTACCATTGTAAGTGAAGAATATATTGGTGTTTCAACTTTAAATGTAATTTGGATTTTTCATGCAATTCAATTGTTGATATACGTAGACAATACTAATCGCTACAATTTTTTTTTTTTCAGTATCTGCTAGACTTGTCCGTAAGCGAAACAACAGTAATTCAATGAGTCTCTTCTCACCAAGGTAGTTAATATTAGCTCCACAAAGGCACAAAAACGATTCAAGAAGCCAATGGTGAGTAGGAGTGCTCAAATTAAGCAAAGTATTATGATTTCTCTATCACTGCCAAAATTGAGTACATGTCAAATATTTTCACATCTCAAATATGTCAGAGTTGAATGGGAAACTTGTCTAAAATTTCCGAAATCTGTAAAGACTGCAACTGTACGATGATATTGTATATCATGTTTATTGAATTAGGTTAGCCAGAATGATAATACTGAGGACCTGTTAATGTTAAATAAAAAATTCTTTACTATCAACAGTGTTTTAGTACTAGAGAAAGAAAGTTTATATTGGATAGAACCAAATCTGGAATATAAGAATGTCTTGATGATTTTATAAATAAGCGGGTGAAGCAGACTGACCTCACGTCACTGCTTTTTCTTATTTTACTAGCATAAGGAATTTTAATTATTTGAAAGTTTTTGTAATAGATCACTTAAATTGTAGACGTGAAGATGGAGGCAAACGCCTCAGAAAAGTTGTCAAAATAAAAATAACTTCAACAAATAAATACAAATGATTTATTGAGAATTGTCGAGGTACTCATCCAACTCCAGGTCAATTTCCTGCGTTGAAGGAGTGGCAGGTGGTACCCTTAGACTATAGAAAGAGTCTATAGTCTAAGGTGGTACCCATAGACAAGATATACTATAGATGGGCCACTCTAACCTTATTTCTGTTCCTTGCAACACTAGCGGTGCGGCACTGGGATTATTTGAAGCTCGAACGAGCGGGAAATTCAAATAGATCTCCCATATATCCTATTATATTGTTTTCCAAAACACTGCCAAACACCAAGTTGACGATAATTCTTCAAAAACCTGGCATTTGTCAATGTTTTTGGAACAATGGTTTTCGTTGTAATCGAAAGAAAACAAATTATCCCGAAACTCTCTTTAATAAATTTATATTCAGATTCATGAATTCAAGTTTCATGTGAACTAATGTACATGTATATCAGAAAAATAAAGAATATCAAAATGAAAAATACATTTGGCATGAAAATAAAATTTAGTGTGACATCTTTAAAAAAATAATTATATAATATATGCAAGAAAAACTTTCTTCAATAAAATTATCCTTATATACCTTCCAATTCAATGTTGTCGATATTCACAATATTCATTAGGGAAAAAAATAAATGTAAAATATAATATAAAAAAATTCGAAAATAACAGACATTTGGGCAAATTGATAAGCACTCTGTTCCGAGGAACAACAGTGCCAAAACAGATAGCATTATACGTAATGTGAAAATATTTTCTACATGAAAATCATCCCTAATCCATACCTTTGAATATGAAAGAGTGGTTGAATGAATGGCTGCCTTAATTCCAATATTCATTTACAAGGACAAAATCCAATGTGAAATATAGTACAAAAAATGGATATCATTATATGCGAGTACAACATAATGTGGAAATATATTGTACATGAAAATCATCCATAATCACTTCCTTTGAATATGAAGGAGCTAATGAATTATCACAATATATCCAATATACATTTAGAAGGACACAAAATCGAATCAGAAATATAATACAAAAATGTGGGAAAGCCCTGTGGACAGGAGCTTTGGCGCTATTGTTCAAACTTTGACAATTCATCTCTGAAATTATTGGTTTCTCAGAGTTGGGAATGATATCATATTAATTGACATATCTCTCATAGGTAGATAAGATTATATGTATGAACAGTGAACACAGACAGATAGAATCCACATTCTGTGATAACATAGAACTACAATGTATTATGGAAATTTTGAAAAATCGTATCTCCGAAAGTATTAGTTTGTTAGAGTTGAAAATGATATCAATGGATTTTTATGATGAAACTGCATCTTAAAAAAAATTCAATTTGAAATTTGTAATGTAAAAATTCTCATTCCGTTCAAGAGTTATCGTGTTAACGGACGGACAGAATCGATTTCGACCACGGATTCTAGATCAGTGAGACGAATCAAATCGTTTGAGACAATTTTCAGCCAAAAATTCGAAAATTACAGACATATGGGCAAATTGATAAGCACTCTGTTACCAGTAACAAGAGCGCCAAAAATGGATATCATTATACACAACGTAATGTGGAAAACATTTTGTACATGAAAATCACCACTGAGCTATAACTTTGAAAGTGAAGGTGCAGATGAATGAGCACAATATTTCCAATATTTACTTAGGACAAAATAAAATGTGAAATATAATATAAAAATGGGTTCAAGCCCTGTGGACAGGAGCTTTCTGGCGCTCTAGTTCAAACAGACAAATTATATCTCCGAAAGTATTGGTTTCTCAGAGTTGGGAATTATATCAATGAATTCATATAATAGAACTGCATCCTAAAGGAAATTCGATTCAAATAATAGTTTATTTATCAAGATTAAATGAGCAATCATGAGAATGAGAAAAGCACCATGGAAGAAATCAAATTAAATCTGGCCAATTTTGCCCAATAACGAACTTAACCGAGATATTCATCTCCCTAAACTACTCTGAAAATTTCAACTACCTACCTCATTCCGTTCGAGAGTTATATCTATGTCTATGGATGAAAAGCAGTCTCACTACTCTCAGATCTCTTACTTCATGTTCAGTTCCGAAATGTAAGAATTTTCTGAGAAAAACTAATTTGGGAGCAAACAACTGAGATTTTTCTCACTTCGCTCACAATTCTTCGACTGATTAGATTTGTCTCAGGAACATCATTTGACATTATGACAATTCATATTCATACATAGAATAATATAATTCTGTGACAACGTTGAAATACGATTTATTATTGAAATTTTGAAAAATCATATCTCCGAAAGTATTAGCTTGTTAGAGTTGAAAATGATATGATTGGATTCTTATGATAAAACGGCTTATTAAAAAAAATTTGATTTGGAATTTGTTTTTTTTGTTACTCCGAAATCATCTGTCCGATTTTGCCCAATAACGAACTTAGCCGAGATATTCATCCCGCAAACCTACTCTGAAAATTTCAACTCTCTAGCTCATTCCGTTCGAGAGTTATCGTGCCTACGGACGGACGGCCGGACAGAATGAATTCCGACCACGGATTCTTGATCAGTGAGTCGAACCAAATCGTTTAAGACCATTTTCATCGAAATATTCCAAAATTACAGACATTTGGGCAAATTGATAAGCACTCAGTTCCGAGGAACTAGAGCGCCAAAAATGGAAATCATTATGCACAACGTAATGTGGAAAACATTTTATACATGAATATCCCCCCTAATCTATACCTTTGAATATGAAGGAGCGACTGAATGGTCTCATTATTTCCAATATTCACTTAGGACAAAATAAAATGTGAAATATAGAATATATAATATCGTTTATTTACCAAAAAATAACATCAATATGATGTATATACATTAAGTTCAGCACATCAATAAATAAACAGGGGCATCACTGAAGTTACAATTACAAGTAATTATAACTTGTGTGTGATATAGCCCATTCACTATAATAAAAGGTTTAAATTTAAAAATTATATCCACGTACACAGATATGCACAGCAATATCCATTTACAAATACAAATTACAACCAAAAATAGCACACATAATCAAATAAACAACTTCATAAATCCATCCACAAGAAGCAAGTCTGATCTCAACAGTGAGAAGAGCCACATGCAGCTTTTTCCAGAATTTCATTGTCGGGCATGGTCATATTCCAGCGTTATAAAGCAATAATTAGCCCAAAATAGCTATTATCACAGAAAGTATTCATGTTGAACGGCAAGTATAAAAAATTTAATAATTTCGTAGTTAGGTACATTTTTACTAATTTTAATTGACTTTACTATATTCCTAGTTCTCCAATCATATATTAAAAAAGTTCTCTATCACAGTCAATGATCCACTTCTTTATTCTGGTTCTGAACATACTGTATGTTGGAGCAATTTTAACATCATCTGGTAAGAGATTCCATGTTTTTGGTCCCAGATAACTGCAATGTCTCTGCCCCACTAATTTCAAACATCTTGGAACTATTACACTATACTCTCGTCTTCTGGTATTATACGGGATTTCAGATGGTTTCACGGTTATGATATTTTTGCGTATATTGAGTAACATTTTCTGGCAAAAAAGGTGTCTAACGTTAAATATTCCACTTTCCTTATATAATTTATCGCTTGAATAAGTTCTTCCCTTACCCAAGATTATCTTTATGATTCTTTTTTGAACAACACTTAGGCAGCTCAAATGTGCATCATTAACCCCTCCCCAGCCTATTATTCCGTATGAAAGCTGCGACTGTATTAGTCCGTAATACACTGTCTTCAAGTGAGCTACATCGAGATATTCCCTCAAGAGCTTGAACCTTGATAAAAATCCTCTCAGTTTGTTGGTTAAATGTGACACATGAAGATCCCATTTCATGTGTCGGTCAATTATTACACCAAGATATTTTATGGAAGTTGCTTCAGGGATGGATATATTCTGACCAACGTTCAACGGTCCCATATTTGGTAGATGATTGGTGTAGGAGGTGAATGGTAAATATTTGGTCTTTTCTACATTCAGTGTAAGTTTATTATATTGGAACCATCTACTAATATTGATGAAGTCTTTTTCTGCCTTTCTTTTGAGTTGTTGCCATGTATCAGCACTGTAGAAAACTGCTGTGTCATCAGCAAAACTCAAGATACTTCCTTCGGAGTGAATCTTCAACAGACTGTTTACATATATGGTGAACAGCAGAGGGCCCAAGACCGTGCCCTGTGGAACGCCATAAGTTATTGTTCTAGGACAACCCTTTACTCCATCAATATCAACCACTTGTTGTCGATCAGAAAGATATGACCTTAACAGGTCATAAAAAATGTATATAATTACAGGCTGAAGGAAAGAATAAAGACCTGGAAATTATGTAGAATACGGCAAAATTTTGATAATATAAGAAGCCAATTGAAAAAGTTTCACTTGAAATATTGGAAAAAATTGTACCTGACATCGAAATTTGGAAAAATGATCATTAACGAAATTAAGAAAACAATTTATTGAGGAATTTGGAAGAAATGTGAAAAACTACCTTGATGCAGCAAGTCTCCTCTTGAATATCTGATTTTTTTCAAATTTTTCGAATGCAATTAATTTAATGATATCGGTTGAGTTGTTAAGTTTGTGTTTGCCTTTCATAATATTATTGATATTTTTTAACCATATAAGTAAATGAAATTTCACAAAGTATGTCGCAAAAATATCAATAATATCGTGAGTATCACAATGAAATAAATTTTCCTTAATGCTGTGCATCAAAATAGTTTTGTAAACTTTACAAATATTGCCTTCGCAGCATATTTGTGGTAACAAGTCAGATGAAATAAAAACAGATTTTTGAAATAAATAATTAAAGTTGGTGGAAGGGGCCAAAAGACAATTTGGAGAATAAGCTCTGGCTTGTACCACAAAATATTCTGGATCAGACCTATTGCCGCCAATAAGATCTGATCGACATTGATGACAGTTTTTAACTTTTTTCAATATCTGCTTTGCTAAATAACCAGCAGCATATGTTAGCCTGCCTCTAGATAGAAGGGAATCACAGTTTGGTCTGAATTCCTCGATAGAAAATTCAGGTAACCCAGTTATCTGCTCTTCCCTGCGATTCGTAGCAGTCAACATATGTTTCAAGTCATCTAAAGCCTCAAGTGAATCTTTTTCACAATTTCTTGACATAGAATGACTGGTAACAAAATTACTAATTATAAGAGATACAAAAGAATTTTGAAAAGACATGGCATTAGGATTAACGTTTCTAATACCATGGCTTCTTATACTACCAAAATAATTTTCCAACGGATCCTGATTGAAATGCCTTGGAAGCAGAAAGCGAATCCCTTCTTTTTGGAGAGTGTCCCACAAATAAGAGAAAGCTTTCAAAGTATGAATCCAGTTCTTTATGGAAGGGGGAACAATTTTGTTCCTCCTTTCATTAAAGAATTCCACGGATTCAAATACTTTGACAGCCTTTAGCCAGAACGACTTATGAGGGGACTTAGAAGTGACCCTGCATCTCAAAACCTTTCCATTTTTAAAGTTAATGGTAGAGCCATTGACACTATCAAAAACTTCATCCATGAAAAGGATGAAGTCTGCAGTGCTTTCTGCTTCCAAAGGCATACCTTCAGGATTACCGATGTTAGTAGTTGCCAGTATCCTCATAACAGAGGCAACGTTGTTGCTTAAAACTTATGCGGCAACAGACACCTTCATCTTTTTGGAGTTTTCTATATGATGGATGGACTTCTATATGATGGATGGACAGGTTCTTACAAGCTTTAAAGTTGCCTCCCCCTGCCACATCCATCATATACAATTTTTTGAGATGCTGCCAATCTCCCACCTGTACATGATCCTTGTTCCATTTGAAACGAACCATATTATTAAAGAAATTATTTCTAATTCCTTTCAATAAATGGGGAGGATCATACAGAGGTACGACTTCTTTACCTCCAATGATAACACCAAACCCTCTATTTTCTTGACCCTGCCTATTGTAATGATCAGTGGTTTCTCTATATAGCTTATTTATAGCAGCTACATTTGCAGAACCTTGATCACAAATAAGTGCCACAACCCGGAGCCCAGAGTCCTGGCATGATCTAACTATATCTTTAATTAATTTGGAAAGAACATCACTCTTCATTCCACCGTCATTGAAGAAATAAGCTAGGGGTTGTTTCCATTTATGAAAAACTCCCCTAGCCATGAAGACCATCACCTTGTCTGCAATATTGGGAGAACGATTTACTGAAGGTCCATTATCTTGGAAGCCTTCAACTAAATCCTTCGCCTTGTTATATTGCAGAGAAGGCTCGATCGACATTTCATCAAAGAGGATGGAACAAAATTTTTGCTTCTCATCCTTTCCCTTAAGCTTAAGTTTAATTGAGTCCATAACATTAGAATTGATACCTGTACTGAAATTTACTGAATGCAATAATTTTGACAAAGTTTTTCTGGATGGAACTGCAAAAATGTTGCTGAGGAGTTTGTATCCCTTAGGGCTATTTTTAAATAATGTCAAAAAAAGAATTTTCTCATCTAAAGTAAAGCGCCTTCCTCTGGGTTTCAAGTTTTGACACCTTATTTGAGACAAGAGAAAATTAAAGGTTGGTGTGTTCATCGAGTGGCTGAGCGGTTCAAGAGAATGGCAAGCATTCTGTAGCTCTTTCACAACAAATCTCAGGCCTTTATTCTTTCTATCAATCCTTCTCACTGTTCGTTGAAGCTCAGTGGCAATTTTATAATATTCCCCAGCATCTGGGGAGACCTGGGACAGTTTTTGTGTCCTACATCCTCTTCGGGTTTTTCCTGAAAAAAAAAAATAACAATTCAATTTTATATTATTATAAGACATATTCATTTTAGGTTAGTAAATAAAATAAGTTACTTGGGGTAGCAGGAATTTTAGGTTCTACTTCTACTTCAGTCTGATATTCTACCACAGTCTGATTGTATTCTACTTCTTCGACATCTAGAAATAGATATTCAAATATGACTAATCATCACGCATAATATCAACATATCACATTGAAATTGACAACTCACATGAACATGAAGGTCCTGCTTGCTCTGCAGTGGAAGCATTTTCTACTATATCATCTGGATCTAGTAATAGAAATTCAAATATCAAATGAATTGCGTTAATTTTATGAGGAAGCATAGTTAGTAAATACTTCAGATAGGTCAATAAAACAACTTACATTGTGTCATAGCTACTTCCATTTCCATTACATCAACTTCTTGAACATCTGCAAATACAAATTCAAATATGAATGATAAATCATGTGGCCTTCTTTTTCTATCTTTTAATGGCCCTGGTTAAGTAGCCAGGGGCATTAATTTGACCAGAAGACTCTTTCAAACATCATTAACAAACCACCAGACATTCAGAACTGTCATGACCCCAGTGAACAATAATAACAACGACAAAAATATCAAATTTTCGAGTCATGTGAAAAGAGCAAACATTCACCAAGTTGTGTGTGAGCTCCTGCAACTATTATCGTTCAAAATATGAACAATATAATGAAAAAAATCCATTTACCTTGTACTCCAACATCCATTGGCAAGAATCGAGATGGAATGACACCAGGTCGTACAATATATTGCTTCCTAAGATTGTATGCAAAATCGGACGGATTAAAATGGCTGGAACAGATGCGGTGGTTGTCATACTCTAATATAGTAGCCTTACTCATCAAATATAAACGTCCAATTCTTTCCAGCCATATTGTCCGAAGCTGAAAATGATTATAAAAAAGTTTTATGGATATATCAAAATATCAATAAGTTATTAATAATTAAATACTTTATTGTTCATGCATATACACAAATAAGGCCTTCAGCCCACTAACAATTAAACAATCGTTTGCAAGGCAAAAAAATAGATTAAATATGTATGTTCCATTTTCTATTCTTATTCGTACTTTTAGTGTTTGTATAAGTGATTTTAGTGGGTATTTTCTGGCCCTTTGTTCAATATCTTCTTGATGAAACAGATTTAAAGTGTCTTGAAATTCCTTGAGTCGATTGAAACAGTTTTTATGCAGTAACCAATAAAGTATTAAAAATACCTAAAACGAACTTACCATATCATCTTTCGGAAGCCTGTGCAATTTACTCACTTTACTAGTGTTCTTACATTTTTTCACTGAGCAATAAACAGTCATCTTTTCAAAATCTCACAATAAACTACGTAAAACTTCTAATAAAAACACCTTCAACCTGCAAGTTTGAAATTGAAACTTGAAACTGCACAAAGCCGGTAGCGGTCGCGGACAGCTGCAAACACAGAACCATTCTCTATGTCGGGGGTGAAGCATAGAGAAATAGAAGGAAGAGAGAGTTCGATTGCCTACTAAACAGGGGCGGCAAGGAATCCAGCTGGGTTTGGTGTAATTTTTATTTATTTGTATACCGTGGTGGTATTGCGAAGGGCGCATGCGGGCATTTACCCGCGCTCTTTAAATTTATTAGTAGTGTGATACTGATTCAACTGATTTCATTTACATAAATCACTTCGTTCAGTACTGATTCAGCTGATTTTAGTTACATAAATCACAAAGTGATTTATATAACTTCAGTTGAATCAGTACTGAACGAAGTGATTTATGTAAATAAAATTAGTTGAATCAGTACGAAAGAAAATTGTTATTGAGCCTCTGAAAAAAAGGAAGGAGAAGAGGAAAAAAAAGTACTTTGATAAATTTGTTTATATTTGAACAATTGTTCGATAACATAATAAATAAAATATGAATCTTATATAATTTTTCATTGAGGTATAAAATAGTCAATGACTGAAATAATTTTGATGCATGACAGTATTAGAATTAAACAATCAATTCATTAAAATATATTGTGTAAATAAATTCACTTGGCAATGCTCCGAAGGACAGGGATGTTTCCATCATATCTGCAACAGTTTGACTTAAAGTTTTGGCAGCAATAGATACTTTCATTTCATATTCAGGATATTGTTTCAAATTGATATATTCTTTACGTATTTTGGGTGCCAAATAAAATTTTCTTGTTTAATCTAAATCTAAATATTGTTAAACGTAACATGATTTTGCAATTTCATGGTTATCAAACTGAATATTATATTTGAGGAAAGTATTTCTTGTTGATTTTAGCAGATGAGGGGGATCGAATAAGCGAAAAAATTATCATTTAGGCTAAAGTTATAATCAGTTCTACCTGTTTGAGTATGTTGAGTTGTCTGATTGCTGCTCGATTAGTTGTCCCCTAATCGTAAACAGTCCCCATTACCTCCAACCTAATGCTTTGGACAATTTCAACTATTTCGAACAATAAATGCTTCAGATCTGCTGTCTGTACCTCTGGTAAAATAAAAACCCAGAGGTTGGTTGGCCAAATCTTTCCTACGTCCCAGGGAACCCAAATCAACCAATCCAACAATTTTATCAGTTACTCGATCCAGCACATCTTGCTTTAAGAAAGTTATTCCATCAAAATCAACTGTACAGCATTTGTTCTAAGCACAAAGTTTGATGTAAGTTTAACAAGGTTTATTAATATCTGTTTATTCAAACCCACATCAATAGGACTGCCTTGCAAAACTTTTTGTATAGTGTTAGATTGTTATATAGTTAGATTTTGACAGAAACAATGATTTTCTAAGTTTACCTCTAATTTTCTGATGGGATCTACACACATTATACAACTTACTTTTCCTAGGTGTAAGATTCTTCATCCTACTTTCAGCTATATGCCCTAGAATGCTAGTCCTTCCTCTGACCTGAAAGTACCTCGTATGAAGGTCCAGCAAGACTTTCTTCTACGCTTGCGGTTTCAGAAGTAGCAGCACGTTCAGATTCATCAGTTTCAGATTCATCTTTTACGTTTACTGGCAGAGCAAATTTTGTCAGCCTACCTATTGTTGTAGAAGTAAAAGCAGATTCCTCGAAGTGATCTTCACATAAGTATTGCCTCACGTTGGTTTCTGATAAATTCATGATGGCA
The DNA here is from genome assembly GCA_937662695.2 of Halyzia sedecimguttata. NCBI lineage: Eukaryota > Metazoa > Arthropoda > Insecta > Coleoptera > Coccinellidae > Halyzia > Halyzia sedecimguttata. Next base: position 123,473,241 of record OW569411.2, read on the forward strand.
AACAACTGCTGTCTTCTTGGTGGGCAATTCTCAGGAAATTTAGTTTGATATTTCCTATTATTAATATTATAATATCAATCTTCACTAGTTTTGGCATTGATCTGAAAGAAACATTTAATCAACAAGCATATAAAATTGTTCTTCAGTGAAGTTATACTAATAACAGTATTAAACATACACTAGGGGGTCTATAAACAATTATAATATCACATAAGGTGTTAAATTATTATAAAACTATGCTTGATCTCATATTTTGTACACAATTATTAAATTTGTAGCATAATTTTCGAAATATATTTTCATCATTGAACACTTCACAGGAATACGTGAAATTACTTACCACTCCAAAATGTAACAACGGTGAATTCAGTTCTCTATCATTATATCAATCTTCACTAGTTTTAGCATATTATATCTGAAAAAAATGATTTAATCAACAATACAAAATTGATCTTCCTTTTACAGGGAAGTTATAGTACACTATATGTCAGTATAAAATTTAGAAAGGGAGTCTTTATCCATATCCAATGTATAATATAAACAAAAACGAGAACGTTTTTTAACAAACTTACCCAGAGTCTCAGAGATATCTTCTGTTCGAAAGCATAACAAGAACCAAACACAAACGCCATTTTAAATAATGCATTTCAAGTTCCCGTTCTATTGATTAACGGAGAAAGAGAGGAGATATTCTCCTCTCTGTTGGAAACCAGCTGGATTCTTCGCATTCCACAAACTTGCCGCCTGGAATGCGGGCTATCTGGCGGTCTCTCTATTCTATTGTCTCTGGGGTGAAGCGAGAGTACAAAAAGTGGAAACATAGACATACGTCCCCACCTTTTTTGTTCGCTTGTCGTAGATATGTTCAAATGGATAAATCGATAAATGACAATGACATGAGTGTCAGGACCATAGACAGGACTTCATAAATTTGACAAGACCTATTAATATATGTACTCGTGATATTTCTAATAGATTGTGGCAAATAGCAATAATAATTGTTATACTAAAATAAAACCAGTGTTATTATATTACCCGTGTGAAGATAAGTTTGTTTTTTCCGTAATTCAATGAAAAAGTTTCCGTTTCAGGTGATGTTGAAGATAGGTATTTGTTGGTAATTTGGCCACTTGGTGAGATCTGATAAGTTTATACATATTTATACGAGGTTCAATTCTGCAAATCTGATTGTGTTTAATATCATATTGTATTAAGAAAAATTAAGAAAATGGCTTCAGGTTCTGCAACTTCATTGTTGCGAAAGATGTTAAGTATTCTTGCCAAAATTCATATATCAGCCATTCATCACTTGTTTGCAGAAACAGAAGTTTTTTTCGTTTCCCTAAAGATCCTTCCACCTTGAAAATTTGGATAGATATTTGTAAAATAAGTCCTAGCAAAAATATTTCTAATTTTCTGACTGACTGCCTCAATGTACCTGGTTTCAGACATTTGTACCTAATACATGCACTCACTGAACAATATGATTGTATTAACTGTTGAATATTTTATTATTTTTATTATTATAGTAGTAGTCTATTAACTGAGATATTAGTTATAGTGTGATTAACGTTAATATTTTACTGAGAAGCATTTTTTGGGAACGACAATTGATATACCTTATTAAACTTAATTCTGATAGAACCAACCCATTTAGATCTATCCTGACATCTTGATCACGAATATTTATATTTAAAATATATTTGAATATTCATCTTCTATCACTTAATATGTAAAAATACTTATTTCTTTTTTCAGAAAATGGTGATGGTGACCGTCATTACCTAGATTGATGGATTCTACCGGATTTTGACTGTCAATTGTGACTGGTCGACTGGTGGTAGTTTCTTCTCCTTCCTAGATGAATCAGTGTTATTGTGATTTAGTGAAGTGACAATTCTGATCATAATGAGACTAAGACCGTTGTGAATGAGTATTGACCCACGAATAATTTATCCCTAACTCTATATACAAGTGTTATTTTCACATTTTATCCAGATATTTGTACTGGAATTTGGTAGTTATAGGTACCCCTAAGAACTTGTAATAACTCAGCAAATTCCAAAAAGACCTATGGTTGGTCAAAAGTTTTGTTTGTTTCATTGAATTGTGTCATGGTTTTTAGTTTCTCTAGAACAGGGTTTCTCAAAGTGGGGTACGTGAACCCCTAGGGGTTTGCCATTTGACGGTGGCATGGGCTCACCACCATGTGTTAGTTAAGCGGTTCGCTGTCATTTGGAAACTTGAAAAGGGATTCGTGGAGCCAACAGTTTGAGAAACCTTGCTCCAGAAGCAAATTGAACTCATTTGTTTTAGAAAACTGCTAACAAAATTAAAATCACATTCAAAATTCGACAAATATCATTTACTTGTTTGATTCTATAATAGATGTATTATATATAATTGTAAAAATAATGTTGATAAAGAAATTATTGTTTATAAAGCTTTGTTTCATTTTGAAGCATCTTTCCTTTCGAATCATTTCAAATTTCTAATACAATAATGAAAAAAAGGTGGGGATATTCCATTATGGTTCTAGGGGGTGTCCGCTTGTATATGTCATTTTAGTGTGACATACTTCAACAAGCGGACACCCCCTAGAACCATAATGGAATATCCCCACCTTTTTCGCCCCATCTCTCTCTAATCTATGGTATGTAAAATGTCACTACTGTTGCACACAGTTTACAAGGCAGGTAGCACTTCTTATATTATATGTAGGGATGGGCGTTTTTGGATTTTTACACAAACCGATATATAACCGTTTTCAGATTTTGAAAACGGTTTTGAAAACCGTTTTTTAAAAACCGTTTTCTGGGGAATAATTGGAATAAAGGACATCAAGGACTTCTTCGGTCCGGGGGGGGGGGGGGGGATGTAAAGAAATCTTGATTGAATATTTTTTTTTTATATTTTATTAGCATTTAGCGTGAATATAGAGTATTTATGTTTTGGCGTATAATGGTACGGAACTTTTTGAATTTTTTAAGTTTCGATCGATTTCCCATAGCTTTGTCAGAGGACAAACGCAAACGAACGTATTGACTACATAAATAATTTTTACGTGGATAAAAACCATATATTAAAATGTGGTGCTTGTCTAGTAAATTATTTAGGCAATTTCCCTTCATGTTTTATCTAGGCTTAGGACTAGCAGAAAAGTTTTTTCGAGATATAGTAAAGAACATAAACAGATAAAGAAGTTTCATATTGCGTCGGAACCTTTGATTTGGTTTCAGGGTAGCAAAAATTCCAGAATTCATTTATGACCCAATTTACCCACCATCATTTATTGCTTCCGTCGGCTATCGGTAGTATCGGTTACTACTAACAGTACTACTAAATTGAATAGGTACAGGTAGTATTTAAGGGAGGATTATCTTTTCCATCCAAATATCCATAGGTATTCTAATTTCTATTACATTATCAGGATCGCTTATCTTGAGGTGACTAATGAGATTTTAATTCATATCTTGTTCCAATATTGAGAATGCTATCGGTAATGGGGGTGTTATTTAAACCATATTATTGAACATTTTTAAGATCGGAACGCAAATAAATTTGTTAAAAACAAATTAACGCAATAAAAGATTCGTGTTCTCAGAGATTTCATATTACGTGTGTTTATAATGTAAATGTATTTATTGGATTGTTGGTTCATTCGTAATCGTGCCTACGTACTATTAGTACAAGTAACACATATACGCAAATATATAATTTGTACCATAATTTTCCCTAAAATTCCATAATTCTAGCATCATCTCCGGGCCGCGCCATTTAATTCCCTAAATTTCCATAATTCTACCATCGTCGCGCCTTAATTTCATATTTGACGACTTCCCGTATGTAACGTTCCTTTCCTCTCGATATCGAGTGTAGCGAAATTCGCATCACATCTGCCGGCTCTACCTTCCCGCAAAACGTAAAAACGTTTGCTTCGTTTCGGCTTGGATATCGAGATCGAGTGTAATGAAATTCGCACCATCTCTGTCATACCGCTTAAAGCTTCCGTGTCTCAGATAGAGACGAAGCGAATTTCGATATCGAGTCTGGCGAAAACTAATTCGCACCATCTCTGTCATACCGCTTAAGCTTTCGTGTTTCAGATTGGGAACTTCCAAAACTCTGGTGGCGGGATTCGGCAACTAACCACGCTAGTAATAAATGTAAACAATCTCGTGTTGGACAGGTCAGTCGACGAAGTTTGACCGAAATTTTCATGGAAAATTTAAATTATAATTGACTTGAGATCATTGTTGGATTACTTTGTGATATAGATTCAAATATTGATCATTATATAACTAATTTTATGGCACTTGATTGATATAAAGACTACAACCAGTAAGTATATTCATATATGTTTGTCAAACTTACATTATATTTAAAAGTTCTTTCAGTTACTATTTGCGAATGATTAAGAAGGGACTCAGTTGATTAGAATTTCTGGAGTACATAGGAGCTTCAACTTCTAATTCTAGAGTCCTTGTAGAAGGAGAAGAGGTTCTAAATGTAGATCATGTAATCATGTGTGACAAAACAAATTGTGGTCCCAGTTTTATAGACATTTGTTCTTTATGTTTACAAAGTAGTGCCCTTAATTCAGTACCACATAAAATTGATGGCCCATTAATGTGGAGAATGGTAAACTTAAAATAGAAGGTATGGTATATTCTTGTAAAGTCGGAGCACAGAGGAGGTGTAAACATATTACTGATGTATTAATTAAAGTTCAGGTGCATGATGTTCTAGTTTATTTATGAGAATATAGTGTCAAATTGAACCAGATAAAGCTTTTGTAAAACAGTTACCAATAATTGAAATGATTTTTTCAAAATATGATACATATATTATGTGAAAAGAATTATTAACAATAAGTGTAATGTTTGAGGTATAATAAAGATTATCTGGATGTAGTTCCAGGTTAAGTACTCTTCGGTCTATTAGTTATCCTTCTAACGCATTTCCAATATTTATATTTGGTTTTCCGGAGGTAAGAAGTGAAAACTCAAACCTATTCATTTTGGCATTTTTTTCGCCCATGAATTGCATTGAGGCACACAACAATAGTCGTTTCTGGTCAAAGACATATTAGGCAGGATAATATTCACTATTTCAACTTGAATTTTTCTTTCAAACAAAAGTTTATTGACGAATACTGAACAATTAAACTCGAGCACGTGGCTCATTACTAGCTTGGTTAGTTGCCGAATCTCGCCACCAGAGTTTTGGAAGTTCCCAATAGAGATGAAGCGAATTTCAATATCGATTGTAGTAAAAACCGAAAACTGAAATTCGCATCATCTCTGTCATACCGCTAACCGCTTGCGTTAGTTAGAGAGAGACGAAGCGGTTTGTGTTTGAAGTTTTCGGTTTTGTGTTACGTTTTCAGTTTTCACCGTTTTTAGTTTTGGTTTTGGATACGGCGGTTACCGTTTTCGTTCGCCGTTTCGATATTTCGCCGCTACGATGGTTTTGTGAAAACGGTTTTTGTAGTTTGGGATATCGATACGAACCGATGTCTGACTGAAAACGGTTTTTAGTTACGTTTTGATATATCGGACTCATCCCTAATTATATGTTCTGTGGTCGGTATCTAGAATCAGTAGAATCATTTAAATCGAAGGATAGTGCGTGAATAGTTAAGTGTTATTAAGTTATTATAGATATAAAAAATGTTTGGAAATCGTCGCCAATACACAAACGACGAAGATCGTAAAATCCTGAATTTTATAGTAAAAAAAAATGGGTATAAGAGATTGAGAGGTTTACGGTTCTGGAAAGAGCTGGAGAAAGTTGAATTTATTCGGACCAGATCGTACCAATCACTGCATGAGCGGTTCCGTAGAAACATAATAAAAAATATACCTCATCCAATATATGGATTGGATCTAAACGAACAGGAAAAAATTAAAAAATTGTATGAAGAGAGTGGAAGAAATTCCTCAAAAAAAACATCAGTCCTCCCATTACCTGAATTAGCAGCCAGCAGTGCCAGCACGAGTAAAAATACACAGGTTGAGGGAAACGCAGCAGCGGATGATTATTCCTTAAGGTAGGTTCCTTTATTTTTAGGAATACTCAGAGACAATAGAATAGAGAGACCGCCAGATAGCCCGCATTCCAGGCGGCAAGTTTGTGGAATGCGAAGAATCCAGCTGGTTTCCAACAGAGAGGAGAATATCTCCTCTCTTTCTCCGTTAATCAATAGAACGGGAACTTGAAATGTATTATTTAAAATGGCGTTTGTGTTTGGTTATTGTTTCTCTCAGCTACGGGAGAACTAATGTCTGAACCCATAGGGGATCCTAATATTTGGCTGTGGTATTTTCCCTCATAAACATTTGTTTATGAGGGAAAATACCACAGCCAAATATTAGGATCCCCTATGGGTTCAGACATTAGTTCTCCCGTAGCTGAGATAGTCATGGACTACATGATGGACGGCATCCTGGCTGATATCCCATTTCCAATACCTTTCATAAAAAAATACGTTGACGATTTAATTTGTACAGTACCTGGTGACAAGAAAGCTTACTTTTTAGAAAGATGCAACCGACAGCACGATTACATCAAATTCACAATGGAGGAAGAAGTAGAGATGAGAGTGCCCTTTTTGGACACAGCAGTGATGAGGACAGACGAAGGGAAATTGATGCTAGATTGGTACAGAAAACCGACCCATTCAGGAAGATATTTGCATTATTACTCCAATCACCCACAGGGGCAAAAGATCAATATGGTACTAGGTCTCAAGAACCGTATACAAAAAATATCACACATAACTTTGCACAAAAAGAACTTAAAACGCCTTTTTGAATTGATGTCAGAAAACGGGTACCCCAAAACACTACTAACAAGACTGATTTTCAACGCCTCTCCCCCAGGACAGCCACTGGGTGGAGAAAGCGCATCCACCAATCTCGTAACAGAGAGAATAAAATATGCGACAATTCCATTGATCAAAGGTTTAACCAATTCCCTAATAAATCTACTAAAGAATGAGACCTTAAGACTGATCCCTAAACCCGCCTTTAAAGTTGATAGATTATTCAGTCGCACCAAAGACAAATACGAAGTGGAAAGAATGAGTGGAGTGGTATATTGCGTGCCGTGCCTGGAGTGTAGAGAAGTATACATCGGACAAACATCCCAAAACCTAAAAAAGAGAATCACACAGCACAAGAGTGACGTAAAAAACCCGAAAAAAACTTGCGCCCTAGCGGAACACATCCGCAAGAAAGACCATCCGATGGATTTTAACTCAGTAAGGGTTAGTGATGTGAAATACTCGAGTTTTTAAGTTAAGGATATATGTCCTGGAAAAATGTCCGAAACTTTCCCCCAAGGTCGAGCATTTTGAGTATTTAAGTATTTACGGACATTGCGGAAAAATCGGGAAAAATATGACAATCGTCACATGTTAATTTAAATATCAGGACAATTTGAGGCATTTTAAGATATTTTTCATGGAATTTTTCATGGTCAATTGGAAATAACAAATAACTTATCATTGAATGAGTTATTATCGTGTTATTTTATTGAGTATCAGTGATAAAGGACCGGAGCCAGGTTCTGAATTAAGAATTAGTATTAGAAAAATCGATTTAATTTGACTGTTAAATAATAAAAATAAACTTGTTTAAAAAAAACCTTGTATAATTTTCCAATTGTTTCACAGATCGTTAAGAACCTTCGATCCAAGTAGAAAAGAATAAACTGCTTAAGAAAAAACTCTGCATAATGGCATCACAAATCGTGAAGCATCGTCGATCCAAGGAGAAAAAAATAAACTTCTTTAAAAATTTTTGTAAAATTGGCATCTCAGATTGTTCAGCATCTTCGATCCAAGTAGAAAAGAAGTATAAATATCGGACAAAATGAAAATTTTCAAAAAATGTTTAAGTAGAAAAGAAATTTATGATATTTATCCAGACATTTTCGATAATTTCGTTAAATACTAAAAAACTCTAAATGTCGACTGTTTTTAGAAGTAATGATAATTTTCGGACATTTTTCAGTATTTATCAGAGGAGTATTTAAGACATTTTCCACACTCACAACACTAGTAAGGGTGTTGGACAGGGAAGACAATATGAGGAAAAGATGCTTCCTGGAGATGTTCCACATTAAGCGGCATGAAAATGCCATGAATCACAAAAAGGATATTGAAGGTATTAGCAATATTTATTCTTACTTGATTAGTTGGAACTTCCAAAGAAAACGCGAATCAAATTCAAGTTCTATGACTCGAGTTGACAATGACGTAACCTAGCTTCATGTTCTGTGTTTCTGGATAACCTCTTTCCATTTATGTTTGCCATGCTTTCACAAAACGCATATAAAAAAGATTTTTGTATTTTGGATCATTGTAGAGAAGTGTAAATGACACGCTGTTGGCATTATTTGCTGATGTGCTTCAGGTCTTTTGTTCTTCACATTTCGGTATGTCAAAAAAAACCTAATTGTTTCTGTTAATGTTGTACTGACTGTTCGTATTGAATTATTGTAGAGTCCTGAGGAAGACCCCAACCAGGGTCGAAACGTCGACTAAAGGAATAAAGAAGATAAACTGAAGTTATTCATCATTTCCTATACCCCTTAACCTAGAATCTATCTATATCATTTGGGAAATTACGCCTATATATATATATATATATAGAGAGAGAATTAACTTTATTAGCATACGACCGAAGTCTTCCAGCCTCTATATATATATATATATATATATATTTATATATTTGCTATTATAGGAATGATGAGACCTGGGCCCGTATTCTCGACTTTCGTAGAGATGAGTATTCTCATGCGAGAACTCATACGAGAAATCCCATCTCACACATAATATTAATTCCGTATTCTTGACTGAAGACCCGAAAGAGATATGTTGTCCGCTGTTGCCAAAATCCAAATACTTCACAGTTTCTGACGTAATGTTTACGGCTATCATAAGTAAACAATAAACATATGTTTTATCATCATGTGTTTACATTTCATTTTATTACAGTTATATTATATTAAAGTTGGGATTAATTAATGGCTTAGATCCTTTCACATTGAATGTTTCTGATCTGGGTAGTGGATAATTCAATTGATGGTGTTCCTCCAATCTTATATATGGATATTGCAACGTATTTGATTTATTATATACCACAACGTACAAGACATACATGTATATTTGCGAATGAAGAGTTCTTGTCTAATAGCACAAGCTGGAATGATTACTTTTAAAAAACACACAGTTGTTACTACCAAATACAAGTGCAACTATTCATCTCACAGTCGCATTTTTGTGATTTTGTTATATGGTCTCCAAATATTTGTTTTGTACGAATGATCTGGAAATATGGGAAAAGAACTTAGAAACTGCTAAGAAATTTAATTCAGAAGTTATTATGCCAGGACTGATGGCAAAATATTCCACATCTGAAGAGGGTACAGCTGAATTTATTCACTATTGCTTTTGCAACAGCGGATGATGCATGTGCGAAGATAAAATGTAATGGGAATGACTGTCAAATAGAAGATTTCATTTTGATTGTGTATGACCAGTTGACACTCCTAATGGTACCTGATATTGTAATAAATGTGATGAAAAGGTCTGGATTTTTATAAAAATGGAATAGATTACATAAAAAATTCTTGATTTTTTATTTCATGTCCACTCATTAATAGCATGGCATGACAAACAAATAATATAAAAACAGATGAAAGCCCATGGATTTTTCTTCTTATTTATTGATGAATACATAGTAGAATCTGGATATAACAATCCTCGAGGGATCCACGACACTTCATCGTACTGAACGCAGCAGACTGCTGCAAACTCTGATACTTGAGCTTTGAAACTTTTCTCTTGATTTCAGCTAGCCATAGGGTTCTTCGCTTTCTGAATAACTCATTTTTACTAGTCAAAAACTTCTGTGTAGTACTTGGAAACATACTATATCCTTGTCGTGATGAGATCCACAGCCAACCATAATGCATGTAAGAGGCATTTTTTTACTTGTATTATTATTCAAAATTAAAAATACAACCCAAATACGCACAGGAAATCAAAAAACGAACAATATACCACTATAATTATGGACATATATCATAAAATTCAAAGTAAACAATACAATGTGTGCCAACAGTCGCCATATTGCTTTAGTTTTGACAACTCGAGAACGAAAGTTGTCTATGGACGAGGTAAAGAACACAGAATACTAATAATGTTAATGGTCAAGAGGAGTCTCCCGAAATTAACAATCTCTACCGCCTATTAGTAGTAGAGAAAGAACACATATATATATTATGAAATCTCCTATGCTTTGATGTGGTTACTGCTTTCAGCGACCTCACGCGGCTGGTTTTGGAAGTTTTCTGGCGGATATTTATAACAAATAAGCGCGAAAATTTGAAATGCTTCATATTGAAATTGAATACTTTCATTCGGATTCTGACACTGCAAATGAAACAAAACGTATTATTCCAATAGGGGTTGTTTCATATCATGTCATATTTTTTCATTTGGACCTAAATTTCAGGAAATTCACAAATGTAGACAGTAAAATACTTTTATTTTCTCATGGGTTTTTCACAATGTTTGATATATTTTGTTTTCGTGATGTTTTTGATTGGGTCCATACTTTGAAAGTTTTGATCCAAAACAATTCTGAATTCACAATCAGTACCCCTCACAATTGCATGAATACTCTCTTACTCCAAAAATATAAATAGCACTTCTTCACAAATAATTCACAGGCAGTAGTTACTGAGTCCACAAACAACACACAGTTAACTGGCCTGAAATCTACTTTTTCCTGTAAAATTAGTTTCAGCACACACTATATTTTCCATGTGGCATAATGATATAATGTAAAAAGCACTGAGTAACTAAGTAATAAAAAACACTGCCTGGTAATATCATTCTTGAATTTTCTGTATATCTTCTAGCCTCGATGCTTGTCTCTGAACACCATCAGCTGGGAGAGTTAGGACAGAGAATCCTTGGACTTCGTGAACATCATTGGTGTCTATTTTAGTTTCAATGTCTTCTCCATTTCAATCTGAATATTCTGCAAATTATAATTATATAATAACGAGTTAAAGAAATCGGTTAAATAGAAAATGAATACAAGTTCTCAGTACTAATTCGTTCATTCAATCCATTGCACCAATGAAATATATATATATACAATTCCTTGTGTATATATTTATTTGGTGCTGAGAACTTAATAAAGCGATATGGTTTTGTTTCCAAACTATTGAAAATACATAACTGACAATAGACGAATTGAAGCGAGTAACTGGAACAGAGTGGTTAAGACCAATCCCTTGCTATCATAACCAACATCGGTTATGTTCCACTCTGTTCCGGTGACTCGCTTAAATTCGACAAATGTAACTTACCAGACATATAAAATTATAAAACGGGGATAGCAGTCTTCCAAAGACCTCTATCTAATTTTACTTCATCTGGGAAATGCCTATCACCAACAAAACCACTCTTGCGTATTTGTTCATTAATTTTGCTTCTCAACAATGGATTGTTCACTTTTTCCGTTCAAGTTTGAAAATGGTTAGCTGGGTATCTGCTCTCGGAAAACTACATTTATCTTAACAATTAGGAACACAGCATTTGTTGGATCCTAAAATATTTTCAACATATTTTCAAATCATCACAATATGAAAATAAAACAGAATGATTAAAACACTAATCTGTAACGAAAAACGTGGATCACTTCGTTCTCCGGATCAACATTCAATACGAATAGAAATTAGAAAGAGGTTTAGTATTAGTATATCTTGTTTATGCATTTGTTTTGAAATTTTGCATAACCTCGCAAAATTTCAAAACAAACGAAAAATCAGCAATGCCAGCGTTGCCATTTGCCTGTTTTGGAACTAAAGTAGTGTGCCAGAGATGGCTATCTCAGTCTTCTCTACTACTATTTACTTCATGAGAAAAACTTTCAATCGACAAGAGAGCTCGACGATAGTCAAGAATACGGAGTCTCCTATTTTTGGGCGTATGTTCTAGGGGAACATCGTCCTATCATTTCGTCCAAATGTCTGTAATTTTCGAATTTCGAGCTGAAAATTGGCTAATAGACTAATTCGGACTCCCTGATCACGAATCCGGTGTCAGATTTTAGGGTGCCGTCCGGCCGGCCGGCCGGCCGGCTGGCCGGCCGGCAGGCCGGCCGGCCTTCCGGCCGTAGGCACGATAACAGGAGCACCGAAGGTCCTATCGACTTCAAACTTTCAGGGTAGGTTTCTGATCAAAATGCGACGGTTAAGTTCGTTAACGGGCAAAATCGGCCGGACGGTTTAGGAGTTATAGACATTTAAAATTTTGAGGTTATTTCCCTGATATTTCAGGAACTAAAGAAGATGTTGAATCGAAACTTGGTAGTCAGTTCGAGGATATAAACGCGCAACTTTTGGCAAAATTCTGTTATGATCGAAATGTTGGTAATTTTTGAAAAAATATTTCTTTTAATTTTTTCGAAAAAAAAAATTTTTTTTCGTGAACTATTCATCAGATTGCAACAAAAACTTGTACTAACGTCAATTGTAGTATTTTGCAACATTGTGCAAAATTTTGGCTCTATACGATACCAATTTCTGGAGATATAAGACAAAATGTGTCAAATTTCTTGGGTCTCTCTCAGTATTTTCATCGATTATTATATAATAATCTCAATAATATTAAGGTATTCAACATGATACTGCTTTTTTTCTTTACTGGTCAGTACGGGCCACAAGGAAGATGAACATGCGCCCAATAGCTCCTGTCCACAGGGCTTGAACCAATTTTTCATACGGAGACTGCGCAGAGTTAATGTCACGCGATAAATGTCGCAGGAGAGATTTCGAGAATAGGGCCCCAGAGACAATAGAATCCTTCTATTTCTCTATGAGAACCATGGGGTGGAAACTCTCTCACTAAAGTCTGGTGCTGGTCCCTTAGAATAGTTCGATTAGTTCGAATCACAGCCCACTATAGAGATATAGTAGGTTGTGGTTCGAATAATCCCACACAAATTTGAGGATGTCTCTGCCTTCGCTCGATTTGTGGATCACGTGAAGTTTCATCAGCTGATCTGTGATCAGCTGTCCCGCTGTCCGCTACCGGCGTGCTTGTTTTTATTTTTACATTTCACATAGTTTTGGTGAAATCTGAGTGTTCAGTGTTGCGAAATAAACTTTTTCGAATATCAATGTTTGATGTTCGGTAAAAAACTCTAATAAGAATACAAGTAAAGTGATTAAGTGTTCTCCTAATATTGCAGACAAGGTTATGGTCTTCATGGCTAGGGGAGTTTTTCATAAATAGAAACAAACAACTTTAGCTTATTTCTTCAATCATGGTGGAATGAAACGTGATGATCTTTCCAAATTACTTGAAGATATTGTTAGATCGTGGGCCTCATGTCGTGGCACTTCTTTGTGATCAAGGTTTTGCAAATGTAGCTGCTATAAATAGGCTATATAGAGAAACCACTGGGTGATTTTCACGTACAAAATGTTTTTCACATTATGTTGTGCATAATGATATCCATTTTTTGTATTATATTTCTCATTTGATTCTGTCCTTCTAAATGTATATTGGAGTAGAATACACTTCCACATAGTGTTGTACTCGCATAATGATAACCATTTTTTTGTACGATATTTCACATTTGATTTTGTCCTGGTAAATGAATATTGGAATTAAGGCAGCCATTCATTTAACTGCTCCTTCAAATTTGAAGGTATATAAGGATAATTTTATTGAAGAAAGTTTTTACCTCATATGCTGTATAATTAATTTTGATGTCACACTATATTTTATTTTCATTCCAAATGTATTTTTTAATTTTGATATTCTTTCTTTTTCTAATATATATGTACATTAGTTCACATGAAATGTTGAACTTAAATTCATGAATCTGATATAATTTTATTAAAGAGAGTTTTGGGATTTCATTTGTTTTCTTTCGATTACAGCGAAAACCATTGTTCCAAAAACATTGTCAAATGCCAGGTTTTTGAAGAATTATCGTCAACTTGGTTTTTGGCAGTGTTCTGGAAAACAATATAATAGAATATAGGATATATGGGAGATATATTTGAATTTCCCGCTCATTCGAGCTTCAAATAATCCCAGTGCCGCACCGCTAGTGTTGCAAGGAACAGAAATAAGGTCAGAGTGGCCCATCCACAGAACATCTATAGTATATCTTGTCTATGCACAGAACATATCGATATATTCTGTGGCTGCAAACATATCACGTGATCCACAAATCGAGCGAAGGCAGAGACATCCTCAAATTTGTGTGGGATTATTCGAACTAAAAGAACTATTCTAAGGGACCAGACTTTAGTGAGAGAGTTTCCACCCCATGGTGGTACCTCATGCCTCATTCGGTTTGGGAGAGGTAGGTGGCATATAATAGTTTGCTATTATGTATTGGTAGCACTGACCTTAATATTGGTAGACTTGTCATATATCAATTATAAAACAGAAGTTAAATATGTATGATTTCAATAAGGATTGCAATTATTATACTTGTATATAGTTAGAATTAAGATTATATTTGAAGGGTGCAAACGACGCATCTGACGTTCACTGGACTCTCGGGCGCCTCAAACCCATTAGTATATAGTTAGCGATCTTAGATCCCAAAGACCATGTACCACCCGACAGGTGATGAAGAATTTACTACCAAACCCCGACTCTCTGGCGTCTCCGAGGAGGTCGAGGTTAACGGAATATGAGTATCTGGTATAATACTCGAAGGGCTCTCATCAATTATGGTGCAACCTCAACGACGACTATATTTCCTGGAATTGCTTTAACCATGGGATCGTTTCTGTGGAATCCTATTGGTCTTAGGTGTGGTATTTTCAGCCACTAATCGTTGCACTATCCTGTGATAGAAGAAAAGCCAAAGTGCGGGGGTCATTACATATCCTCATTAGGGTAGGTACCCCGAGGCCATTGAGGGTACCAGGCAATCGGTGTAAAGGGCATTACGACGAAAACGGTAGAATTGAGACGAAGTTGTAAATAGTCATCTAGATATATTGTAAATAAAGTTTGTAAAAATCAGAACCAGTGTTTTGAAAACGAAAAGCAGCGAAAGACGAAATGTTAGGAGCGATTAGGGATTGCAATCCGTTCGGATTTTACCGGATTTCCAAGAATCCAGCCGGATTGATCAAATCAAGACTATTTTCTGTTTTATGTCCAGAATGAACTGCAAGTTAGAAAATCCAATGTGATTGTACTTCGAAAGTATTGAAAAACATATAAACAAAATAAACTTTATATCTAGCGTAATGAAGAACAAATAAAATTTAAATATCAAAACTAGTTTCTCAGTCTCACTTCTAGATTTCACAGTAACAAAATATTAAATGAATAATAAAATTCTAATAACAGAACGAGCTTCTCAGTCTTACACTTCCAGTTTTCACAGCAACAAAATATCGAATAAATAAAGTGCATACTATAAAATTGAGATCATCTGTCTATTGTATTGCACAATAATAATGTTTATTTAGAAACAAATATGGTTCGACAAACATGCATACAGTTATAACCAATGGAATTCTTCATAAACAATCTTTCTCACAAAAGTGATGCCACTTGTGCGTGAGTTTTTTTCCCACTTTGAATTTTTGAATCCGATGTCCCTATTTATACTATTACATATATCCCATATCGAAAAATAAACAACTTTTAATTCTTAAAAGACAACAACAAACAAAAGACAACATCTTAAATATAGTGATTTCGATTAAAGAACTTGTTCCACTTTATCTTCGAATCAATAAATTATTTATTTCAATGATCTTACTAAAAGTCAATTTTGGTTTTGGAAAAATGGTTCTTAAAAAACAAATGGTGTTTATTGAGTTATCTGTAGTCGGCTCCTTATGAAGCTACTAATATAGCCTGCGGCAGAAGCCCTTTCTGCTCCCACACTTGTTGGTTTTATTGTCAAAAATAATCATGAAGAGAGAGAAGAATTAGGCACTAAACAGGGTCAGTGATGTAGTAGAGTCGGTAAGGCCTATTAAGGAGGGGGGAGAATTTGAAATTCCAGAGTAATCGGCGTTAATATCTTGCAACGATATTGCTCTTCTATGGAGAAATGAAGGGGACGATACGCTTATGTTTTAATCATTTGTGTGAATTAAAATGCGTCGTACACCAGGTGACCAGCGTGAGCCATTAAACATGGATTGATATCGGATTGATGGTCCCGATTGATGAAATATTAATGTGCTTAGTCAGTCCACATCAGTCTCATCGTGATCAAGGTCACGGACTGAACTGATGTGAGCTTGACCGAGTAATCTCCGTCTTACAAATCATTGAAATATATTGATCATTAGTCAAAGTCTTGACGTAACGTGATATATTTATATTGCTATTTATTCCATGAAATCTTCTTTGCGATGATTTTCATTATTTCATAATTAAATATGTGGAAACATTTGTTACAAATCCCAAAATCCAATGCATTTGAACTTGTTGAGGATATTGTACATGTTCAATTTTTATCTAGTTATATTTTATTTATTAGAAAAATATCAAATATAGAAACTACAAAAATTGAATTATTTGAGAACGGAAATCTTAACGGTTAATTAGTTATCTGAGTGAGAAGTGCTGTTCCTTTCAAAATCCAGTAGTATTGGCTTTTTGTACTAGGTAAGAGAACTGCTATGACGAAATTAGTACTATGTCCAGTAGTGGAAAGAACTCCAGCTCTCACCGATGTTTTATATAAAGGGCATTCATATCTTGGATCAGGATCTGGCATTTTAGTTGTCGGCACCATTCTTACAGCTGGTAAAGAGGGATTTATTTCTCCTGAAAAAATCACATTAAGATATCAAGGAATAGAATTGAATACAAGGATTTATTTCTACTTATTCGGTAATTATGAGCTTATGCAGCTTATGGACACATTACAAATAAAGTAGGAAGAAAGATAAAGTTCTTGCTGAATCACAAAGTATCTTGTTTATTTATTTCCTCTCTGTACCTTGAAATAGCTACTTCGATTATAGGCTTTCAAAATATATAATATTTAATTGAAAATAAAATTGTGCTTTCAAACTCTAGAATTTCGGTCAGCAAACGACATAATATGGCCAAATTTGACCCTAATTTTAAGGATCTCAAAACCTTGGGAGGGCGAAAATATACAGGGTGTTTCAGAATAAGATGCTTATCCTTAACGGTGTTTTAATCCTTAGGTTCTAATTAATCTATGTCTTCTTAACTTTTGAGTTACACAGCTTTTCAAAATGTTATACCTTTTTAAACGTATCATGGTAAATTTTACTTTACGCCTGAATTTCTGCCAATGGCTCCGTCAGGCCGCTCGTATACCAACACGACGAGACCGCAACGCGACTGCGACGATACTTTTTAACGAGGAATTTACGTCGCATCGCCGTATCTTTGGTGTGGGCGCTTCTATCACACACCACGTACCGCGACTTCTAAGCGACACGAAGTCGCGGTCGCGTTGCGGTATCGTAGTGCTGGTATACGAGCGGCCTAAAATGGTTACCGACAATTCCCAATTTGACTCCAATATGATATTCACAAACGAAGCAAATTTTTCAAGAAACTCCAAAAGAAATTTTCACAACAATTATTTCTGTGCTGAATAAAATCCGCATTCAAACAGGGAATACTGGTATAGTCACTTTCAATAGCTCATCTAAATTATTTGCGTTTTTGTTGAAGTTATTTAATGTTATTTCTATTAATTTAAATTTTATAAATTCATTAACTACATATATGTATATATGTATAATCAAATTTAATTATTTTTATTTTTTGTATGGGAAACCGTTCGTCGGACGAAAAGAGATCAAGATATAAAATTTACCCCTACACGAATGGATACTCTAAAAATAATTTTTATTTGAAGAAAAAGTAGTGGCGTTCATAATTTTTTCCAAAAATCCTGTACGAATGTCACAGGTTGAAAAATTTTAAAATCTTCCACTTCAAAAAATGGCCAAAATTCAAAAATAAATTTCTTAAGCTACAAAAGTCATGATAAAAAAACTTTTCTTTTTTGAAACCTCTTAACAATCTGTTACGTTGAGAGGTTTAGGACATGGGTTTATTAGACGGAGGTTACACGGTTAATCTGGTACCAGTCTCGCATCAAATCAATCATGGATTGATATCAGATTGACGGGAAATTGATGGATTGATGGAATATTAATGTGCTTCTACAGTCCATCAATCCGCATCAGTCTCATCGTGATCAAGGTCACGGACTGAACTGATGTGAGATTGACGGAAGATTGACCGTGTAACCTCCGTCTTAGAACTTTTCGTCATAAAATCAGCAAGGATTCAAACCCAAGGATCAGCATCTTATTTTGAAACAACCTGTATGGGGCACGAAATACGAACAGAGCTGTTTCAAGTGGTATTCTTGCTCCACGAGCACAAATTTGATAGCACTGTCTAGTTCATAGCTATAGTTAGTTTTGCACGGCGAAGAAATTCATTAATTTCTTCTCTCAATAGTCAGTACTGCCCCGGTTGAGCAGCCTGATAAGTTCCCCATGTGATATCTCTGAGATGTTACTGGGTTGTGTTCGAAAATTAACTCCACGGAGTAGAGTTTTTGAAGGTGTGACAGATTTACTGTGGAGTTTACTCTGACACTGACAGTGACAGTGACAGAAGTTGCTAATATCGGAAAATAGGTTATGTTGGTTTAAGAAAGAACCTATTAGGCAATCTAGACCACGTGACTTATCAACTGCCAATATGGCGTCTGGTTGGCAAACAAAGGTAAATACTGCTCTTGGAGCTAAGATTTTGAGTCACTCTTCATGGTATTTGCACTATTTGCTGAGCATTTTAATCATTATTCTTACGTCTGCTTACATCTTACGTGTCAAATCGAGTATTTACGGTGTTACAACATGCAAAGTACATATTTAAAGAAGTTATTGCACGAAAACCCAGACGTTGGTCAAAGGTAAATATGAAATATTTATTGTAATTGCAATTTTTGTTGCCGAGTTAACTTTACATAAATCCTAATTTGTTCGCAGGTATATGATGAAGTTGGCAATGATTAACAATTTGGACCCCTTTACATTTACCACTGCTGATATAGATTACAGTATTAATGGCATTCCAGCAGTAGATTATGGGGATATATTTGCTTACCTTGTGTTAACTCACAGTTTCTACACATATGAACAGATGAAGGCCTACAAAGCCCTTGATGCCCATAAGTATTTTGCAGCAGGTTTTGTCTTGAAAGTAGGAACAAAGATTGTGAATGATTTTCATGTCATGGTTGGAAAGGTAATATTATAACTTCAGAATGATCTATTTCAGGGTTTCTCAAACTTTTGGCTCCATGAACCCCTGTTAAAGTTTCCAGACGATAGCGAACCCCTGAGTAAATAATTAGCCACCATATTATGTTCCGTATGTGCCTGCCAGTCATCAACCCAGCCTTATGTAAATTTTGTTGCTAAACCTCTAGGGGTTTGCATACCCTTCTTTGAGAATCCCCGATCTATTTCACATATTAAATCAGAGTGATTATAACTATATCATGTTTATAATCATATACAAGTTTTAATGATGTGTTTTCTATATATCATACCGAAGATGTCTATATCCTAAACATTCTATTTTTTTTAGGTAAAACACTCACAAAGAGCCAATGTTAAACCACTTGAGGTTTGGTGTATTATCACCAAAGATGGTTCAATTTCCAATGGCCACTGTACATGTATGGCAGGAAATAGTGAAGTGTGTAGTCACGTTGGTGCTTTACTCTTTGCTGCTGACTATGCAAACCGCAATAAAGTTATCGTTTCATGTACTGATGTAGCTGCTTTATGGCCTATGCCATCACTTTCCACGGTTGTTCCCATTGTCCCAATAGCAGAAATGAACTTTGGTACAGTGGCTGGTCCAATGCAAAATAATATTTCTATCTCCCCAATGTCCAAAGAAGGCGTCATAAATTTATTGAGGCGAATTGAGAGTTTGGAACAGATTGCGAGTATAATGAGGATTGTGCAACCATTTGCAAGCGAACTACAGGTAGCCTCAAATGTCAGTTTACCAACTGTATTTAATGTTTTTGAAGAAAGGTATATTGCCAAAAATCATGTACAACTGATGGAAATATCGAAAACCATCGATATATCTCTGACTACAGAGCAGATATCATTAATTGAGCAGCATACCAGAAGACAACATGCTTCTAATAATTGGTATGCACAAAGAGCAGGACGCATAACTGCTTCGAAATTTAAATCTGTTTGCAGAACCAACAAAGAATCACCCTCTATAACGCTCATTAAAAGCATATGCTACCCAGCAAATGCTTTATTTCATTCAAAAGCCACAGACTGGGGATTACAGAAAGAATCTGTTGCTGTTGAAGAATATATGAAAGTCATGGAAGAAATACATGAAGAGTTTGTTATTAATGATGTGGGAATATTTGTAAGTGCAAAGTGGCCACAATTGGGAGCTTCTCCAGACAGGATAGTGTATTGTCAATGTTGTTTGAAAGGAGCGTTGGAGGTAAAGTGTCCTTACCTTCTGTATACGAATGGCACTAAAGACATTAAGGAGTATTGTAAAAGTAAAAACTCTTGTGTAGTCTCAATAGACGATAAAATTACTTTAAAAAAAGATCATTCGTACTATTACCAAGTGCAGATGCAAATGTTTGTTTGTAATTTGCAATATTGCGATTTTGTAATTTGGTCTCCATACATTTTGTTCAAAGAGCGGATATTTCCAGATCTGGATTTTTGGGATCAAAATTCCCAAATTGCTTTGAAGTTTCATTCTGAAATTATTATGCCCGAACTATTGGGTAGATATTTCACTCGAAGTGAAGGATCGGTAAAACTAAAATATTGGTGCAAATGTAAGGGTGTTGATGATGGAACGCCAATGATCAGTTGTGACAATGATGACTGCGAAATAAAATGGTTCCACTTCAAATGTGTAGGACTTTTGGATACACCAAAGACAGAATGGTTTTGTGAATTCTGCACCCAAGAATTTACTTCAGTATCCAATTAATGATTGTTCCTGTTAAAATTTCATTGAAAACATTGTTCAATAAAAAATACCTTAAGACAATATATGTATATTCACTATTATAGTCACTTTTATTTTTTTAGTCATTAAATATATAATTGTGAAAGTTTTCTATTTTTGTAATGCATGAATATCCATCTATTTCATAAAAAAACAAGCCCAATGTTTTGTTTCAATTATAATTATGAATAATGCGGTTGGCTCAGTGGTAGATCGTTCAATACTGTGGCTAGGAAATAAATTTTCTAGTTGCCTACACAGAACACAACTGATTCTCCTTACTTGCTCAAGAGCTTATGAGGGGTCTCCTTGGGGAAGATCTAGGAGTATCAGTATAATAATTAATGAAAATAAATCACTGCAATATTATTTCCAATATATTAATTAATTATTTGCACATTAATGTATAAATATATATAATGAATTGGTTTTTCTTAGAAAAGTAAGTACGGATCAACAATACAATTGAGTTTCTTTAAAATATCTTTTTTATTATTCAAACATACAAATACAAGAACTCTATTACAAAATATTTACAGTGAAACTTACCTGGAACAAAGAAACTACATTTTATGCTGCTAATTACAATCTTATTCGAAAAATAATAGGTTTATTTAACAATAACTGTAAATTCACATTGATTACAATTTCCTACCCAATCAACGAAACGATACAGGGAGCGATTTATTTAATAAATTTTAATTTTTATTACAATTAAAAAAAAACATTTTTAAAATTTGCCCTATAATTAATCAGATTAAAAAAAAATTACTTGAAATTATGTAGAAAGTATTGGAGGTGTTAAGTTTATTAATGCACTGCATACTGTTACAATTTTATCAAGAATGCATATTTCATTATTCCCTACTTTCAACATACTTATTGGCAAGGGTCCTTGGAATATCCTAAATTTATTTTTAATGACACCGATAACTCTTTCAACATGAATTCTCACATGTGCAATGTGTCTCGTTTTTTCTATTTCCAGGGGATGTAACTGACTTTTTCCCTTCGTAAAAGCAGGAATAACTAATTTCGCTCCAATAATGCCTAATGTATCTTCTATAAGAAATCCTCTGTCTGCCAAGACCACATCACCAGGTTTTATATTATCACAAAAATCCCCTAATTCTACCAACTGTTTGTCAGAAGTTCGACCACCCCAACCCTTACTAATATAGCTGATTGTTCCCTGTGGGGTGATGCCAATTAGAAATTTTACGGTGTGATGATGTTTGTAATTTGACCAACATTGCTGCTGTGTCAAATAATTTTCTGGTTTTTGAATGAATACTTCGAAACAGTCAATAATTACTGTTGTTTTTTCTTGAAATGCCTCCTTGAAACACAGAGGAATATTTAATTGTGATTCTGGCTTATCTGGCCAAATTATTAAAATTTTTAATTTCACGTACATGATATGAATAATTTTCTGAAAATAAGTTGACGCTGTGGTGGCAGACACTTTGAACATAAAAGCTATGTTTTTAAAATGCAAATTCAATCTTAATTTTACTAACGTGAGTAATAGTTGATTGAAAGGACTGAGTACTGTTGTCGATGTTGCTGAAATGTCAGGTTCTATCTCTGGAAAAATAACCTTTTTGACGAAATCATAGTCATATCCACAATAATATTTCCACTTATGTACATTATCAGTACTATCCATCAGTCCCAGGGGAGAGTTTTCAACTTTCTTTTCCAATTCTTGTAATTTTGTAGAGGCAAAGTTGAGCTGTTCCAGTTTTGTGGCTAGCATGGTCATAGTGAGGTCTGTTTGTGTAGCACAGCCTTCCTCTATGCCTTCCTCTACTTGCTCTACATCCGCCAAATGACTTTCTTCGTTGAACTACAAAATAAATTGGAAATGTTAAATATTTTCAATAGGTATACAATCATAAAACAAAAATTGGCAAGAAATATCTTCGAAGATTTTTTCTTGGAAACTTACCTGATCACTTGGTTCCAATGCTTCATGACTAAATTTTGTTCTTTTGCCTGCCCTCAAATTTCGCTCCACATCGGCCTTGCGCTTTGAATGGACTGTAGATTCATGACCCAGGTGCTGTGATGGGACCCAATCCGGATGATTTTCATCACTCAAAGCACTAGGTTTTCCTACAAATTGAATCAATTATAAGTTTGTATTGAAAATACGATATTTTTGCAGGAACTGAAATAACGTACAAAATTTACACAAATACTTTTTTCTTCAAGCTTGTATAAAACTGTAAAATCAATCAGTTTCACGTATATATAAATACACAATTAAATATTTTAATATTAGGTAGGAACCTACCTGTTATGAAATGTCTGCTACATATCCTTTGGTTTCTTAAAATTGAGTCAGTTAGATCTTCCCTCTTGATGGCTGCTAACCACATTTCCCTTCGTTTTCTCGAAAGGTCGTTAATATGTGGATAATGCACTGAGTTTTTCACAGTAGGTATGCGAAAAAAACTAAGCATATGGTCCCGATCTGCACGCGCACGGCTTCCACAATCAACCATAATACATGTTACAGGCATGTTTCGATCGATTGAAAACTGATTTGTCACTATGCACTGTATATTTTACAAATACTAAACGGAATTATACACCAATCACTCTTAAACTCTCTGAAAAAGCTTCAAAAATCAAGGAAGTTAAACAAGTAAACGACATGTAAACAAGCGTGTTTGCCAACCAAGCGCCATATTGAATTATTTTGACAGGTCGTTAGATTGTCTAATTATTATTGTTTTCTTCACATATATGTAACTCTAATCATAAATATATATTGTGAGCAGTATTAAAACTATTAAATTACCTCACAGAACATTCATGAAACAGTGAGACAAAGATACTATATTTTCCGTCCCACGAGTTATGTCAATTTTGACAGGAGTAAAATGAACTCGGAGTCGAATACTCTGATGGCGTATTCCATTGGCAGCACCAGTGCTGCACTGAGCACGCACTGAGTGCAAAAAATGTTGCACTGGACGTCAAAATGTGTCAAAATGCTTGACGAAATTCCCCAATGGAATACGATTCATGCACTCAGTGCCATCTCAGTGCGCACGAGTTCTACCAATGGAATACGCCATGACATTTCGACCGACAGTCATGGAGTAAAATTTACCCAACCTTTCAGTTTTCTAACGCAATGGAGTAAATATTACTCTACGGAGTTAATATTCTAACAACAACCCTGAGATTATCCCCTGTAGAGGACATTTGGAAGTGATAGAGATGAAGTCTGGGCGATGGTGGCGACCTCACTGCGATATCGCAGCGATGCTCTCAAAATATTCCCCGCGTTGAGCAGTTAGAGAACTTCCCCATTAGATATCTCTGTGGTGTTACTGGTCTCATCCCCTGTGGCGGAAATATGGAGCTCTTGGTGACCTCCCAGCGATATCGCAAAAGGCGTCAGAATATCCCGGAAAGAACTCGCCGAGATATCTCTGGGAGGTCCCTGTGATACCTGGGTTGTTCTATTTTAATAACAAGATTCGCGTGAAGTTAGGGGTACCAACATCTGTTTCCTCCCATAAATTATCGGAAAAGCTTTAAAACATGAACCAGTGGTCGTTGAGGTTGTTGTTTGGAAGTTCTAGTTGTGTTTTGTGGTAGAAAACGAGTGAAGTTCAGAATCGAGCCGCAGCTGCTTTTGTTGTCGTCTGGATAGTTGCTAGGTTAGAATTTTATAGTTGGTATTACTGTTATTTCGTTATTTGGCATTTATCTTCATGAATTTCTTCGCCCATGTAAAACGACACACTTCATGAAGAAATTCGTGAATAAATTCATGACGAACTTCACGAAGAAATTCATGAATTTCTTCACCGTGTAAAACTAGCTTAACGTAACCCGCGGACATATCGACTCTTACTGAATTAAATATAAACAAATTAAAACTGGCGATATTTACCTGGTTTTGCATCTACAAGCAACTGCTTGTTGAGATCCCATCTACCAGCATCTATGTATAGGCCATGTATTATAACCCCATCCTTGGGTGCTTTCAGAGGAAGGTACACTTCAAAATTCTAAAAAAATTATAGTATTCTGTGTAAATGAAAAAAATTCCAAGGCAATTAAAATTATTTAGTGGATTTGAAATAACTACATCTATATGCAAGAAAGTGGATGAATAAAATCAATATCATTGAATGGAATGCAATTCAATCTAAGGAGTACAAAAAATTAGAAATCAGAACTATCTGATTATTCTGTGTTACTATCCTAATGAAAACCTTCAACATGAACAGTATTATTTTCATTATACCGGGTGACCCACCACAGAAGCGGAGCTCGTTTTGAGGTAGTAAATGAAGATATTTTGAGAATATTTTTTTGTGATGTGTGTAGGGTGTTCAAAAGCACAATATAAAATTATATACAATTATATACAATAATTATATCATATTAACAGGGTGTTCGAAAACAAAGATAAAGTTATATTTTTTTAAATGTAACAACCTCTATTTGATCTAAAAATGGGTCCAAGCCCTGTGGACAGGAGCTTTCTGGCGCTCTAGTTCAAACAGACAAATTATATCTCCGAAAGTATTGGTTTCTCATATCAATGTATTCTTATGATAGAACTGCATCATAAAGGAAATTCAATTCAAATAATAGTTTATTTATCAAGATTAAATGAGCAATCTGAGAATGAGAACTGCACCATGGAAGAAATCAAATTAAAATAGCTGAACTGAATTTGACTCTCTCTTACAGAACAGGATGAAATGTACGAGTATGAACACAGATCATATAATAAAGCTTAGATAGAATAATTATAGCATTCTGTGAAAACATAGAAGTACGATTCATTATTGAAATTTAGAAAAATCTCCGAAAGTATTAGCTTGTTGGAGTTGAAAATGATATCGATGGATTTTAATGGTGAAACTGCATCTTAAATAGAAATTGAATTTGAAATTTTTTGCTTAAAAAAAAATTTTTTTTTTCGTTACTCCAAAACCATCTGGCCTATTTTGCCCAATAACGAACTTAACCGAGATATTCATCTCCCTAAACTTATCTGAAAATTTCAACTGCCTAGCTCATTCCGTTCGAGAGTTATTGTAGGAATTCTTTTTTTTTATTTTGAAATTTTTTTTTGACACTTTGCGGTAACCTGGTCAATACAAAACTTCACATGCGTAT
This sequence comes from Halyzia sedecimguttata, assembly GCA_937662695.2. NCBI lineage: Eukaryota > Metazoa > Arthropoda > Insecta > Coleoptera > Coccinellidae > Halyzia > Halyzia sedecimguttata. The sequence goes on from OW569411.2 coordinate 123,499,504, forward strand.
AAAGGTCATGATTCTACAATTTGATGCTAAATTTCAGATAGATCGAGTGATCGGTTTCGGAAATATTCATAAAAAAAGTGTTTTACTAAAATCGGCCATAACTCCGAAACCGCTTGATGGATTTCGCCCATTAACGAACTTGTCCGAGATATTTACGCTCCAAACCCACCTTGCAAATTGCAATCCTCTAACTCCTTTCGTTCGAGGGTTATCGTGCCTACGGCCGGCCGGCCGGACACAATCGATTTCGACCTCGGATTCTTGATCAGTGAGTCGAACCAAATCGTTTGAGACCATTTTCAGCCAAAAATTCGAAAATTACAGACATTTGGGCAAATTGATAAGCACTCAGTTTCGAGGAACTAGAGCGCCAAATGGTGTAATTCCCTTTCCGGGATTTGAGCCCGCCTTCTCTCGTTCCGAAACCTCGACGGTTTAGACCGCCGGGCTATCGGGCTCCTCGTACGATGTTGTCGATCTCCGGTATTAGAATAAAACGTCTGTACTTACCTGAGATATAGAGAGAGAGAGATAAACTTTATTGGATGGGTCCAAATGGCTATAGACCTAAGTCTTCCTGCCTGTTACAAAAGTTCATACAATTACAATTTAGGTACTTCATATTTGGTGTTAGTATGGATGTATATTAATTTAGGTTCATTAAAAATTCAAATAAAGGTGTTTCTGGAAATTTTCTTTTTGGTATGGTGTTCCTGTCGTATCTGTGAATAAGAGGTTGCAGGTTGCATGATATCTCTGTTGTATATATATATATTCTTTTGAACTTGAGCATTACAATTTGTTTTTTATCTAACAATAAAGCATGTGTATGAAAAAAGTGTTAGCAGAGGTTAGTGTAACGGGGTACCATATAATTTGATATATGATACTAGAGCTTAGGGAAAAAACCTCAGCAAAAAAAAACCCCGTTAGTGTTGTGATTTATGAAAATTGAAATTGTTAACAAAATATGCTGAAATATTAAATATTGAAGGGCATCTTTTTCTTTATTATCGCTTCTTCCTTCAACAAGCAGAGAAGATTCTCCAAGGTACCCGAAACTCTGTTGTGCTGTTCTGATATGAATTTTTTGTCCAATCTATTCATTCTGTTCAGAATAGGTTCAATTCCGGTCATTTCATACAACGTATGATTAGGGGGGTTATGCAGGGGGTTGTTCCAGGTGTCGTACCTGGGATATATATTCTTAATTTTTACTTTTCGACATCAAATCGCCACATGGGGGTTTATTTGAGGGTTTTCTACCCTTATCTTCGTTTTTCGTCAACTTTCAGGCCCGAAAACTGCCTAGAACGCCCGTTTCAGGCCCCGTCTCTCTTAGTCGATTTTGACGTTTCTCGAACCAACTATTAGCAAGGAATTAGACAATGGTCACGTTCAGCAGAACCAACAGTTGCGGAACAGTTGTCACATTTCGATGATTTTTCTGCCGAACGGTACGCTCACTTTGGAACATGTTGAGTAGCGGTTGTCATTTTAAGGAGCGTAGATTTTTTCCGCTCAGTATCGGTAACATGTTGTAAGTTTGACAGTTGTGACATTTACTTTAAAAATAAGGAGCGAAAAAATGGACACTGGACATATATTTTCGACGGAAAGAATTACCTGCATTTCGGGACATCTAAAATGGTCTTTGAATAAATCACCCATATATTGAGGGATTGTCTCTTCATAAAAAATCTGATTCCTGGGAACAATTTCTCTGTTTTCATCTTCTAAAGAAGGCAGAGGTTGGGCCAATAATTCAACAAGTTCACTTCTTATGTTGGCCGTAATATTATCATCTTCGAAGAGTAATGAAATGATATTTGGATTCATGATTGAATATTTATTTTTGTGACAGGCAATCAAAAAAATTCGAATCACCTAACCTCAACTTCAAACATCTGTGATTTCCTGACAAAAGGAGCTGTCCGGGTTTACTGCTGTCCGTTCGGCAGAACACGATACCGCTACCTATCGGTAGCGTAGCGGTTCATGCTACCGATCTTTCTGCTGAACGCCCTTGTCTATGCTGAACGCGACCAATGTCATTTCTCAGGAAAATAAGTTGACATTATGACAATTCATACATAGAATAATTATATAATTCTGTGAATACGATTCTTTATTGAAATTTTGAAAAATCATATCTCCGAAAGTATTAGCTTGTTAGAGTTAAAAATTATATCATTGGATTCTTATGGTGAAACTGCTTATTGAAAAAAATTTAATTTGGAATTTGTTATGTCAAAAAAAATTTTTTTTTGTTACTCCGAAACCATCTGTCCGATTTTGCCCAATAACGAACTTAGTCGAGATATTTATCTCCCACACCTTCTCTGAAAATTTCAACTGTCTAGCTCATTCCGTTCGAGAGTTATCGCGCCTACGGCCGGACCGGCCGGACAGAATGAATTTCGACCACGGATTCTTGACCAGTGAGTCGAACCAAATCGTTTAAGACCATTTTCATCGAAAAATTCGAAAATTACAGACATTTGGGCAAATTGATAAGCACTCAGTTCCGAGGAACTAGAGCGCCAAAAATGGAATGGCAAGCCCAAATTATGATCAGTTTCTTCAGATCACTTTATACCTTATAAGCACCATTTACGAGCAAATGGCGAAAAATTTAAAATATGGAGTTTTTCAAACAGCAATTAATGCAGAAACCAGTTACGCCAGCAATGCAGACAGTATTTTCTCGAGTAGACATATTGGCTACTCCTATACAGAAAAACAAAATGAACTCTGGAATATACAGAGTGATTATAATTAATTTTCAAACATCAACTACAAATAATGGTCAAAAATCGCTGAGAAACTATCAGGTTTAGGTGTAGGAAAACCTTATGAAGATAGTTTCGAAATTTGTTTTTACGTTCAACGAGATATAGAAATACCGGGTGTGCCATTTGAAATAGGAAAGTTTTTTATCATTATTTGTAGTTGATGTTTGATGATTAATTATGATCACTCTGTATATTCCAGACTAATTTTTTTTCTCTGTATAGGAGTAGCCAATATGTCTACCCGAAAAAATACTGTCTGTATCGCTAGCGTAACTGATTTCTTCATTCATTGCTATTTGAAAAACTCCATATTTTCATATATTCTAAGGTATAAAGTGATCTGAAGAAACTCATCATAATTTGAGCTTGCCATTCCCTTTTTGAGGTCAAATACAGGGTGTTACATTTGAAAGAATTTTAATTTGGGATATATCTTTGTTTTCGAACACCCTGTATTTATGAAAATAAATTTTAATTATGCTACCCTACACAACAAAAAATATTCACAAAATATCTTCATTTACTCCATCAAAACGAGCTCCGCGTCTGTTGGGAGCCACCCGATATGTTACTTTTTAAATATCATCATTAGGTATCTTCAAAAGTATTTCATTAGTGCTCCTTCATTACTGCTAGACCTTGCACCATCATTTGGTATGAGATTACCACAAATAATACTTGATCATTTTAGTATAATAAAATTCACAAATATGATCTGAAAGTGCTTAATCTCCTATTATAAATTTCTCGAATGATTTTTTCATTCATATATCGGAATATTTATTCACCTCTTTACCAATTTCATCATGTGCCTCTTTGACTACTTCTTGATCTATTAATACTTGCTGGACGTTGAAATCAAATCTCAACTGATCGATAGGTAAGTTATATTTTCTTGCGTGTGTTTGTAGTGTTCCTGTCAGAAATCCTTGCGGAAAAAAGAATCCAGAAATCCAGTAAGATGTTGGATGTCCTGATCTGACCCAAATCTTCAATAGAAAATTTTTTTGAATAGGTATCGGTGAAAATTTCGATGGAAATGATGAATATTGCAAAATCATGAGAATGCAATTCAAATTCAATTGGATTGTCACATGAATTATTGTTCCTAGGTTTTGTGAAAGATATGATGTTCTAATCATAAAGTGTGGAAAAGCCAAATAGAATAAATTCATTATCATGGTTACTGTATATATTTATGGAAAATCCTGAAACACGTCAAATTTTGAATTGTCCTTCTTCTTCGTAAAAATGTGAACCCTACCTTCAACCCTATTCGAAACAAGGTACAACCACCAATTTTTCAAATAGAAAGTATGGGCTTGTGGTACATCGTTTGAAAGGTCGAATCAAATTAGATAAAAATAAAATCAAGTGATTAGTAAAATTTGGTACAATATCAAAAACTAAAATGTAATACAAAATGGGCAGAAAAATTATGAATGTCAATGAAGTAGATGTCCAAAGTGTTTACCGTGAACGCCTAGGCAACATCCTAACCTCAAATAAAAATGTCTTCCAACATTATTCAACATCTCAGGAGTTATCGACCCAATCGCAAGCGTTATTCAATCTTTTAGGTCATTCAAATCACGGGTGTGAATGCAGCAACGGTTTTCCGCAACGGTTTTTTCGAATTGTCTATTATCGTATCTGAGCGAAAAGAACCGCTACAATTAGGTTTTTTTTTGGAATATCATTCAATTTGAGAGTTAAATGAGTTCCACAGAAGAAAATAATTTTTCACCCCTGAAAAACACCCCAAGCTACCCCCGAAGTTGAAAAAATGCGCAGACCACTTCAAATGTCCGTTGCTGGCGATTTTTTGGTGCGAATCGTTTATTCCAACCTTACTGAACACGTTCCATATAGTGAAATATTTTGTGACACCTTAGCAACCCCTCAATCACACCCCCAAACTTGGAAAATCTCGTAATCGCTAAAACGACCGTTGCTGGCGATTTTTTGATGCGAATCGATTATTCCAAGCTTGCTGAACACGTTCCATATAGTGAAATAATTTGTGACACCTTAACAACCCCCTAAGTACCCCCCACCCCCAAACTTGGAAAATCTCGTAATCGCTAAAGCGTCCGTTGCTGGCGATTTTTTTATGCGAATCGTTTACTCCAAGCTTGCTGAACACGTTCCATATAGTGAAATAATTTGTGACACCTTAACAACCCCCTAAGTACCCCCCACCCCCAAACTTGGAAACTCTCGTAATCGCTAAAACGTCCGTTGCTGGCGATTTTTTGATGCGAATCGTTTATTCCAAGCTTACTGAAGACGATTCATATAGTGAAATAATTTGTGACACCTTATCAACCCCTCAATCACACCCCTAAAATTGGAAATTCTCTCGTATCGCTAAAACGTCCGTTGCTGGCGATTTTTTGATGCGAATCGTTTATTCCAAGCTTACTGAACACGTTCCATATAGTGAAATAATTTGTGACACCTTAACAACCCCTCAATCACACCCCCAAAATTGGAAACTCTCTCGTATCGCTAAAACGTCCGTTGCTGGCGATTTTTTGATGCGAATCGTTTACTCCAAGCTTGCTGAACACGTTCCATATAGTGAAATAATTTGTGACACCTTAACAACCCCTCAATCACACCCCCAAAATTGGAAATTCTCTCGTATCGCTAAAACGTCCGTTGCTGGCGATTTTTTGATGCGAATCGTTCACTCCAAACTTGCTGAAAACGTTCCATATAGTGAAATAATTTGTGACACCTTAACAACCCCTTAATCAACCCCCCAAAATTGGAAATTATCTCGTATCGCTAAAACGTCCGTTGCTGGCGATTTTTTGATGCGAATCGTTTATTCCAAGCTTACTGAATACCTTCCATATAGTGAAATAATTTGTGACACCTTAACAACCCCTTAATCAACCCCCCAAAATTGGAAATTCTCTCGTATCGCTAAAACGTCCGTTGCTGGCGATTTTTATATGCGAATCGTTTATTCCAAGCTTACTGAATACCTTCCATATAGTGAAATAATTTGTGACACCTTAACAACCCCTTAATCAACCCCCCAAAATTGGAAATTCTCTCGTATCGCTAAAATTTCCGTTGCTGGCGATTTTTATATGCGAATCGTTTATTCCAAGCCTACTGAACACCCCCCATATAGTGAAATAATTTGTGACACCTTAACAACCCCTCAATCACACCCCCAAAATTGGAAATTCTCTCGTATCGCTAAAACGTCCGTTGCTGGCGATTTTTTGATGCGAATCGTTTATTCCGAGCTTGCTGAACACGTTCCATATAGTGAAATAATTTGTGACACCTTAACAACCCCTCAATCACACCCCCAAAATTGGAAATTCTCTCGTATCGCTAAAACGTCCGTTGCTGGCGATTTTTTTATGCGAATCGTTCACTCATAGCTTGCTGAATACCTTCCATATAGTGAAATAATTTGTGACACCTTAACAACCCCTTAATCAACCCCCCAAAATTGGAAATTCTCTCGTATCGCTAAAACGTCCGTTGCTGGCGATTTTTTGATGGGAATCGTTTATTCCGAGCTTGCTGAACACCCCCCATATAGTGAAATAATTTGTGACACCTTAACAACCCCTCAATCACACCCCCAAAATTGGAAATTCTCTCGTATCGCTAAAACGTCCGTTGCTGGCGATTTTTTGATGCGAATCGTTTATTTCAAGCTTACTAAATACCTTCGATATAGTGAAATAATTTGTGACACATTAACAACCCCTCAATCACACCCCCAAAATTGGAAATTCTCTCGTATCGCTAAAATTTCCGTTGCTGGCGATTTTTATATGCGAATCGTTTATTCCAAGCTTACTGAATACCTTCCATATAGTGAAATAATTTGTGACACCTTAACAACCCCTTAATCAACCCCCCAAAATTGGAAATTCTCTCGTATCGCTAAAATTTCCGTTGCTGGCGATTTTTATATGCAAATCGTTTATTCCAAGCTTACTGAACACCCCCCATATAGTGAAATAATTTGTGACACCTTAACAACCCCTCAATCACACCCCCAAAATTGGAAATTCTCTCGTATCGCTAAAACGTCCGTTGCTGGCGATTTTTTGATGCGAATCGTTTATTCCGAGCTTGCTGAACACGTTCCATATAGTGAAATAATTTGTGACACCTTAACAACCCCTCAATCACACCCCCAAAATTGGAAATTCTCTCGTATCGCTAAAACGTCCGTTGCTGGCGATTTTTTGATGCGAATCGTTTATTCCAAGCTTACTAAATACCTTCCATATAGTGAAATAATTTGTGACACATTAACAACCCCTCAATCACACCCCCAAAATTGGAAATTCTCTCGTATCGTTAAAATTTCCGTTGCTGGCGATTTTTATATGCGAATCGTTTATTCCAAGCTTACTGAATACCTTCCATATTGTGAAATAATTTGTGACACCTTAACAACCCCTTAATCAACCCCCCAAAATTGGAAATTCTCTCGTATCGCTAAAATTTCCGTTGCTGGCGATTTTTATATGCGAATCGTTTATTCCAAGCTTACTGAACACCCCCCATATAGTGAAATAATTTGTGACACCTTAACAACCCCTCAATCACACCCCCAAAATTGGAAATTCTCTCGTATCGCTAAAACGTCCGTTGCTGGCGATTTTTTGATGCGAATCGTTTATTCCGAGCTTGCTGAACACGTTCCATATAGTGAAATAATTTGTGACACCTTAACAACCCCTCAATCACACCCCCAAAATTGGAAACTCTCTCGTATCGCTAAAACGTCCGTTGCTGGCGATTTTTTGATGCGAATCGTTTACTCCAAGCTTGCTGAACACGTTCCATATAGTGAAATAATTTGTGACACCTTAACAACCCCTTAATCACACCCCCAAAATTGGAAATTCTCTCGTATCGCTAAAACGTCCGTTGCTGGCGATTTTTTGATGCGAATCGTTCACTCCAAGCTTGCTGAAAACGTTCCATATAGTGAAATAATTTGTGACACCTTAACAACCCCTTAATCAACCCCCCAAAATTGGAAATTCTCTCGTATCGCTTAAATTTCCGTTGCTGGCGATTTTTATATGCGAATCGTTTATTCCGAGCTTGCTGAACACGTTCCATATAGTGAAATAATTTGTGACACCTTAACAACCCCTCAATCACACCCCCAAAATTGGAAATTCTCTCGTATCGCTAAAACGTCCGTTGCTGGCGATTTTTTGATGCGAATCGTTTATTCCAAGCTTACTAAATACCTTCCATATAGTGAAATAATTTGTGACACATTAACAACCCCTCAATCACACCCCCAAAATTGGAAATTCTCTCGTATCGCTAAAACGTCCGTTGCTGGCGATTTTTTGATGAGAATCGTTTATTCCAAGCTTACTAAAGACCTTCCATATAGTGAAATAATTTGTGACACCTTAACAACCCCTTAATCAACCCCTCAAAATTGGAGTCTCTCGTATCGCTAAAACATTCATTGATTACGATTGACAGTAATGAAATAGGTGTCAGTTCTTTTCGAAAGATCAATTAAATATTCAAACAAATTATATTTAAAACTTTTGGTTTATAACAGCCTTAATATTGCAGAAAAAAAAATAACAAACATTTGTCAGGAAATATAACAGCCTTAATATTACAAAAAAAAATTAACAAACATTTGTCAGCAAATATAAAAAACAACAAAACTTCGAAAAACTTAGGAAAAAATAGATAATTGCATCACACTTTTATAATATCACATTGGTTTTTTATAAATAGTCTAAACATATCACAGCAAGAGGAACTGGGATCACCTGAACTAGATACACATTTGCCTATTTTTTGGACCAAAAAATAAGAAATAGTTCTTGCAGAGTTGGCAAATATCTTCGAAACGGGTACAATCGCTGTGAAATTTTCTTAGACAAGATTCACAACGGTAGTCTGGAAATTCATTCTCATGTCCACAGATAATACAAAAATCATTTTGGCAAATATCTGAGCTCCCCAACAATCTTTGTCTCAAAGCACTTCTATAGATATCCATATCTGCTGGTTTCAGCAAATCTATTTTATTCATTATGGCCCAGGTGAAATATACTATGTAGACCCCGCAATTATATCCATCCCTCTGTTTGATATGGCATTTTTCTTCTATATCAAAACTAGAGTTGATCGCGGTGTTTTTGAAATTATTGTAAACACAAACGAATTTCTCAAATGTTTTCCAAAATTCCTGGGCTGTTAACCGTGATGGTCCCCTTGGATCAATAAAAGTAAATCGTTTCTGTTGGAAATTAACCATTACGAGAACCCAGTGGTTCCGACTTGCCACGGTCCCAATAATTATGGGAAGGATAAATATTGAATTATCCGATATTTCTGGGAAATCCTCAAAAAATTCCTCGACTATATCATCACAATGATAAAATATTGCGTAAGTCTGATTGGTGTTCAGTAATTGGTAATTTTTTTCGTCGGTGTGTTCTTTCAATACTGCCCTTAAACAATAGGTAAGGGCAAAGTCTGTTAACCACTGTTTCCCGTACAGGGTTTTAAAATCTTGGTATTTAAATTCTGTTGAAATTCCATCGTGAAACTTCACTACCAGATAGTTTCCATATTCTGCACATCTTTCATAGTAATTATTGTTGACCACAAGTCCATTTTCATGGAAGAGTAGTTTTCTTTGTGCAGATGTTTCGGGTGTAGATGTCTCTTCCTCGCATATTTGTGTTGCCGGCTTTATGGTTGTGGCTCCTTGTGCGTCATTGCCTACCGAAGGTATAAAACCCTTAATATCTGACTCTTCCTCTTCGGCTTTTCCAATTGAGAACCGAGATATATTCCTTGCTCTCAACAAGCTTGGAATAAACGATTCGCATCAAAAAATCGCCAGCAACGGACGTTTTAGCGATACGAGAGAATTTCCAATTTTGGGGGTGTGATTGAGGGGTTGTTAAGGTGTCACAAATTATTTCACTATATGGGGGGTGTTCAGCAAGCTCGGAATAAACGATTCCCATCAAAAAATCGCCAGCAACGGACGTTTTAGCGATACGAGAGAATTTCCAATTTTGGGGGGTTGATTAAGGGGTTGTTAAGGTGTCACAAATTATTTCACTATATGGAAGGTATTCAGCAAGCTTGGAGTGAACGATTCGCATCAAAAAATCGCCAGCAACGGACGTTTTAGCGATACGAGAGAATTTCCAATTTTGGGGGTGTGATTGAGGGGTTGTTAAGGTGTCACAAATTATTTCATTATATGGAAGGTATTCAGCAAGCTTGGAGTGAACGATTCGCATCAAAAAATCGCCAGCAACGGACGTTTTAGCGATACGAGAGAATTTCCAATTTTGGGGGTGTGATTGAGGGGTTGTTAAGGTGTCACAAATTATTTCACTATATGGAACGTGTTCAGCAAGCTCGGAATAAACGATTCGCATCAAAAAATCGCCAGCAACGGACGTTTTAGCGATACGAGAGAATTTCCAATTTTGGGGGGTTGATTAAGGGGTTGTTAAGGTGTCACAAATTATTTCACTATATGGAAGGTATTCAGCAAGCTTGGAGTGAACGATTCGCATCAAAAAATCGCCAGCAACGGACGTTTTAGCGATACGAGAGAATTTCCAATTTTGGGGGTGTGATTGAGGGGTTGTTAAGGTGTCACAAATTATTTCACTATATGGAACGTGTTCAGCAAGCTTGGAGTAAACGATTCGCATCAAAAAATCGTCAGCAACGGACGTTTTAGCGATACGAGAGAGTTTCCAATTTTGGGGGTGTGATTGAGGGGTTGTTAAGGTGTCACAAATTATTTCACTATATGGAACGTGTTCAGTAAGCTTGGAATAAACGATTCGCATCAAAAAATCGCCAGCAACGGACGTTTTAGCGATACGAGAGAATTTCCAATTTTAGGGGTGTGATTGAGGGGTTGATAAGGTGTCACAAATTATTTCACTGTATGAATCGTCTTCAGTAAGCTTGGAATAAACGATTCGCATCAAAAAATCGCCAGCAACGGACGTTTTAGCGATTACGAGAGTTTCCAAGTTTGGGGGTGGGGGGTACTTAGGGGGTTGTTAAGGTGTCACAAATTATTTCACTATATGGAACGTGTTCAGCAAGCTTGGAGTAAACGATTCGCATAAAAAAATCGCCAGCAACGGACGCTTTAGCGATTACGAGATTTTCCAAGTTTGGGGGTGGGGGGTACTTAGGGGGTTGTTAAGGTGTCACAAATTATTTCACTATATGGAACGTGTTCAGCAAGCTTGGAATAATCGATTCGCATCAAAAAATCGCCAGCAACGGTCGTTTTAGCGATTACGAGATTTTCCAAGTTTGGGGGTGTGATTGAGGGGTTGCTAAGGTGTCACAAAATATTTCACTATATGGAACGTGTTCAGTAAGGTTGGAATAAACGATTCGCACCAAAAAATCGCCAGCAACGGACATTTGAAGTGGTCTGCGCATTTTTTCAACTTCGGGGGTAGCTTGGGATGTTTTTCAGGGGTGAAAAATTATTTTCTTCTGTGGAACTCATTCAACTCTCAAATTGAATGATATTCCAAAAAAAAACCTAATTGTAGCGGTTCTTTTCGCTCAGATACGATAATAGACAATTCGAAAAAACCGTTGCGGAAAACCGTTGCTGCATTCACACCCGTATTCAAATCAAAGGGGTTTAATTTTGTACACAATGCTCTTCACAATTTCACATATTCCCATAAAAAGAAATCTGATGGGTTAAGATCAGGGGATCGCGCTGGCCATTCGATCGTGCCTCGCCTTAACTATCCATCTATTTGGAAATATTGCGCCGAGGTACTACCGGTCATTGCGTTGGTAATGTGGTGGTGCTCCATCATGTTGGAACCATATCGTATTCCGTGGAACTTGAAGATTTCCTTGATCAGGATATAAATTTTCCAAAGTTGGAACGACATAATTTTGAAGTAGTGCTAAATAATTATCGCCATTTAAATTGTCCTCAAGGAAAAAGGGGCCTATGATATGGTTTCGATCCTTTCCTGTCCAAACAATTGCTTGTGTTCCTCCCTCATCCAGTGAGGATTTTCGGTAGACCAGTAGCGGCAATTTTGACGATTAGCATAGCCGTTGGGAGAAAAAGTGTACTCATCAGAAAACAAAACGTCTACTAATTGGATAATATTGTTATCCAACATGTCCATCATTTGTTCACAAAACTAATTTCTCCTATCAAAATCGTCTTCCAAGAGCTCCTGGGTAGGTATCATCTTAGAGGGATGCATATTATTTTGTTTTATTATATGTTTAGAATCGATGTATGGCTAACGTTGAATGTTGTGGAGGCAAATCTACTCGATTTATGTGGATTTTCTTCAAAGTCAAGCATCACACATCCTCACACAGTGTATTAGCAGTTGCTTTTTAATCTGCCTTACATGCCCAAACTCGCGAAACTGCTTCTCTATTTTACTTATGGTCCCTGAAACAAGTGACTTACTTCTTTTTGTGTTCGGGTGTTATATCCGTTACCAATCATTTGTAAAATTGTTATCTCGTGAATTTCCGTTAATCGAACTATTATTCAAAATTTCAATTTTGAATAATGGTTCGATTAACTGAAATCACAACATAATTCCTTGAGTTGAAGAAATTCAAACACAAATTAGATATTTTATAAACTACAACTAATCAGCACAAAACAATTTGCGAAGGCGTCCTAAAGAGACTAGCACATTGCCACAGAAAGTATTTCACGTAGTTTTCATAGTACCATCTGGAAAACACAATAATTTATGTTTTTTTCAATTTTCTTTCTATTACATCTTGATGGCAAAAAAGTTTAGTATTATCGTAATAAGATAATAAGAATATTCGAGGAAATATTATAATGAATATGAACATGATTTTATTTTTTTTTTGAGTTTTGCAATAAATATTAAAGTGATAATACTTATTTCTGAATATAGAATGACGCGACCTTTCAAACGATGTATCACAAGTCCACACTTCCTATTTGAAAAATTGGGGGTTGAAGGTTGAAGGTAGGATTCGTATTTTTAAGAAGAAGAAAGACAATTTGAATTTGAAGTGTTTCGGGATTTTCCATTGATATGTACAATAACCAAGATAATGAATTTATTCCATTTGGTTTTTCCACACTAGTATGAATATATGGACACAGTAAACTAAAATAAAGCATTTATTAAACGTTCTGTTTAATCGATCATGGATTGCTGCATTTTGCAAAAAATAGTTTCATTTATAATTCAAATTTTGCATTTCTGGGTTTGAATACTCACACAAATGAAATCTAATCTGAGAATCAAGTCTTTTATCCAGCTACCCAAGCTTTTTAGGGAATTGAAAGATTTCTTGGACCATAAATTTGGTACTTGATTGTTGATAAATGATTTATAAACTTCTTCCAATTCTTCAGACATTACTACCAGACCTTTGATCGCTTTTTTCAGGTCGTTCATTGATCGATGGATCAAATTCAAGAGAATGTTGTATCTGTCGATTTCTTGCAGCAGAACTGTAGTCAAGGATTTGTAACGTTCTTTGTCGTCTTTCTGCAACAGTAAAAATGTTATTTCCTGTGGAGAGCTTTAAAAAAAGGAAAATATAATATAATATATAAGAAATATAGCAAATTCAATTTGGCAAAAGATTTATACAGGTTGTTCCAGAACTCGACGTCAAGCCAAAGCGGGTGATGTTACAAGTCATGAAAGTTATCAGGAAAATATTTCGAAAATTAGGTGATGCAATTTCCAAATTATAGGCATTTAAATAAAATCGACAAAATCTATACTTTGTGATGGTTATTCAATACACATTTCTTTCATATCTTAATTTTTTGCCAATTTTATTTTTGTTATGTCTTACTGTATAATGCGTCTGTGTATTATTGCCCAAAACTTTATAAATTTTGTCCCTGTTTGGAGCAAAATGCTACTTTTTGCCCCACTAAATATTCAAAGCTCATATGTCGCCCAATTTCAACTGTCTGTACTGAAAAAAAATTGGTTCAAACACTGACGTGAAGTCAGAAGCTTTTGCGCGTATGTTCTATTGTCCATTCTCCTGTATTGGACACTCTTAATCGAATTTACCATGGTGAATTCTATTGAATACAGGAGAATGGACAATAGAACATACGCGCAAAAGCTTCTGACTTCACATCAGTGCTTGAACCAATTTTTATTTGCGATTTTTTAAAAAATTTCTAGGTGTACAGTTCTCATAAAATTTTACACACGTCTTTATGTCGATATTCTACAACCAATTAGCAAGCTTCAATTCGATTGAATCTATATTTTTTGAGTTATCGAGGAAATAATATTCCAGGTGGGTATACCTCCGAAACCGTTGGACCGATTATGCCCAAAAACTAAACTCTTCCATTTGGATGCGCAACTTACCCTAAAAATTGCAAGTCCCTATCTTCTTTCGTTCGAAAGTTAACCAACGGTAACTAATCCAGCTACTGAACTCACACAAGGCTGCTCGGATCTCGAAGAATATAGATCCGATCGTGTTTAAGCTTGGAACTTGGCAGCAGAGTTAGGTTCTTAAGGGTTTCACAAAATTTTAGCGATGTCGGACGAATATTTTCTGATATATCTGAATTTTTTTCAACGATTTTCAATGATTTTTTTTACATTTTGTAGTGATATTGATGATATTGATATTCTACAACTGATACCTATGTTTGAATTGGATCGGTTTTGTATTTTTCGAGTTATTGAGGAAATAACAACCAAATTTCAGATGGGTATAACTCCAAAACCGTTCAGCCGATTATGCCTATAAAGAAACTAAAATGTCCCATTAAGATGCACAACCTAACCTGAAAATTTCAATTCGACATCTCTTTCCGTTTTCAGGGACATAAATAATATATTTGATAATTTTTTTTTAATTTTCTAGTTATACGATTCTAACAAAATTTCACAAACGACTTTAGGTTTGTATTCTACAACTACTCACTAAGTTTCAATTCGATCGGAACTGTATTGATTAAAAACAAAATTATTACTCGGAATTAACCAGTTGGGCCGATTATGCCCATTAACAAACTTGTCCATCTAAGTCAAGCAAACTTGTCCGGCTAAGAGTAACATTTTGCTCCAAACAGAGCCAAAAGTTTTGGGCAATAATATACAAACACATTATTCAGGATCACATTGCTGAAATGAAATCGTCAAAAAATTAAGTTTTGTAGAAATGCGAATTGAAAAACCATCACAAGTGTAGATTATCTCGATTTTCTTTAAATGCCTATAATTTTGAAATTACATTACCTGTTTTTGCGCGTATGTTCTGGGGAACATCGCGTTATAGTTTTGCCCAAATGTGAAATTTAATTCTGTGGTGCCGTCCGGCCGTCCGTTGCCACGATAACTTGAGAACGGAAAGACTAGCGACTTGAAATTTTCAGGGTAGGTGGCGCATCCCAATACGACGGACAAGTTCGTTAATGGGTATAATCGGCCCAATGGTTTCCGAGTAATAATTTTGTTTTCGACCAAAATAAATCCGATCGAATTTAAACTTGGTGAATAGTTGTAGAATATAGACCTGAGCACGTTTGTGAAATTTTGTGAGAATCGTATCGCTAGAAAATTATTAAAAAATACTTTTGTTGTCACGATAACCTGAGAATGGAAAGAGATAGCGGCTTGAAAATTTCAGGTTAGGTTGTGCACCTGAATGCGACATTTGAGTTTGTTTATGAGCATAATCGTCCAAACGCTTTTAGAGTTATAGCCATCTGAAATTTTCTGAAATTTGGTTGTTTTTTGATCCTCATTAACTCGAAGAATACAAAACCGATTGAATTCAAACATGGTTATTATTTGTAGAATGCCAACGCGAAAATTCTTGCAGAATTTCGTGAGGATGGTATAACTAGAAAATCAAAAATATATATATATCATAAACTATTCGTCCGGCATGGCTGAAATTTATGAAGAGCCTTCAGAACCTAACTCTACTGCAGAATTCCAAGTTTGAACACGATCGGATATATATTGTTGGAGAACCGCGCAGCCTTTTGTGAGTTCAGTAGCGAGGCGGTAGCGCCGGTAGCGGATGCGAATCGTCGTATGATATGTTGTCTATGGTCGTATTTTCGCGAGAACCTTCAAAAATAAAAATATGAATGTCATGATGACATATCTTTTACGCGTATGTTATGGGAAAATCGTGTTATTTCATCACAAATCTATGGGAGATGATAGCTCTACATTAGTGGTCAGACCTGGTTTTGAAAGAGATCCTCCTTAGGAGGAGGCAACTAAATATTGAAGGGATTTCTATGAACAAGAGTGAATATCTTTGAGAAATAGAGAAGACGATTCTTCTTCAAGAGATCCATGTGCCTTCAGAGGAGTATATTTGTGAGAGGGGACTTTTGAAAGGTTATGTATTATTTTTAATATAATATCGCTGAAATTTTGTTGAAGGCTTCTGATCTTGTAAGGTGAGAGGCTCATTTGTGGATATTAAATCTCGTGATGGGTAGAGAGGAATTTTAGGCCAGTTTTTCTATCACTAATGAGAATATATCTTTATGTTTCACCTCATCACCTTTAGATCTATCAATGGACATTTATTGGTTAAGAATAAGTAATTGAATATTACTTTGAATTGAATTTCATTCAATATGTTAGTAACTAAACTGATAATTTTCTTTACTTTGATTATTTAAATATGACATTAATTCCAGTAATATTTTTCAAGAATAATTATGTATTCTTGTCCTAAAGAAGAATTGAAGGTAGACAATAATGTGTTAATTTTTTCATCATTGCTTTCTATCCTGACTTCACGAAAAAAAAATTGGTTCAAGCACTGATGTGAAGTCAGGAGCTTTTGCGCGCATGTTCTATTGTCCATTCTCCTGTATTGGACACTCTTAATCGAATTCACCATGGTAAATTCGATTAAGAGTGTTCAATACAGGAGAATGAACAATTGAACATACGCGCAAAAGCTCCTGAATTCACGAAAAAAAATTGGTTCAAGCACTGACGTGAAGTCAGGAGCTTTTGCGCGTATGTTCAATTGTCCATTCTCCTGTATTGAACACTCTTAATCGAATTTACCATGGTGAATTCGATTAAGAGTGTCCAATACAGGAGAATGGACAATAGAACATACGCGCAAAAGCTCCTGACTTCACATCATTGCTTGAACCAATTTTTTGTTAAACATTTTTCTTATAACTATCACGTCTTGAACTTTCAACCGCTTCCGGCTTAACGTCGAGTTCTGGGACACCCTGTATAGCGAACTTCGATTTTGCGCGCGTAGGCTTCAGCGTGCTTCTTGAGTACGGCCACTGATAACTAAGTATATGAGTACGGCAAACGTACGTTTATGCCTGCGAGGCAAGTTCGTCTTATCATAGATGCATAGAATACTATGCATCTTGGTCTTACCCTTAAAAGATATGGGTTGATTTCATCTGTATCTATTTTGGTGATAATTTGTTCAATAACTGAATCAGCCAATTCATAAACAATTTCATCGCTTGATTTTCCGGTTCCTGTTGCAGCAGTTCTAGGTTGACTCTCTAGTATTGTCAGTATAACAGCTTGAGTTTCTTTTTTCTAGAAAATAAGTTTGCTTCTTAAATTTCTGTTCACTTTCGACTTAGATAAGTGCTATAATAATAATAGGCATAACTACCTGAAAAGCTATATTGGCATTTTCATGCATTCCAAAAATTTCGGGCTCCTCCAATATCGGAAGTTCTTCAATAAAGCTTCTATAGTCTTGTAGCAATTCGAATCTTGGGCAGTAATAAGTACCCGATTGCGAATATTGATAACCAGATTTTAGTGTATGAGGTGCAAAGAATATTTTGAGGATAGTTTTGAGACATCTTAAGTCCCAATAATCTGTTACTCTTCCACCATAAGTGATTTCACCTGAGGAAAAGAAGTTTCAATTTATGTGGATACCAAATAGTCTCATTCAAGTTGTCAATTCCAGGTTTTGGTAAAAGGGTGGGCACATCGATTTCGGGTTGTAGCTAAATGAACTTGATACAAAAATACTACAACTTAACAGTTGCAGTTTGTAATTCTTTCAATAGTATATAATTGTGAACCATTTATATACAGGTGAATCTTTAATGCCGGGTTTATGCAGAAAGAATTTAGCCATTGAACTTAGCTCTCCTATTGGTTGTACTGATCGGCACAACCTATAGGAGAGGTAGTTCTTAGAGTCAAGCTCCAAGAGCTAAGTGCCAAGAGCTGACTTATCTCTGCATATTCCTGGCATAAGTTGTACATTAATTTCACCAAGTTTAGGATTTAATTTCTACTTGTATATAGTTAGAATTAAGATTATATTTGAAGAGCGCAAAAGACACATTATCGAGCCATCAGAGATTCTCTGGACTTTTGCGTGCCTCAAACCCATTAGTATATCGGTTGTGATCTTAGACAGATTCCAATTAAAGACTATGTAAGTACCACCCGACGACCCGACAGGAGATGAAGTATTTAATACCGAACCCCGACCCTCTGGCGTATCCAAGGAGGTTGGGGTTAACGGAATACCTGTATCTGGAGTTTATAATACTCGAATGGCTCTCACAAATTTTGATGCAACGTTAACAATGGCTATATTCCTGGAATTGCCTTAAGCCGTGGGATCATTCCCGTGGAATTCTATTGGCCTAAGGCGGGGTATTTTCAGCCAAAGGAATCACTAATTGTTGCACACCACCTTTGGCGTACTATCATATGGGATTGAGGGAAAGCTGAAGAGTTAGGGGATAAAGAGAGTGAAGAGGTACCCAGGGTATCGGGAGTCGGGGTAAAGACCAGTTCTGATCAGGGATACGAAGAAGGTAGAACTGAGACGGTTAGCGGAATACGAGTTTTGATCCCTGAGACTTCGATGATTTTATTGAACACGAGAAATTCTGACTTAGACGAAGTTTGAGCATTGCAGTAGTTGTTGAACTTCAGTAATTGCAAAAATTAATTCTGTCGAACTTGTGAATAGCTTCATCGAGGTATATTGTAAATAAAGTATGTAAATATCAGAACAATTGTTTTGAAAACCAAAGAAGCGAAAGACGAAATGTTAGGTTAGGGTATACAGGGTAACATTGGGTTTCACGAAGCTTCGATTAGCTTAATTGTGGATTTAATTCGATGGTTGTATCAAAAATGAACTGAAAATCGACATAGAATCGCACTAATTCGGCAATTAAGAACTGTCAAAGCTTCGTGAAACCCACAGTAAGTCTTTGAGTTGTAACCATAGATTCCTCTCATCAAATAAAACACTTTTAGCATTCAGCATATTTCCAGATTCGGCTAAGGTGAAAAGTTACAAGCGTTTAAAGATTCCGCAATGTGTTCGTTCTTTAACACATATCTCCATTTAAAGATGAAGGTTATAATCATTTTTATTATCTGATGCTTGAAATTCAATGAAATTGTTTGAGAAAACTAGATTATTATTGAACTCTTCCAAACGAAAATATTCCAATTAAAGCACTGAATATTCACCAGATTTCAATTCAATATTCTACTATTCTTCCCTATTGAAACACTCAATATCCACTTGATTTTAATTATATTTACACTATAAGATAACACACAATTTCATAATCGCCTTTTCTAATAGTGAACATACCTCAAATATCCTAATTTAGAAATGATTTCCTATAATATAACCATCATAAAAAATTAGATTTTTTATTGCAATCTCAACAACATGTATCTTTTCCAATTGTGGAAAAATGGCTGACTAAAAAAAAGGGGTCATTTGATAATAATAAAAATAAATATTTATCAGCTCTATGTTCGACGACGGATGCTATAGTATTGTGTGATGACCAGTGATGTGAATACTCGAGTTTTTAAGTTAAGGACAAATATCATGGAAAAATGTCCGAAACATTCCCCCAAGGTCGAGCATTTTGAGTATTTAAGTATTTACGGACATTGCGGAAAAATCGGGAAAAATATGACAATTGTCACATGTTATGTTAAAATATCAGGACAATTTGAGGCATTTTAAGAAATTTTTCATGGTCAATTGGAAATAACAAATAACTTATCATTGAATGAGTTATTATCGTGTTATTTTATTGAGTATCAGTGATAAAGGACCGGAGCCAGGTTCTAAATTAAGAATTAGTATTAGAAAAATCGATTTAATTAGACTGTTAAATAATAAAAATAAACTTGTTTAAAAAAAACTTTGTATAATTTTCCAATTGGTTCACAGATCGTTAAGAACCTTCGATCCAAGTAGAAAAGAATAAACTGCTTAAGAAAAAACTCTGTATAATGACAACACAAATCGTTAAGCATCGTCGATCCAAGTAGAAAAAAATAAACTTCTCTAAAAAATTTTGTAAAATTGGCATCTCAGATCATTGAGCATCTTCGATCCAAGTAGAAAAGAAGAATAAATATCGGACAAAATGAAAATTTTCAAAAAATGTTTAAGTAGAAAAGAAATTTATGATATTTATCCAGACATTTTCGATAATTTCGATAAATACTAAAAAACTCTAAATGTCGACTGTTTTTAGAAGTAATGATAATTTTCGGACATTTTTCAGTATTTATCAGAGGAGTATTTAAGACATTTTCCAAACTCACAACACTAGTGATGACAAATAAATAATTATTTATTTCAACATTTAAACAGGTATTTTAATTGTCATTGTGGTTTATCACTTTCTTACCTGTCAAATATTCGAGTGCCTTCCAAGGGATAACACCATCAGCACAATACATCTTCAATGTGTTGAACGCAAATTCTCTATCACTATCGTTAAATTCGTAAACTATATTCCAACCTAACGGACCAAATTTCTTCCTCTCTTGAATGATTGCATGGAACACGCACAATCCGAAAATCATGGTCCTCCAATCCTGCTTCAGAACTGAAACAAGTAAGGTTGAGTGATTCTAGTGAACATAGAATAAGAGAATTGTAGCTAATCGCTAATAACTACACACGGTGAAATATTCGTCGTTTTTAACCATCAACAAATATTCCCTAGTGATCCGAACTAGCCACCTCATCGCTCAGGTGACCAACAATAGGGCTTAGGTTTCCTGAAGCTCTTTCGTTTGTCATTCGGTGCCTAATTTACGCTAATGATTGGTAACAATCATGAAACCTGTACGTATCTGCCCAGAATGACACTTTCCTCTTTAGGGGAACACTGAGTTATGAGGTGGCTAGCCCGGATCACGAGATAATGTTTGTTGATGGTTAAATTCAACGAATATTTCACCGTGTGTCTTCTAGTGGTTCCAGTTTCGGACTCGGCCGGAAGGGAACGGTTGGCTCTCCACAAGCCACTTGCCGCCAGGCACATGGAGGGACCGCGCCACCTCGGCCATATAGATAGTTCGACCCATATATGTAGGAATTATATTTCAACCCCTGTAAATAGTTATTGAAAGGTTTCTTTTTTTTTCCTGGGTTTTCTCTCCCAAATTCTGAAAAATATCTATAAAATAAAAATTAATTATTTTGTGATTTGCTTCTGCGTAAGAAACACAGGATATTTGTCAGAAGCAATCAATTGAACAATTTGTAAATAGTATACTTAAGAATAGTTTCAATGGTTTGTAACGACACTTCAGACATTTTTTAGGGAGATTTCCTAATTCTGGCACCTATCTCTATCTGAAGAAAACTCCATAACCCCATAACATGTAAAGATATACTTTGAAGGCGCCACGAAGCCGATTAATCCGTCTAGAGACACCGCATACATTTTCCCTGAACAGGAAATGCTAAGAACAGGACAATGTCTCACGTCTCTTTAAACTTTTGAGCAACACTTATCTCAATTCATCGGTGGCCCAAGTTCTCGGAATTTGTCTTAGACGCGGATCGTTCCCATGGAACGCCATTGGTCTGAGTGAAGTATCTCAGGCAAGGGATTCACCAATCAGCATTGAACACACCGTTGGGAGTACAACCCTATGAGGGTGGTAAAATTCTTAGGGACAAGGGCTAGAAGGAAGGACCAGAGTATCGAGTTGATTGGGTTTGAAGTAAGTACGGAGTTCCTTAAGACGTTGATATAGACGGAGTTAGTTCGGGAGAATCCTTTGGACGTGAGAGACTTAAGTTCGCGTGTTATAAGGCGTGCGACGTAGAAGTCGATTTATCAAGACATTAGGAATCTCAGTTATCGACTAGATTTAACGCATTTTCGATTACGACGGCGATAAGTTGAAGATTGTAGAGTTCTGTAGATGAACCTATACATATGAGCATACAGCGTTCAGTTTATCAACCAAGAGTGTAGGCAAGAATCATTAGACAACGATCAAAGTCCTGCATATATTAATATAACACATGATTTTTTTGGTCAAATTCCAATGTTTCCAGCGTTTCTCTAACATATCGATACCTTTCTTGAAAATAGATTTATATTTTGTCACAAAATTGGCGTTTATTTCTGCGATCAGCTCCTCATTCGAGACACATCTCTTTCCTGCGAACATTTTTTGTGCGCATGTTGTAGGGAACAGCAAGCTATCATTCTGCCCAAACTTCTGTGATGTTTGAATTTTTTGCTGAAAATGGTCTCAAACTGTTAGGATCGACTCTCTGATGAAGAATTCGAGGTCAAATTCGATTCTATCCGAGCGGCCGTTGCCACGATAACTGGAGAACGAAAAGATATAGCGACTTGAAAGTTTTCAGGGTAGGTGGCGCGTCTAAATACGACAGAGAGGTTCGTTAACGGTCATAATCGTCCTAACAGTTTCTGAGTACAATTTTTTTCAACTAATACAGACCCGATCGAATTTAAACTTTGTTGTTGTTGTTGAATATCGACATAAAAACGTGTCTGAAATTTTGTGAGGACTATACCACTAGAAAATTAAAAAAATACTAATAAATATTATGTATCTCACGATAACTTGAGAGCGGAAAGAGGTAGCAACTTGCATTTTTGAGGGTAGGTTGCGCATCCGAATGTATAATATATGAGTTCGTTAATAGGCATAATCGGCCAAATGGTTTTGCAGTTATATACATTTCAATTTTTGTTGTTATTTGCTCTATATAACTCAAAATATACAAATCCGATCCAATTAACTCGGTAATTACTTGTAGAATGCCGACGCGCAAATTTTCTCCAATTATCGTATCCTGAAATTACTTGAGAAATAAGTTTTTTCGTGTATCATTAGATTTCAATTCAGATAGAATACATATATCAGAATTAAAAATTCTGTTTTAATAGATGATTCTCATTACCATGTCTCTGTCATTAAAATGGCACGAAATATATTCCTATCTTATAGAAGGTGAGAAAAGGGTCTAGAGCGAAGATAAATTCGAATAAGAGTGTGGAATGGAGGTGAATAAAACATTATTAACAGTAATTTTGTCGGTTTAAGGTTAAATTTTAATGTTTTTCAGCTTGAAAAATTTTATATTTCAGAAACTATGCTCGATCGACACATCGTATCAGGCGTTAATAGATACTAGAACATGCGTGCAAAATTTCCTGACTTCAAATCAGTGCTTGAACCGAGTTTTTTAGATCTGCAAACAGATAAAAGTCTGGAGGTCAAGTGTGGGTGCAGAAGCAGTTCGATTGTAATCCGTGGAATTTTACCATCGTAAAGCCAAAGATTTCTGCCACAATTCCTTGTCTTGGGGA
Source organism: Halyzia sedecimguttata (assembly GCA_937662695.2). Classification (NCBI taxonomy): domain Eukaryota; kingdom Metazoa; phylum Arthropoda; class Insecta; order Coleoptera; family Coccinellidae; genus Halyzia; species Halyzia sedecimguttata. Next base: position 123,522,979 of record OW569411.2, read on the forward strand.
AATATCACTTTCTTCCCTTGAAAGTGGGGCAGTTTTTTCGAAATTTATTTTTCGAATTATTATTGCCTATATCTCTGGGTTTTAGTTATAAAAAAGTTGCCTCTTAATGAAAATTTGAATAAAAACTCACTGTGATCCTCGAAGAAGTCTTCAGTCATTTCTAAGAAGGCTCTTTTAATATTCGCCCTTAAACCCTTGGGTGGCTCGTTGGTGACCTTAACGGAATTTTGGAGTACAGCTACTGGAAAACTCGTACTGGGCATTGAACTCAAGTATAGCCTAAAATCTTCGTGTACTCTATAGTCCTCTTCAGCTATCTTCAGAATCAATCGCTCCATGGGTAACATCCATGAAGCACATAAATGGCAATTCTGAATAAGAGATTATAGATATTGAGTTCTCGCAAACCACATGGTGAAATATTTTGAAAAGATATGTAACTTGGATTTAGTTTCCCAATATAACAATTTTTTGTTGACCAATAAATATTTTGGGTTTATCCCATCTTCAAAACTGAGTAAGATAAACTTAACATTGCAATTTATACTTTACATACAGATGAAGGGAGTAATGAACCTTTTATACCAGGCCAATAGCCAAGACAATCCACTAAGTCAATCAAATATTGGCCTCGTGTAAATAAAGACAATCCACTGCATTGGATTGTCCCATAAACTGTCCTCAAGCTATTCCCATGATATAAAATGAGTTCAAATTTTGCATCTTGGCTTAGAGGATTTTATCGGCTATTGACCTGGTGTAAATGGTCCATTTTAAGAAATTCTACTTGGGTAGTTGTTACATGATAAGTTTGTCAGTGAGCGTACACATACTACAAACGAATCAAACTGAATGTAATTTCTGTTTCAGAGCAAACTATGAAATGATTCCTCTTCATACAATGGCTTGACAGAATATTTTCCGAACCCGCGTATTCGTATCAAATGTCAGTTCGATATATTCGATGTTGTGATCTGGGACGTGTATGTTTATGCTATAGCGGCCAAACCCGATTTCAGGCAAAACTGGTTTATCCTGAGTGAGATAATACCTATAAGATATGTGTCCTATTGTGGTATACCTGAATCTATACTTCACGCCCAAGCATTCTGATAAGGGAGATGAGCTATATAATGCACTCGATAGACTTGTAGTCGTCCAGCAATAGCCTGTACTCAGAGTCCCCAACCAACCCTAACTTACCTAGACGTTTTCTGAGGCCACAATGGATGCGTTCAGCGGAAAGAGCAGTTGCAAATCTGCTCACTGAGCGCTCACAGATCCTAAAGTGATCAGAGAGCTGTTTTCTGAACGGTTAGAAGTTAAAACGGTGCGAAGCTGACATTTACATAACCTCATTCTATTGTGTTCTCTTTAAATGTTTACACTTTCAAAAAAATCGAACCTCTAAAACTATGCTTTGACAGTTTTCACAACGTGTTTTGCTTAGTGAGCGGAATAAAAAGTCGCTCACAAAAATGGCGTCCGCTCATTAAACATGTTGAGCAGGCGCTCACTGAGCAGGATCGTTCAGCGAAAATTACTCCAACTGTTTTGAACTGTTGTGTCCGCTGAACGCAGCCAATGTGTCAATTTGAGCGTTTTAACTCTTAGGTCTGACCTGGAGAGTTTGAGCCATCATCTGGCTCTTTCAATAATTGTTGAGCGAGCATCTCTGAGACCAGAAATGTTGCTCCAGAGTTCTTTGACCTTTTGGTCCAACCATCTGTTGTTCTCCCATCTTGCTGCCTTTAGAGAGGTGTCACAGGGCATTTCAGGTCCAATGAGTCCCGTGGAAGCCCCCCGCGCTGCCAAAGAAACGGTATAAACTCCCGTCACGCTGAATTATTTTATATAACGCAGCATTTTAGTTTATTTAATCATATAAATAGGAAATACTCATAATTCATATGTGTATCAAGCCCATATTGGATTCAGAAACCCCTTGTTCATGAATTCCGTAGTTCGTATACCGTGAAACGTAAATTCTGCATAACTTGTAATTTGAAATCGTTAATTAATTTCAATCTGAATTAGAAATCTTTTGCCTCATGAATCCCTCTTGATATTCTACAGTAAATATTTCAATATATTATATAGATAGTTTCAGTATAGTAAATTTATCGTTTAGATTATGTACGCCAACGGATTTACAGAATGTTCTGTGGTCATACGATGACTGAACAACTTAGAGGTTCACGATTCGGTCTTTCCAAAACTTTGAACGAAATAGAATGAGGTGAAATGTAGCTTATTGCTAATAACTGAAAGAAACACGGTGTCAACAAATATTCCCCCGTGATTCGGGCTGGTCACCCCTTCGATCAATATTGAAAGCGGAAAACGTCATTTAGGGCAGATATATTCCGGTTTCATGGTTATTACCAAAAAACTTAACACACTGAATGATAAACGAAGGAGCTCTGGGAAACTTAAGCCCTATTGTTGCGAACTACTGGAGAGAAAAATCTCATCAGCGCCACCTAGGAAATCCTTACCAACTCCAACCCTCTGTGATTCGGAAACCTTGAGCGATGTTCAGTGTAGTTCATTCCTTTGCCTCAAGAGGGAGTCAGGGACTACAAGGCAAACTATCTAAATGACCCCCTTCCGACATGAAAACGCTCGGTTTAGTGTGGTTAGAGAAAACCACAAACCGTATTCAGGCAAAACTGGTTTGTCCTAGGTTAATCGTGACACACTCAGGATAGACTGGTTTGACCTAGGACAAATTGAAAAGCCTGAAATCGGGTTTGGCCGGTAGCATATACACCGAAGATAGACAGACATACATAAAGAGTAATTCTATGCAGTTCTGGCCAGGGCCAAGTTTTGACACCAATTTCAATGCATTTAGGGGAAATAACAGAAAGTCTAATGCCAGGTCCAGACGGGTGTAATGTAACGCGTAATGCAATGCGTAATGTAACGCTCTTCTACCGTCCACACGGTAAATTCGCCTTAAATTACGCGTTACATTACACCCGTCTGGATCTGGCATTAGACTTTCTGTTATTTCCCTTAAATGCATTGAAAAGAGAACGACAACGCTTTCTCCTGTCACCCAACCACTAAACATGTAACACGCGGATTGAACGGACTAAATTCGAATAAGCGGAAACACCGAGAGCAACGAAGACCGATAATTGTTGTGCATCACAGTAGGCTTTCAAACTTTTAAAATCGTAGATGAAGATAACCGCGCCCAAAACACTTCCACTCACAAGACTGAGTTGGTACAAGGAGGCAACTGGCAAAGTCTAAAGCCAGGGGATCTATTCTCGACCATCCTTTTTCAAATAAAATGAATGTTGGCGTAAAGTTTCCTATAACTATGATACATATTTTCCAAATATTAGTTATTTTCTACTTCTACTGGTTTTCTAGTTATGGACTCGTGGATTCATAAAACTAAACGAAATTAGCGTAAAGAAAGCATATAAAGTTTTTCTTGAGTCATTTCAAGAATATTCCATCGTTTTAGAACATTATATTATTCATCATTCTCCTTAAACGCACCGTTTTCGATATATTCTTCATTGAATGTTTTAAAATGGAAAACTCCAGAAATTTCACTACTTTTATGGATCCGTCACTGAGCGTTGGAATCCCGAATCAAGCTGTAAGCCACGTTACCATGCCTTATTCTCGTCCGCCAACAATGTCATAGATAATTTATATGCGGGAGTGTATTAGCACATTGTGAAATCTTTAAACGCTTGTAACTTTTTACCTGAGCCGAATCTGGAAAAATGGTAAATGAAAAAAGTGTTTCATTTGATGGGAGGAATCTTTGGTTAAAATTAATGCAGTGGTCAAAGACTCACCCTGTATATTGCTATAGAGATGCGCACGATCGTGCAAATTGCGAATGGTCGAGAATAGACTCCCTAGTTCTCAGAGCTACGTGTCGTTTGCGACAATCCCCACTACCCAGGTTTGTTTACTTGATCATCGTGAAGTTGCGAAATTCAACTTCAAAGGGGGCGTGTTGCGACAGATTTTGACAACTAGAAGTGAATAGGTAGGGGTTAGGGGAAGTTTTGTTTACTAGCTCTGATTGGCTGAAACGCTGTCATTTCGTGTAGCAAACGACACTACGGGCGCGTTCCACTAAGGTCTCACAATGATCACGCGAACGACCACAGAACTGCGCAGACGAACGTTGTGATCGCCTAGTGGAACTTACTCTACGTAGCTCTTTGAACCAGGCTTTACACGTGAATGTATTCCTTGTCAATATTTATTGTAAGGTCTTTGTTATGATAGTGCCATCTCTTTTTATTGCATTGACATTTCTGTTCCTAAACTTCCGTTTGCCAAACCTGTACATGCGGATTCTGAAGCTACTTCTGTTTGTTATGATTATGATGATTGTTATGAAAATACCTGAAGAAAAATCCAATCTCCCCTTTCTAAACCTTGGTCAATCAGTTTTTCTGCGACTGGTCCTTGTCCCTGTCCCAGAGATATCGACTGAACTCGCTTGCTGAAACCCATATCGGTGGCGAACCTCATAAAAGATCCGAAAGGATCTGAACCGGTGCTCAATATGAAGACCAAAGGGACTGTATTGGAAGTATCTTGGTACCTTAAAGAATTTTCGTGATACATTATCAAAATATTAAAAGATAAAAAGAACTCAGGGAGCATTCAAGATTTTAATGTGTTTTTCTAACAAATGCTTAGGGAAGGAAGAAATCCCATAAACCAAACGACGAAATAAGAAATCATTAAAAAACGGTCATAGCCTACAACTGTACGAAATTCCATATTTGAATTATTCGATCTGAAAGAGAAACCTATCAAGACGTAAATCATGCGAGATGGTATACTGAAACTGAAAAATCCATGGCTTTTACAAAGCGTATGCACGAAGAATCATTAACCGTATTTTTCTCAGAAATATCACTTGACAGATACACATGCTCTAATGGAAAATTGGTTTGTCCCCCCATAGATGCATAGAATACATGGTGAAGACACTCTTTGACATATTTTCGGACGATTTGCGGTCCAAATACTGTCAAAATACAAGGATTTTGTTTTACTTCAATTTTCGCCGATAGATGCCGGCAGTAGAAATTTTATGGACAAAATTACCGACATGTCAAATTAAATTTGAATCTTTGCTTATTCCAGTTTCTTGTGGAAAGTCGTTTGCCGCGCCGAAAGTAAGTCAAATGTTTGCTGTGTGAACTCTGAACGAGTATCCAGAACCATTTTAATCAAATACTATTTTCATTTCGAAAATACTTCGTTCTTATACGAATATATTTTTTTAACAATTGTATATTCTTACCGGATCAGGGGCAGATTTCTAGTATCAAGATAGTTATTAATTTTAATATTAATAATATTGAAAGATCGCTGATACCGTTAATTGTTAATAAATCAACATAGGAGAACGTAAGACTTGTTGATTTACTATAATCTTGCCGGTTGATGAACATAAACTGTTTCAACAGTTGAAATTAAGATATAACTCTATTGATTAATAATTATATTCATTATACAATTCAGTTATATATTGAGAAGGAATGAAATGCCATGTTATGAAAACTAACAATATTATTTGTGAACGATGAAAGGACTAGCAGAGAACAAAGTTCAGAGCAACCACACAGTGTGATTTCATCAATTTGAATAGCTTTCCTAAGGCGTCATTCTTTTTGGCGCTCTTATACTATAATATTATTTGTTTCAAGGATATTGTTAAACGACAAGAATGGCAACTGGCTTGTGCTAGAGGTAGGGTATCGAAAATTAGAACATTTGTTTGTTCAAAATATTTTTCTAGCGAATATATGTATATTGAATAAAAGATTGAAACGTAGTACACTACCCTCTATTTGGTTAGTTTATCAACTTAATGAATCATTTTTCGCTATTTCATCAGTATATACTTAGTTCTGAATAATAGCTATCGAATTAAATATCTATATTCAGCAATCTAATTGCTGAGAACATGAAAAGTTGTCAAGGGGTATTGGGTGACTGAAAAAATGCTGTATACATGAGAATGTTTTGATGAAATTTCAAATTATACATATAATATAATAAGTAAAATGCTCAATTTAAAAGAGCCTTACATGATAAAGGAATTACTACATTTGAATAATAATATGATATCGAAAGATATTGTATGTAGAGGTATTACAGAAAATTCTGTATCATTCAATGTATTTCAAAATACATAAATTAAATGCTTGTACTCTAATGACGTTGGATGTGATCTTTCGTAATGGAAAAATAATGATTTCACAGATTTCTTCATTTACAGTTCCATTCAAAATGTTCCAAAGAAACTCCTTTACTGATAAATCCCTTATTTGACCTCATTATGTCTTGGCAAGATGAAATTTCTGTTCCAAACCAATGTGGTTTACATATTATCTCCGAACAGATATCTGATTAATCAAAAAATGGTTTGATTTTTCAATAAACTGCTTCATTATATTCTTTTAATTTGAATTTACGAACTAGCAACGGTGAAAAGTGAACTTTGTCGCTTGTCAGTTTTCATTTATTCGCTTGTCAGAATCTTCGAAATCGACCCTAGCGGCACCATCGTTAATAAAGTGAAGTAGTACATAAAGTACGTGATTTGACAGTTCTTGGTCCGTTTTTCGGCCGAAAATTTTAGCAGGAATTAGTAGGGAGTGTCCACACCTTGTTATTCTATGCATCTTGGTCCCCCCCTCAGCTGACGTCATGGAAAGTGCTCCATTGGGCAATGATGTATATGTATCTTTAGCAGTTATTCTATGTATCTTGAAGTATATCAAGGTACGATGATATTAAATGAAACCACAGAAAACGGGCATATTTTATGATCGAAAAAGTTAATTGACCTGAATTCTGAGCATTATTATTAAATCTAAATGGTAATGTTCTGAAATAATTATGAATATATATCTTTTGTGTAGAATACGTTATTTAATATACAGGGTATTTCTGAATAAGTGCGACAAACTTTACAGGGTGATTCTGCATGACAAAATAATGACTTTGCTTATAACTTTCGTCCGCAAATGTTTCGTTTTCCGAGGTGTTGAAGTTATTCTTAAAAACTGCCTACTTATTTATTGCTCAGAAACAGGTTGACATATTATGCAAATGTAATTTGGTGCAATTCGTTTAAATATTCGTATTTAACAGAAAGCTGACACTAGCGTGGCTACTACATGATTTATTAAAGAAATGAAAAATAAGCATTAAGTTTTAAATTTTTTTGCATAAAAAAAGTGGCGCCCCATAAGAAAAAAGACATGAAAGATCTTTATTCACATTGAACAAGTAATTAAAAAATGATTTTTAGTTTGACATATCTCAATAGCATACCTATTTTTTTCATTAAAAAAATTGAGATCATTACCCGTATGCACGCCAGTAATGAACATAAAATTCTTAATTGCATGTCAAAAAATGCCTTATATCTTCTTGAAACCACCCAATGTAATAGTACGATGGTGTTTTTTGATGTTCTTAGGTTTATTATAAAATAAAGATGTTAGGCCGCTGTCACCAGAGCAAACTTAGCATGGCTTTTATTCCTAAAATAAAGTAAAATCCTAGAAGAGTTCACTTTATTTATCATCAGACAAACCGGTTAAGTTTACTCAAAATTTTGAGAACATACTTCGATCAAGGCTTTGGAAAGGACTATAGGTCCGTGCTACTTGCACGAAGAAGGAGTCTATATGTTATATACTTTTCTGAGGGATATGATTAGGAAAGAATACTAGATTTCGAAACTTACTTAAATACTATATTGTCATAAAATTAATTAATAACCAGTTACACACTTAGAGAAAAACAAATGGAAAATTTCGTGTCTCTGGGACACCGGACCAATATTCAGTTTCAAAAGAGCAATATCTATACAAACAAAATTAATCCTTCAACATCTTTTACTATTCCTAGCTTCAATCGATCTTAACACAAATATCGGGTTACCTCTTTCGTTTGTACGAGGGGTTCAATATTCTATAACAACAAATCACAAATGTTACATCAAGTCAATTTACCTACGGGAGCTGTCAGTGATTATGGGAATATTTTCATAGAGAATCATAAACTTTGCATTACCTACGACTTACTACTTCTGTCTCGAAAACCATTAATCCAAAAGGGTGTATCAGTACCAAAATTCACCCACTTCACGAATCTACAGCTTTTCTTAAATACAACTACTTGCTTCCAATTTACACCTCACATTTACCGCGACTTCTTCCGTTACTCTACTTTACTTCTTCCTTACAATTACCGGCCCGAACTGCCTAAGTCGCCTTTACTCAATATTTCATCTTCACGAGCTACCGTCTCGGAGGCTAAAACGTAACTCCAATTACCGGCCCGAACTGCCTAAGTCGCCTTTATTCAATATTTCTTCATCTTCACGAGCTACCGTTTCGGAGGCTAAAACGTAACTCCAATTACCGGCCCGAACTGCCTAAGTCGCCTTTATTCAATATTTCTTCATCTTCACGAGCTACCGTTTCGGAGGCTAAAACGTAACTCCAATTACCGGCCCGAACTGCCTAAGTCGCCTTTACTCAATATTTCATCTTCACGAGCTACCGTCTCGGAGGCTAAAACGTAACTCCAATTACCGGCCCGAACTGCCTAAGTCGCCTTTATTCAATATTTCTTCATCTTCACGAGCTACCGTTTCGGAGGCTAAAACGTAACTCCAATTACCGGCCCGAACTGCCTAAGTCGCCTTTATTCAATATTTCTTCATCTTCACGAGCTACCGTTTCGGAGGCTAAAATGTAACTCCAATTACCGGCCCGAACTGCCTAAGTCGCCTTTATTCAATATTTCTTCATCTTCACGAGCTACCGTTTCGGAGGCTAAAACGTAACTCCAATTACCGGCCCGAACTGCCTAAGTCGCCTTTACTCAATATTTCATCTTCACGAGCTACCGTCTCGGAGGCTAAAACGTAACTCCAATTACCGGCCCGAACTGCCTAAGTCGCCTTTATTCAATATTTCTTCATCTTCACGAGCTACCGTTTCGGAGGCTAAAACGTAACTCCAATTACCGGCCCGAACTGCCTAAGTCGCCTTTACTCAATATTTCATCTTCACGAGCTACCGTTTCGGAGGCTAAAACGTAACTCCAATTACCGGCCCGAACTGCCTAAGTCGCCTTTATTCAATATTTCTTCATCTTCACGAGCTACCGTTTCGGAGGCTAAAACGTAACTCCAATTACCGGCCCGAACTGCCTAAGTCGCCTTTATTCAATATTTCTTCATCTTCACGAGCTACCGTTTCGGAGGCTAAAACGTAACTCCAATTACCGGCCCGAACTGCCTAAGTCGCCTTTATTCAATATTTCTTCATCTTCACGAGCTACCGTTTCGGAGGCTAAAACGTAACTCCAATTACCGGCCCGAACTGCCTAAGTCGCCTTTACTCAATATTTCATCTTCACGAGCTACCGTCTCGGAGGCTAAAACGTAACTCCAATTACCGGCCCGAACTGCCTAAGTCGCCTTTATTCAATATTTCTTCATCTTCACGAGCTACCGTTTCGGAGGCTAAAACGTAACTCCAATTACCGGCCCGAACTGCCTAAGTCGCCTTTATTCAATATTTCTTCATCTTCACGAGCTACCGTTTCGGAGGCTAAAACGTAACTCCAATTACCGGCCCGAACTGCCTAAGTCGCCTTTATTCAATATTTCTTCATCTTCACGAGCTACCGTTTCGGAGGCTAAAACGTAACTAACTTTGTTTTTCCAAACCACCGCAAACGGGGGGTCTGTCCCCTCTTCTTAAGTTTTTGCAAGCCGGAATTTTTCTGCCGCCCACTCGAAAATACCCCACTGGTTTTCCAGGTCCACCGACTCTGCAATTTCGGCATTTTTTAACGATCTACTACCAGGAATATCAATGCATATATCGCTGTTTAAGGGGGCCTCTTTGTCAACCTCAACTGACGCAACAAAGTAGCGTATTATCGGTCTTGAAACCTATAAAGTCTACCTATCACAAAGGTTGGCCGCCGGATGGGGTACATAACCTTATCAGTCCACGTCTAGACGAAAACCATAAACACTCAATGAACCATTGTGCGATATATACGATACAATGTATGAACCATACTGCCGATTGATGCGTTCCTATTCTCATTTAATATTAACTTGAACTGTGTTTCCATATATTCCCATATATTACATCACTCTCCCCAACGAAAAAGTCTTGGCACCACAAGGCCAATACTTTTCAAACAACAACAGAAAATCAAGCTACTCCATGCATTACAAAACATTTCTTTCTAACCTTGTCTTCATATAATCAATACATCCTCTACCTACTAGTGACCTAAACTTCTTATTCACGGTTAACCCTCGTACATTTATACATATCCACCGTAATAACAAACTCACAACCTACTGGTAACCTTTCCTTTTACTGGTAACCTTTCAACTTACTGGTAACCCCTTGTACCTTTATATGTACGAATTTCAGTCCTATAACCGATACTACCTACTGAGTGCATATGAAACTAAATCTAAAATACAATGATAAGAAAACCATAAACATGTTATACATAACTACATTCGTTATCGGGACAACCTGTAATGTAACTTAACCTAAGCATTTCGATAAGAAACCACGTAAACATATCGTTCACGTCCTTCCGAGTTATCGCGACGACCTTCCTAACAATAACAAATCATTCATATCGATACATCTGGTACGATGACGACCTTCCTAACAATAACAAACAAAACCTTTTTCATGGGTGTCATCAATATCTTATTACTAAACATCGGAAACGTTCAATCATCATTACAAAGTACCTTCCGCTATAGGTTCACTATCACTTCTCGCATATAGCTTTTCCGATCACTTTACGTTTGATTCTTTTTCACTTTCGCGAGTCTTGTCGTCACTCGCGCTTCACTCCTACACATGTTACATTTCTAGTGACCTTCTCTGGATGATGGCGTTGCATCTCGAAACCTTTCGACCAGGACGACCAGTGTCCTTGGGATTTTTCTCTCTTGTAGCGGGCAAGTCTTATGTTACGGGGGGCTGCGACCTCTCGCAGGGAACGGGGTAGCCTGTTATGGTGGGAAAATTTATTAGAAGAGGGAATAACCTTCTAGGGAAGTCCCTGACGCGCTCGATCATTCGGGATTCGCACTCACGTTTATTCATTCGTTTGATCGTTTTCGTTTGACAGGAACCGCGCACGACGCGGTTCGAGGATTTTCCTTATAGTTTTGTCGTCACACGTCTTCTGCCGAATAACTTGTCTTTCGCGTCACTTTTCACTTTGATTCTTCCGTCCAGTGGGGTGCACTGGAGGTTAGAGGGGGGTACATTCTAGACGTGGTCACTTCTTCAAGCGGTTCTGAATTCTGGGTGTCTGAATCGGTCTTCAGCCTGTCTTGCTTTGTTCTATGTTTATGCATTACCCACATAGTAAGTGTGTTCCATAGACTGGCTATGATCATAAATCCACATCCTAACGTCTGGTATAAGTGTATTCCATTCAATACCACTCCCAAGGCATATTTTACCATCCGGAAAATAGCATAAAATCCCATTAGTCCACTCATGAATAATCCTATATCGGTGAATCATCCCCATACTTGTTGCATTGTATGGTGGGCTAATTCTTTCATTTCATCTGGGTTAAATAAATTTACTGTGGAGAACCCTTGTCCGGTCGTGTCCAATCCGGCTACTTTTCTAGCGATTATATTTTCTACGGCTTTTCGTTCCGTGCCAAAACTGAGAATTCTCTGGGCCTTACTGATTTCTTCCTCTGTGTATATTCCTAATGCTCCTACAGGCTGTATTGGCGAAAACTTCAACTTTTTGCTTGTTTCTGGTGATAATTCTTCGGGTGTCTTTTTCATTGTGGGGTAAAGGCTCAGGCCCATCCATTGATCATCGATCTTATATAATGGGGCATTAATCCGTTCCAATCTACTTCTTCTGCATGGGTCTGGATGACCCTAGTGACCGGTGCCATAAATTTGGTTTGGTTATCTACTAATATAGGTAGTTCATTGTAGCAAGTCCATATATGTTCAAGTTTAATTTCTTCCCTCTGTACTACTTTCACTTTTACCGATTCACTTTTATACGACGTTTCTAGTTCCGGACACTCCGCGACGTCTCGAATCGATACAGCTGTGATTTCCGCACTTTTGTCCTTACAGTCATAGGCGATTAAGGCCTGGGTACCGATAACGGAAATAACGATGATGAAGGTTATTCCCCACACAGTTATTATCTCAGGATTTTCCATATTTCTATGAAAATAAAATAAAATTGTCACTTTAACATGGATAGATACAATACTACTCGGACCACATCATCATAGATCAAAAATACACTGATTGTCGTTCAAAAATTATTATACAATTTACATACAATAAAATCGATCAATTTTCCTAAAATTAAATCAGGTTCACAGAACCTAAGGGAATAAACCTCACACAATCCTATACTAGCGTTATGCTCACCTATGCACTATCTCAGCGATCATAACGCTTCTCTTTAGACAACTTTCAAAACTTTCTTCTATCTGAATTCCAATGAGTATTTAAAACAACTTTAGTTTAGTTTAGTTCAACAAAAAAAAAATCCTTTATTCATGCGTTATCTGGGGAAACCTAGTTAAGCACAGAAAATTAAGCGAAGAGAATAGACGCTCAAAGCGGAGGGGAAAATTGTAAATTTGGCATAGACCATACACTACGAAGATCTGGAGCGGAACCGCTGATGGTTTGGCCCCATATCAAGTGTTATTATTATTATTCTATATTTATGAGGATTATTAAGGTTATTAAGCTGTCCGTGCCCCAGGACAGGGTCCCTCTTCAGGTGGTGGCTCTCCGGGACAGTGAGCCCCTGGAATCTGCTTAATGGGCAGGAGTCGACTCAATTCTCCTGAGGGGTCCGTAGATCGAGCCCCTAGCTACCCTAAGAATCTGCTTAATGGGCAGGAGTCGACTCAATTCTCCTGAGGGGTCCGTAGATCGAGCCCCTAGCTACCCTAAGAATCTGCTTAAAGGGCAGGAGTCGACTCAATTCTCCTGAGGGGTCCGTAGATCGAGCCCCTAGCTACCCTAAGTGCCATATTTTAGAAATAGTCCCATCTACCTAACCGATCGGGAGGGTTCCTTGTCCGCATCGATCTCCTCAAGGGTACCACGGGACTGACAAATTCTTCCTCAGTCTCGTCACTCAGAGATTCCTCACTCGAATCTCGATCCACAACCCTGTTCCACTGCGGCATCAGTATCGGGTGCAATCTACCCATGCCTTTCTGTTCCTCCTCGGATTCCATTTCGCTTTCTGATTCTAACTGTCGCCCCATTTCCTCGACTTTCCTTGATGGAGAGCACCTGCTCATTCTTCTTTCGACAAAATATTTTAGTCTGTTTACATGGACCGTTTGCTCTTCTCTTCCTCCACACCTCCTTATTTTACATGTCACCGGTCCTATTATTTCAATGATCCTATATGGACCATCCCAACTTTTCACTAGCTTTTTAGACACCCCACGCTTCGTGTGCATTATTTTCAGATAGACTTGGTCTCCTAGAGTGAACTGATGATCTACGGTTTTTAAATTATACCTTTTCACTCTGGCCGATTTTACTTCCTCTGTGTTCCTACGTTCCTTCACTTCCTTCTTGACGTCGATTTCCTCCTGTTTTTGCTCCGTTTGCGTTTGTACGTCCGCCGTCTTTGTGCTCCGCTCGGTTTTCCCAATTCCCTTAACATTTCCGGTGCAATTCTTACTAGGTCCTGTGATGATGTCCTGCTCTTCCGCTTGTGTACTCGCATCTTTTCTAGGTTTTCCTGAATTTGACGGTGCCGGTTCCTTTTCACCTATTTTGTTAATTGGTCCCATAATTTCTCTACCGTTGTCCGTCTGATCATTGATTGCTTCGCTACATAAAAAGTCAAATGTTCTTCCCCACATTGAAACAGCTGGCGTACCCTTGTAACTTATAGTTGCTTGATTTGCATAAAGAAAATCCCTTCCTAAAATCATCTGTACATCCCCTAACGTGTTGTCCTCGCATACAACAGCCGTCCACGTAGTGCTTAATTCATCCCTTTCTGGCCCTATCGAAACATTTGCGGTGCCCCATGTCCGAAGACTGTGGCCTGTAACACTCGTCAATCGGTACCTATCTATTCCATCCTTCCTGATTTGCTTATTTGGGACTGCTCCTTTTCTAACAAGGGTCACGGCTGCCCCTGTGTCCACTAAACAAAAGCTTGATATTCCATTCACGTTCAATTTAATAATGTGCGGTGCGTCGGTAAGGTTATTGAAATTTATTTCGGGAATAACCATAATTTGTTGTTGATTCCTCTTCCCGCGATACATATGTCCCCGTGACATCCCCAATTTATTTATCCACCTTACATTTCTCTGGCCTCCGTCCTGGTGGTTGGACTTTGGCCACTGTTGTTTAAATTTCGCTGAAACCCCAACGATTGCCGCATTTGCCATGGTCGCTCGGGAATTGCTCCCGTCGACCGGCCGTTTCCTCCGTACCTCGGGCGCTCCGATCCTTCAAACCTTGGTGTGAAGTTCTGAGGTTGATTCCTCCTGCTGATCCTTTGTCTACACTCCTGTGCCCAATGTCCTTTTTCGTGACAATAGTAACATGTGTCTCTTTCCACGAACCGCCTTCCTCTATCTGCCCGACAATCTCGAGCAAAATGTCCTATTTTACCGCAATTATAACATCCCTTGTTAACGGTATTCCTATTCATATCGTTCTGTCCATTTCCTCGGCTTCTGCAATCAATTGCCATATGACCCTCTTTTCTACATAACTCACACCTTTCTCCCCCAGTATTTATTGACGAGATCCCCACTTTAGACATCCTTCCTTGTAACATCATAATCGTTGTCTCCTGTAGTTTGACCAGTTCTTCAGCTTTTTCCAAATCTAATTTATCCTCTTTCAATAAAAGAATGCCGGTATTTTGCATCAGGTCTTTCCTTAATCCCATTTTGAATTGATTCAAAATCAGTTCCTTGTTTTTCTTTCGAATTCCCGCTTCCTCATCCTGACTCGCTCCGTCTAAGTCTTCGCGTAGTAAATTTGCACCAATCGTTCGCAACTTGGTACAGAACGATGATACGTCCTCGTTTTGATCTTGGAAGCATCTACTCAGATTCCAATGATTTTCGCCCGGTAATCTCATCGGCGTGAATTTATTTAATAGTTTCCCTTTTAATTCTGGATAAGTAAGTTTATCCAATTCTGCATCTGATTTAAAGAAATTGTAAGCGTCTCCGCTTAATTTGTACTTCAATAATTTTAGCGTTTCGTCTGGCGTCCAACTATCCAATTTGGCCCGTAATTCTAATTTGTCAAAATATCTGGCGGCGTCTTTTCCCGAGAAGCTGTCCACCGTGGTGGCTATCATCCCTAGCGTATACATCATCATGCTACTTTTACTTTCTGTTGAAGTATTTGTATTACTAGCAGAGGGAGTGGCAGGCAACATTATTTATTTTTTTTTTTTCGGAAATTTATTTGTTTTTTGAATAATAAAATAAAATTTAGTGAATTTACTTGAATGTGATTTTTTCGAACAAAATTGGAAAATTTGAAAAAAATCTATACGCAACACAGAAAAAATTGTTATATTGACTCAATTCGGAATATTCTGATTATTCGAAAATAAGAATATCAACTTACTCAGATGTCGATAATATTAAGTCTTCACAATTAGTTAAACGTCAACTAAAATTCTTTTACAAAATACTAAAACGCCCTAGAACACTCAAAAAATCGAGATTATAAATGGATAAAACCGCCCTGAAACACACACACAAAAAAAAATCAACGTTATAAGATTACACAATCGACTTCAATTGATGAAACTACCTGAAACATAGATGATTATCAGTTAAAATTTTCACTTGATACTTTATTCTGCTGACAGTCCTTGTGTTTTAACTGACTTGATGTTCGACTAATATTGGAAGGAATGTTTCACTGCTATTCGTTGTTTTTCCAAAATATCGTTTCAATCACTAATTTCCTTTTTTTTTTCTACCTCTCTCCCGTTTATTCACCTCAGAAAAATTAACAATATCCCACCGCTGTCACCAAATGTAATAGTACGATGGTGTTTTTTGATGTTCTTAGGTTTATTATAAAATAAAGATGTTAGGCCGCTGTCACCAGAGCAAACTTAGCATGGCTTTTATTCCTAAAATAAAGTAAAATCCTAGAAGAGTTCACTTTATTTATCATCAGACAAACCGGTTAAGTTTACTCAAAATTTTGAGAACATACTTCGATCAAGGCTTTGGAAAGGACTATAGGTCCGTGCTCCTTGCACGAAGAAGGAGTCTATATGTTATATACTTTTCTGAGGGATATGACTAGGAAAGAATACTAGATTTCGAAACTTACTTAAATACTATATTGTCATAAAATTAATTAATAACCAGTTACACACTTAGAGAAAAACAAATGGAAAATTTCGTGTCTCTGGGACACCGGACCAATATTCAGTTTCAAAAGAGCAATATCTATACAAACAAAATTAATCCTTCAACATCTTTTACTATTCCTAGCTTCAATCGATCTTAACACAAATATCGGGTTACCTCTTTCGTTTGTACGAGGGGTTCAATATTCTATAACAACAAATCACAAATGTTACATCAAGTCAATTTACCTACGGGAGCTGTCAGTGATTATGGGAATATTTTCATAGAGAATCATAAACTTTGCATTACCTACGACTTACTACTTCTGTCTCGAAAACCATTAATCCAAAAGGGTGTATCAGTACCAAAATTCACCCACTTCACGAATCTACACCTTTTCTTAAATACAACTACTTGCTTCCAATTTACACCTCACATTTACTGCGACTTCTTCCGTTACTCTACTTTACTTCTTCCTTACAATTACCGGCCCGAACTGCCTAAGTCGCCTTTACTCAATATTTCATCTTCACGAGCTACCGTCTCGGAGGCTAAAACGTAACTCCAATTACCGGCCCGAACTGCCTAAGTCGCCTTTATTCAATATTTCTTCATCTTCACGAGCTACCGTTTCGGAGGCTAAAACGTAACTCCAATTACCGGCCCGAACTGCCTAAGTCGCCTTTATTCAATATTTCTTCATCTTCACGAGCTACCGTTTCGGAGGCTAAAACGTAACTAACTTTGTTTTTCCAAACCACCACAAACGGGGGGTCTGTCCCCTCTTCTTAAGTTTTTGCAAGCCGGAATTTTTCTGTTCTCATGCCGCCCACTCGAAAATACCCCACGGGTTTTCCAGGTCCACCGACTCTGCAATTTTGGCAGTTTTTAACGATCTACTACCAGGAATATCAATGCATATATCGCTGTTTAAGGGGGCCTCTTTGTCAACCTCAACTGACGCAACAAAGTAGCGTCTTATCGGTCTTGAAACCTATAAAGTCTACCTATCACAAAGGTTGGCCGCCGGATGGGGTACATAACCTTATCAGTCCACGTCTAGACGAAAACCATAAACACTCAATGAACCATTGTGCGATATATACGACACAATGTATGAACCATACTGCCGATTGATTCGTTCCTATTCTCATTTAATATTAACTTGAACTGTGTTTCCATATATTCCCATATATTACACCAAATTTAATTTGCATATATTGACAGGTTTCAGAGCAATGAATGAACAGTCAGTTTTCAACAAAAACTTTAACAACCTGTATTTCGGAAAATGAAGGATTTACGGACAAAAGTTATATAGCAAACTATCATTATTTCTCCATGCAGAATCACCCTCTGAAGTTTGTTGCACTTATTCAGTGACACCCTGTATATATTGTTTTGAACTTTTATAATACTTACAGGAGTTGTAAAGAGACTTGAGGACTCTCGATGAAGGCCTGACCTAGCTTCATTTTTACGAACTCAGTGATAGCGAAAACCAACTTTTCCTCTTTGAGTGTCTTCAGAAACATCAATTTCTCGAAATCGGTTAGTCGTTCGTTCCATGGAATATTGCTTGGTTCCTTAGCAGATGGTATTACCTTGATGTCCTTGATGATTCGAAAAAATCAAGCAGACTATTGCATTCGTTGTTAATAATAGAAGAATAAAGTTTTATTTACTCTTAACTAGCTCAAGCTCTCAAGAACTTATGAGGGATCTTCTCGGAAGACCTATATTGGAGTGTCACCTTAGACACATACGGGGAGTTTTCAAGTTGTTCATTCATTTTAACCATAGATTACTCTCATCAAATGAACCACCCGCAGATTTTTACCAGATTTGGCTCACGTAAAAAGTTATAAGCGTTCAAAGATTTGACTATGTGCTAATACACCCCTGCATTTTCTTTGTCTGTTGAACACAGAAACACTTAATGGATTTAATATTGTTAAATAATTATCAGAAAGCTTTATCATCTGATGCTCGAAATTCAATGGAATTGTCCAAGGAAACTTATTTACTTATGAAATCGTTTTTAATAATCTCAATAAAGC
Source organism: Halyzia sedecimguttata (assembly GCA_937662695.2). Taxonomy (NCBI): domain Eukaryota; kingdom Metazoa; phylum Arthropoda; class Insecta; order Coleoptera; family Coccinellidae; genus Halyzia; species Halyzia sedecimguttata. The sequence continues at coordinate 123,541,497 of OW569411.2, forward strand.
ATTTAAAAAAAACTTGATTTTCATTCAATATCAACTATAATATATGATTGTATACAATTTCATTTCGCCTATTCTCACATTCCTGAATATTCGAATTCGCATCATAAAAATTTGTTCAAGCCCTGTGGACAGGAGCTTTCTGGCGCTCTTGTTCAAACAGACAAATTATATCTCCGAAAGTATTGGTTTCTCAGAGTTAGGAATTATATCAATGTATTCTTATAATAGAACTGCATCATAAAGGAAATTCAATTCAAATAATAGTCTATTTATCAAGATTAAATGAGCTATCTGAGAATGAGAACTGCACCATGGAAGAAATCAAATTGAAATAGCTGAAATGAATTTGAGTCTCTCTTATAGAACAGGATGAAATGTACGAGTATGAACACAGATAATATAATAAGGCATAGATAGAATAATTATAGCATTCTGTGAAAACATAGAAGTACGATTTATTATTAAAATTTCGAAAAATTATATCTCCGAAAGTATTAGCTTGTTGGAGTTGAAGATGATATCAATGGATTGTTATGGTGAAACTGCATCTTAAATAAAAATTGAATTTGAAATTTGTTACTTAAAAAAAATTTTTTTTTCGTTACTCCGAAACCAACTGGCCTATTTTGCCCAATATCGAACTTAACCGAGATATTCATCTCCCTAACCTTCTCTGAAAATTTCAACTGCCTAGCTCATTCCGTTCGAGAGTTATTGTAGAAAATTTCTTTTTAAATTCTTAAATTTTTTTTGACACTTTGCGGTAAACTGATCAATACAAAACTTCACATACGTATAAAGGTCATGATTCTACAATTTGATGCTAAATTTCAGATAGATCGAATGAACGGTTTCGGAAATATTCATAAAAAATATTTTTACTAAAAACAGCCATAACTCCGAAACCGCTTGGATTTCACCCATTAACGAACTCGTCTGAGATATTTACGCTCCAACCCACCTTTCAATCCTCTAACTCCTTTCGTTCGAGAGTTATCGTGCCTACGGCCGGCCGGCAGGACCAGCCGGACCGGCCGGACAGGATCGATTTCGACCTCGGATTCTTGATCAGTGAGTCGAACCAAATCGTTTGAGTCCATTTTCAGCCAAAAATTCGAAAATTACAGACATTTGTGCAAATTCATAAGCACTCTGTTCCGAGGAACCAGATCGCCAAAAATGAATACAATGAAATCATATAATATCAACCTCATTATAAGTAACAACAATTTAAAATTCTATTAGTCTATGAACGAACTTATATGGATAGCATAGAGCCTAGATATATTATATTTGCGGTAGGTTTCACGAAGATACTTTTAATCAGTGGCGGATTAAGGGTGTAGAGCGCCCTAGCTCATCGGCGCCCCTTTGGCAGCCATATAGGTATTTTATATATCAGACGCCCGCCCCCCTGTAACCTCGCGCCCCTAAGCACTTGCCTACTTTGCCTTATGGATAATCCGTCACTGCGTTTAATTCATAATTAACCAATTTTTCTGTCAAATTTAACGAGCCGTTTAACATAATTCGGGTTTCACAAAGCTATTTGATGATATCAAAACCCAAGGTTCTCAGATAAGAAAAGTCTTGATCACAACAATCTGACAACTTTGCATTTGCTCCAATTAGCTGGCCATACACGGACGTTCTTTCGCGTGGTTTATCGTTTTATCTACAAAATCATGTGGAAAATCCCTTGCGTGAGTGAGCATTGCAGCCCGCCATGATAAAGCTTCGAGGGATTTCTCACGTCCTTTCCTCTGGAATGGCGTTTCAGCGCCATACACACAGATGATCGAGCGGTCGGGGATCAAATGTCTTTGCGTCCACCTTTAATACTATTTCAAGTAATCGGGATTATTATTATTATTATATTATATTATTATATTATATATATTATATTATTTTAATTGCCGTAAAAGCGACATGTGACAATATTTTTCTTTGTTAGCCAGCCAACTTTTCTGCCATGGCGCTCTTGTTCCTCAGAACAGAGTGCTTATCAATTTGCCCAAGTGTTTTTAGTTTTCGAATTTTTGGCTGAAAACAGTCTCAAACGTTTCGGTTCGACTTACTAATCAAGAATCCGTGATCAAAATCGATTATGTCCGGCTGTCCGTTAACACGATAACTCTCAAAGAGAATCAGCAAGACAGTTCAAATTTCCAGAGTAGTTTTGGAAGATAAATATCTCAGTTATGTTCGTTATTGGGAAAAATTGGCCCTGGTGGTTTTGGAGTAAGCAAAAAAAAATGGTTTTTACATTACAAATTTCAAATTCGATTTTTTTTATTTCATCATAAGAATCTATTGATATCATTATCAACTCTAACAAACTAATTCTTTCGGAGAACACGAAAAAATTCAACTAACTAAATTGAACTGGATGGTGAACGACGCCTTCGTGTAGCGGAATCGCCAAGAATTCAGTTCATCATCTTGAAAATTCGAAGATGACTGAATGCCGTTCCAAATGACACTTTTTCCGACGTTTTTCGGCCATACACACACGGTTTATCCTTTCAAATGATTCGCTACGAACCATCACGTGCAAAATCATCTGAATAATTCACAACGTGTATGGGCAACGACGGTTTTTTCGCCATGCCGTTCTTTTTTTGGCATGATAACCGCCACGTTACAACGCGCCATGATAAACCGAGTGAAAGGACGTACGTGTATGGCCAGCTATTAACTGAGACAGGCACAGACATGTAATGATTATTAGGGTATATTCCATTTTATCTAGTATTTCTATGTCGAAGCGTCCGTTTGATTAGGTTTACACAGTTCCGTAGTTAACAGAAATTTCTCCTCAACAATAATTTGGTTGAATAGGTGGAATGATACTTATAATTGATATTTCCCTATGAAGGGTAAAATTTATTTATTGTTTGGTAAAACGCCTGAATTTTGATTGCGTTAACAAGTTCTCTAATGCACACATATTACTACAAACTTATCATTCAACTAGTTGGAGTAAAATAATAAGAAGTGGTGTGAGTTATATCTTTAGAAAATTATTGATTGAATGTTTGTTACGAGGTGAAATTATTTTCCATATATGAGAGAAATCTTTATAATGATTGTGCAGAATCAAAACAGTATGAAAATAAATGTATGATATGGATAACAGATAATACAAACGTTTTATTCACAATTGGGGGTAAATAGAAAAAAAATCGTAGAAAATACATTAATTAATTATAAAATTTATTCATTCAATGAATAATATCTCGAAAACGGTGCGTTTTACGTGTGATAATGTAGAATAATTTAATTTTCTTAAATATTTGAAGATTTTTATAATAACTCAAGATAAACTTTCTCTACTTTCCTTACGCTAATTTTCAATAGATTTATGAACCTGAGTATAACCAGGAAACGAGTGGAAGTACTGGGAAAAAACTGTTAAATGTAGAATATGTGTTAATGGACTTGTATAAAACTACTAAGACACACTAAGATTAATTTTATTCTGATTAATCATGTTCAAGTTGCAAAAGGAAAACGGTTTTTTTTTAATTTCATCAGCCATTATCTTTTTACCTGAGCAAAATTTGGAAAAATGGTGAATGAAAAAAGTGTTTTATTTGATGGGATGATAATCTATAGCTAAAATTAATGTACAACTTGAAGACTCACCCTGTATAATATCCCACTAATATCTAATATTGCTGAATATCTTTTTCCAATCGCAAACATTTAATTTCAATAAATAACCTATTGAAATATTATGTAAAAATGCATTAATAAAAATTTCTATTTGCCTTGATTGCCAAGCTGATTGCCCTGTGTATACTCAGTCTCTCGATACGGGCCTGATGTCCGAGCATTGCTCGAACGAGATAAAAATGGTAATCTTGACTGACGTTTTGACAGATAATAAAAGTCATTCAAGGGTGCATTCGTATTCAAATATATTAACATGTTATGCCAGTTATGCCAATGTGTGAATAAGAAGTCAAGTTGATGCGAGTAACTACAGTCTTGTCCACTAAATTGTTTGTCGTCTGACGTAATATGTTTTGGAAAAGATTATTCTGTGCTTCGTCTAAGAAGATGGGGATATAATTCCCGAAACATTATGTCAGACGACAAAAATTGCAGTGGCTGAAAGCATAAAGTAAATATAGATATACATAGGTGTGTGTTCTGTGGCTAAAAGTGTAGTTATTCTTGTTGTGTGTACAATCAGTCCGCAGAGAACTCTAACTAGAATATTGATGCCAATGATTTTTGCGCTAATTTTCAAATTGAGCTGGAGGGCTCCATTTGCCTCAGGTACCACAGTACATAAATAATGATCTTACCAGTTTGAAATCTCCAATTTCCAATGGAATTATGTTTTCTATATCATCTGGCAATCCCTCGAAATTGCTCGATAATATTTCCAGCACATGTGCCGATAACCACATGATTTCTGTCACTTGTGGATAATCAGGTCGTTTTCCTACTTGAATAGTTGCTCCTACGGGTCCCCTATTGATATAACCAAGAAACATAAGGTATAAGTTGAATGTATACAGAATCTTTTTAAATGCAGACGATAGAACTTGTGAAGACAAATCATTTCACCGAGAATCGCCTATACAAAAAAGGCAACACAGAGACCTCCCAAAGATATCTCGGCCCGCTCTTTCCAGGATATTGAGACGCTTTTGTGATATCGCTGGGAGGTCGCCAAGAGCTCTCTATCACCTCCAAATGTCCGCCACAGGGAGTTGAGCCCAGTAACATCTCAGGGATATCGCATTGGGAAGTTCCCAAACAGCTCACCCTGGGATATAGTTTAAAAAGTTCACTGGAATATCGCTGGGACGTCGCCAAGAACTCTATATCTCCTTCAAATATCCGCCACAGGGGATGAGCCCATTAACATCTCTGAGATTGAGATGTCACATGGGGAAATTCCCAAATAGCTCAACCTGGGAAATAGTTTGAGAGGTTCACTGGGATATCGCTGGGTGGTCGCCAAGAGCATTGTATCTTCTCGAAATGTCTGCCATAGGGGATGAGCCCAGTAACATCTCTGATATTTCACATGGTGAAGTTCTCAAACCTCTCAATCTGGGCAATACTCATAGAAGATCGCTGCGATATGGATCTATAATCTATAGATCTCCTCCAAATGTGCTGTACACGTGTTGCGCCGAACTTCAATTCAATGCTTAGATTGAGATACGACTCGTGTTATTAACCATGCAGTTGTTCTTCCGGGATCCCAAGGATCGCTATGCGATGTCTGTGTTAAAAGGGAATAAACTAAATGTGACTCTGACTAGCTCGTGACATCCTATATTTATGGCTTAGAAAGTGCAGGGGAGGTAGTTCTCGAGTTTTGAGGAGTAAGACCTAAAGGGAGCCTTTAATGCTCCGCATCGAGCATCGAGTACGTTAAATTTTTAAATAGTAAATAAAAAGTAGTTATTAGTTAGAAGAACTTATTTTGGGCCCAAATTGGACCCAATTGTACAAATATTCAAATACAGTAAATAATCAATGAGTATATTTGTATAGAATGAACAGTCAATTAGTATTACCTCTGAGCCAAAAGGTGGTACAAGGTTTAACGTTATTATTGAGTTAAAGTTAAAGTACTATGATCAGGAATCTTTCTGAATCCTTCACATGAGGCAGCTCTAACACAGTAATGGATAATACTTCAACCATGTATTATTCTAGGTAAGGAAAATACCCTGATGGATAATTTGCTCCAAAAGACGGTGAAAATCTAACATTAGTAGGTATTCCACGCAGTTAGCCCATGGACCGCCTTTGTAAAGGAAAAAAATGGGTTCAAGCCCTGTGGACAGGAGCTTTCTGGCGCTCTAGTTCAAACAGACAAATTATATCTCCGAAAGTATTGGTTTCTCAGAGTTGGGAATTATATCAATGTATTCATATAATAGAACTGCATCCTAAAGGAAATTCAATTCAGATAATAGTTTATTTATCAAGATTAAATGAGCAATCATGAGAATGAGAAAAGCACCATGGAAGAAATCAAATTAAATCTGGCCAATTTTGCCCAATAACGAACATAACCGAGATATTCATCTCCCTAAACTACTCTGAAAATTTCAAGTACCTACCTCATTCCGTTCGAGAGTTATATCTATGTCTATGGATGAAAAGCAGTCTCACTACTCTCAGATCTCTTACTTCATGTTCAGTTCCGAAATGTAAGAATTTTCTGAGAAAAACTAATATCGGAGCAAACAACTGAGATTTAACTCACTTCGCTCACAATTCTTCGATTGATTACTTCAGGAACATCATTTGACATTATGACAATTCATATTCATACATAGAATAATATCATTCTGTGACAACCATAGATTAAAGGTCTTTAATCTATGGTGACAACGTTGAAATACGATTTATTATTGAAATTTTGAAAAATCATATCTGAGATTTTTCTCACTTCGCTCACAATTCTTCGATTGATTAGTCTCAGGAACATCATTTGACATTATGACAATTCATATTCATACATAGAATAATATTATTCTGTGACAACGTTGAAATACGATTTATTATTGAAATTTTGAAAAATCATATCTCCGAAAGTATTAGCTTGTTAGAGTTAAAAATGATATGATTGGATTCTCATGATAAAACTTCTTATTAAAAAAAATTTAATTTGGAATTTGTTTCGTAAAAAAAAAATTTTTTTTTTGTTACTCCGAAACCGTTTGTCCGATTTTGCCCAATAACGAACTTAGCCGAGATATTTATCCCCCAAACCTACTCTGAAAATTTCAACTCTCTAGCTCATTCCGTTCGAGAGTTATCGTGCCTACGGCCGGCCGGCCGGCCGGCCGGACCGGCCGGACAGAATGAATTTCGACCACGGATTCTTGATCAGTGAGTCGAACCAAATCGTTTAAGACCATTTTCATCGAAATATTCGAAAATTACAGACATTTGGGCAAATTGATAAGCACTCAGTTCCGAGGAACTAGAGCGCCAAAAAGGTGGAAATTGTTCACCAAAGTGCCTCAGAATCCGCTTTCTAGCGACTGAGAATTTCAGGAACGAAAAATCAATCAACAAAATTTCAGATATCCTCGTAATTCGACTCGATAGTATCCTCCAAAAACTGATATGCGATATAACTCTGGAAAGATTAAACCTGGACTCTTCACCACCTTGACAATGGAATAACCCAAGATGTCAAAACTGAACCACAGGTATACAAAATGGGAGACAAACTATCGACCCCGATCGACCGAAGAAAAAGTATGAAACAAGTGTTCGACACGGTATTTCTCTTCATATTATGAGCATTCAGGGATTGTTTTACAGAATTTTCAACGAAATTCTACTTGGATTCACCATCAATCAAAAACATGTCCACTAGTTCAACGTGCTGTATTGTTCAACAAATTCATTCAGAACTGTCAGGTTAGGGTTACTAGATGGAAACTTAATGAAGTAGGCAAGAACAACAGGGTTTCCTTGGTCTGGATTCCTGATCACGTGGGAATGAAAGGAAATGAGGAGGCCAACACACTGGCCAAGAAAGTAGCACAAACCCCTTTTATTGGCCTGGACCCCTACTGTAAGGTTGGTAGATACACCTACAAAAGCGACTTTCGGATGAAAGAAGAAATTGAAAGAGGAATACTCTGGAGATCTCTCCCAGGAATGTATCACACCAAAAAGTTCCTCCGGAACTTTGACACTGTCAGATCCAAGAAATATATGGACCTCAGTAAAAACCAGCTGTACCTCCTCATTGGTTTTCTCACAGGGCAGTGCGGCCTTAGGAAGCATATAATGAGTATCTGTTGGGGCGAGTATGAAATGCCTAATCACCTGATTAAGGAATGCCTCGCCATCTCAAACCAACGGAAGGAATGCTTTGGACAAGAAATCTGCGGGAGTGAAGACGTAACCTCCTTGAAGCCATTCCAGATACTGGATTTCATCAGAACTCTAGAACTATGTAAGGCACGCTGTAGATGGTGATGACATCGACAACTCTGACAGGGGGCACTATAGACGTTAAGCTAGCAGTGCGACGTTACCCCCCACAACAATATACAATTTCATATATAGGTTTACTCGATGGTTTTACCAGTGAGCGCACAAAACGTTTTATTTACATCGCCAGAGTCGTATTCATTTTGTTATTGATTCGATGAAAACCCCAGATTCAATTATCTAGGTTTATTTTGGGGAATGCATGTTGTATGATCTATTCTACAAGCATTTACTTCGAAAGCATCATGTATAAGTTCTTACCTAAGCAAAAAATTCCAGTCAGATGTTTTGATGGTACCCGCATCAGTCAAAATCGCGATGCAAAGCAAGAAACTAAACACCAATTTATGACGTTCAAAAAGTCCTCTTGAAACATTTGTATATACTGAGAGTGTTATTTCACGGATGAGGATTTCCAACCTGAGGTCCAAATTTTCATTTTTTTCACTCGTCTCTATAACCACGTTGAAGATCTGTAAAAAACAGTTTTGAAATTTTTTAAATAACATTTCGGATTAGCCATTTTGGACAGATCCTACATAATAGAATCTAAGTGTGACAACAATTGGAATACATCCTACTAACATAGGTGGTTTCAAAATGGGTAATTCCCAAGTTTACTGAAGACGAGCATAAAAGCCAAAGCTTCAACAGGACTGTTAAGTAATAGTCCTGTTTCTTTTTAATAAACCTTTGAAACTTTTTACCTCGAAGTTGATTTAAATTGATTTTTCGGCAAAAGTATGACTACATTTGAAGTACGCTATGCTACTAAGGTCAAGGCATCATGTTTGAGAACTTTTTGGAAAACCAAATTTTTATCTCTTTGGTGAAGAAACCGTTTTTAAAGAGCTGACTTAGTAGGTACCCACAGAAGCTTTTAGATATTGCATTTCCTTGATGTGAGAATAGCATATAGCATATTGCGAGAAAATCAAGTTGAAGAAATAATTCTTCTGGGTATAACAATTCTAATGTCACTGAGAATACAAATGTCCCTAGGTTACCCCTTTACTATAGGAAGTATTCTTAATATGCCACTAGATAGTAATGAATCAGAGGGACTCACTTGAGTGAAGTATTTCAAAGAGTACTGATACATAGGATCAATATCCGCTAATTGGGCCACCACAAAGTACATTACTGACCCTCTTGTTGCAACGGATCTATATTTTTCTCTAGCAACAGAAATTTTCACTTCGGTGGATTCAGTTTCTATCAATCGAGCTGCTATAACCTCGGATGTTTCCTGTTGACAAAGTATTCATATTAATCAACAATGAACTAAGGGGAAAAAGTAACTCAAATATGAAAAAAATCGAGAAAAGCACTGACAGAAAGTCAAAAACTTTTGCGCGCATGTTCTATTGTCCATTCACGCCTCACAGACCCTCACGAAATAGTGCATGAACCTTCAAACCGTCTTTTTTGGCGCTCTAGTTCCTCGGAACTCAGTGCTTATCAATTTGCCCAATGTCTGTAATTTTCGAATTTTTCGATGAAAATGGTCTTAAGCGATTTGGTTCGACTCACTGATCAAGATTCCGTGGTCGAAATTCATTCTGTCCGGCCGGCCGGCCGGCCGTAGGCACGATAACTCTCGAACGGAATGAGCTAGACAGTTGAAATTTTCAGAGTAGGTTTGGAAGATAAATATCTCGGCTAAGTTCGTTAATGGGCAAAATCGGACGGATGGTTTCGGAGTAACAAAAAAAAATTTTTTTTTTAAAAAACAAATTCCAAATTATTTTTTTTCAATAAGCAGTTTTACCATAAGAATCCAATGATATCATTTTTAACTCTAACAAGCTAATACTTTCGGAGATATTTTTTTTCAAAATTTCAATAATAAATCGTATTTCTACGTTGTCACAGAATGATATAATTATTCTATGTATGAATTGTCATAATGTCAACTTATTTTCCTGAGACATGACATTATCTAATCAATCGAAGAATTGTGAGCGAAGTGAGAAAAATCTCAGTTGTTTGCTTCGAAATTAGTTTTTCTCAGAAAAGTCTTACATTTCGGAACGGAACATGAAGTAAGAGCTCTGAGAGTAGTGAGACTGCTTTTCATCCATAGACATAGAATGCTCACTTCTCTCAATTTATGACGGGACTGACGGAAGGGAATATTATAACTTCAAAAATATTGGGGTTGAAATACTCGTATTTTAGCGATGCAACGGGGCCTCACCCAAAAATTTTTGAAAATATTACGTAAATATTGAAAGCATAATTCTGTAGTTCGAGAGAGGAGAAAATTTGGTGAACGTAGATCAGGAAATTTTTGATCGATTACAAGGTAATTTTTCATTATTACTTCATTTCTTTCATACATGTTTTATGGAATATCTACTATTTGTAGGTACTTTAAACCTGTTTTGGGCAATTGTCTTACGAAACTTGTTTTTTTGGCGCTTTAGTTCTTAGGAACAGAGTGCTTATCAATTTGCCCAAGTGTCTGTAATTTTGGAATTTTTGGCTGCAAATGGTCTCAAACGATTTGGTTCGACTCACTGATCAAGAATCCGAGGTCGAAATCGATTCTGTCCGGCCGGCCGGCCGGCCGTAGGCACGATAACTCTCGAACGAAAGCAGTTAGCGGATTGAAATTTGCAAGGTGGGTTTGGAGCGTAAATATCTCGGACGAGCTCGTTAATGGGCGAAATCCATCAAGCGGTTTCGGAGTTATGGTCGATTTTAGTAAAAATATTTTTTATGAATATTTCCGAAACCGATCACTCGATCTGAATGAAATTTAGCATCAAATTGTAGAATCATTACCTTTATACGCATGTGAAGTTTTGTATTGACCAGATTACCGCAAAGTGTCAAAAAAAAATTTGAAAATTTAAAAAAGTTTTTCTACAATAACTCTCGAACGGAATGAGCTAAGTAGTTGAAATTTTCAGAGTAGGTTAGGGAGATGAATATCTCGTTTAAGTTCGTTATTGGGCAAAATTGGCCAGATTTAATTTGATTTCTTCCATGGTGCAGTTCTCATTCTCATGATTGCTCATTTAATCTTGATAAATAAACTATTATTTGAATTGAATTTCCTTTATGATGCAGTTCTATCATATGAATACATTGATATAATTCCCAACTCTGAGAAACCAATACTTTCGGAGATATAATTTGTCTGTTTGAACTAGAGCACCAGAAAGCTCCTGTCCACAGGGCTTGAACCCATTTTTTCAAGTATTGAATTGAGTTTTATTTTGATCGAATCTGTATTTTTGGGAATATCTGACATCGCTAATATCAGTCAACGAGGTGTTGATACAATTCTGTAATTCCAGGAGAAGTAGATTCAGTTCGAAATTTTATTTTCACAATATTTCCAAAAATAAAGGGCTGACCAAATTCAAACCCTGTACTCTATTTCAGTATAGCGGCTGGATAGCGTTTTTGCGGAATTTCTGCAGAATCCGACGGATAGTTTCTGAAATATAAAATGTTTGAAGAAAAGTTTGAATTTTTTTAGTTATTTGATCCTTTTTAAATTCTACAGAAATCGGCGCGATGGCATACTACAATTAATTCCCAAGTTTCTATTCGATCGGGTTTGTATTTTTTAAGTTATTGAGTAAACATTATTTTAGATGGGTACAACTCCAAAACCGTTTGGCCGAATATTATACCATTAACGAATTTCACCATCGCATTTGGATGGGCTACCTACCCTGAAAATTGTAGTCGCTATCACTTTCCGTTTGACTGTTATCTTGGCAACGGACAACCGGACGAACAGAATTGAATTTGACCTCGAATTATTCATCAGTGAGTCGAACCTAATCGTTTATAGACATTTGGGCAACATTATAGCACGCTGTTCGCCAGAACATGCGCGCGAAAAATTTAATTATGTCCTGATAGTTAAGAGACCTACTCTGTGGGTCGAATCGATTAAAATATTTCAGATCCATGTTGTATTGTTGTTCAAATCTTTGGAATTTTCCTATCAGTGGCACTTTCTTTTGGATTGAATTCTCATTATGTACCTGCCAAGTTCATTAAAAAGGTTACAGTTGACGATCTATAGGGGTTTTGCCAAGGGAAAATCTGATGTATTATTTTCTACAATAATAAATCCTTGGAATATAGCAATCAAAACATTTTTCCATCTTCCTCTGAAAGTTTCAGTTTTCCTATTCAAGTAGGAGATTTGTTTTTTTTTCTACTCGATTCCAATTCGGGATACCAACATACCTTACTCTCATTGAGTGTTTCAATGAGTTCCTCATCATCCAGGATGTTTCCTTCGGATTGATCTAACATCCTCAGGATCTTGTCTTCGATTGCTTTCAACTGTGCTTTATCGGCGTTTATTCTGATAATCAGTTCGCTTCTCATATTTTCCAAATCTGGACGCTCAAGGTTCACCACATTCCTGGAAATTTTTGTCAGAATATTATCTGTGAGAATGGAACAACAATTTCTTCACTCGGTTACTTCAATCGACTCGGTTACAGAATCCGATATTGTATAGGTACATAATAACCGGTCTTCTGATGAGGACATAATAATGATGATGATTAAGTCGTGGAAAATCTTACAAAACAGAATTTAATAGGGTAATGCAGAGCCCATTCTTGAAATATTACCATTATTATTATTGAAAATTCCATAAATATCCATTAATCCATTAAATTTCGAAAAATAATAAAACGAATAGTTGAGATATGATTTCAATTGAGAGAATAATTATTATGATAATTAGTATGTAACGTTCACCGAAACTAATGGGATAATATAATTTTATGTTTATGTCTTCGTTGACCGTTTTCATGCGACATTGTCAAATTGTGTACCAGGCTTTGGTATATTAATCAATGGAGGAGCATGGATTATCTATATCTTGCGAAAAAAAGCAAGTTTGGCAACGTAGAAATTCAAGGCTATCCTAGGTCAGGAGTAGATCAACCAGAATAGTAGGTAGTGGGCAGTAGGGGTAACCAAATCGCCTGTGAAAGGCGTCATTGAAAAATGGATTCTTGCACAGCACCCTCGGACGCGAAACTTCGAGCCAGTGGAATAGTAAGTTAATGGTGCAGCTTTGCCCCTCACTAACTAAAGAAGTCCTACTACCGAGTAGGAGTAAGCTCAGGGCAGTAACTGGCCTACTAGCCGGACACTGTACCCTATGAAAACACCTGCACAACATGGGGATTCTCCTAGAAGACCCTTATTGTGAGGAAGCAGATCATATAAACTATGAGATGTTATTGTTTGGCAGTTATCAATTATTTTATGTTTTAAGTTCAGTCATTATTTTACGAAGTGTGCATATTAAAGAGTTAAACGTGAACAAGAGTCATTTATTGGACACAACAACCCTGCTTGTAGGAAATTTGGGGAGGCAGACGAAACTGCTTCACATGTCATGTTTGACTGTCCAGCCCACACACGATGTAGACTTCACTATGGGGGCGACGACACGACCCTGAGTGTTAGAAACCGTGCGAGGAACCTGGTCAAGGGCCTAATCCGACTTGCTAGGAAAGTGGACCTTATGTAGGTAATACACCGACAAGGCAGTGGGGATGATACATGCGACCCATATAATGTCAGCGGTGCAGAACTTAGCACGGTTAAGTAGACCTGAGCTATTGGGGATCGACTAAGGGACCCGAGCTTAAGGATATCAACCATGCTGCTAATATAGGAGACCGACCGAGGTGCAATAAGCCCCTCTAGGCTGCAGTACGGGCTACTCGCTCAATCGGCATCAGTCTAACACAAACAAACAAACAATACCAAGAATCAACTAGTCGAGCAAAAATAGTAAAAACTACCCTAGCAATTATGCTACCTACTGTACGTAACAAAGCTCAATTCTAACAGAAATTTCACTTACGCCAATAGTTGATCTTCAAGACCAGATGGCGTGACTGTAAAATTTACGATTGTCACTTGGATGCAGATCTCTGGCAGATAATGTGGATTGGCAATCTTGGTTGTGATGAAAAACCTGAAGTTATCATCGTATTCAATATCCGAATCACCGAGTCTGATTAGTGTTCTTCCACCCTGAAGTATAAAAATAGATTTATTAAGTCTAGTATAATGGCCGGTCATACGCTACGTTTTGCACAACCTTTTACCTGCGAAGTCTTCAGACGGAATAAAAACGTAGCAATTTTTAGTGCGTCCACACGATACAGAGATATCTGTATATTTCGCACAGTCCTAGCGATATTGTCATGAAGTTACCATAGTCTACATGAAGCAACAAATCCGCACACGTCACGGATATCTATGCGGTCTAGCGCAGTTTTCGCTGCAACTGCAACGTCTCAGCGACGTTCTCAAATCTGCGCAATTTTGCTGTCTACACGCAACGTTTTACCTGCAACGTGTTGAACTGCGCAGGTAAAAGGTTGTGCAAAACGTAGCGTATGGGACGGCCTTAAAGTAGAATTATGTCTATTAAGGCCAGTTCAAACGCTCCGTTTTGTACAACCTTTTGTCTGCGCAGTCTAAAGACGGAATGGAAACATAGCAATTTTTAGTGCGTCCACACGATGCAGAGATATCTGTATATTTCGCACAGTTTTAGTGATATCGTCATGAAGGAGGTACTACTCTTGTCAATTTTAGCATGTTGTTACCACAGTTACCGTCTACATGCAGCAACAAATCCGCGCAATTCACGGATATCTATGCTGTCTAGCTCAGTTTTCGCTGCATCTGCTAAGTCTCCGCGACGTTTTCAAAGCTGCGCAATTTTGCTGTCTACACGCAACGTTTTACCTGCAACGTTTTACCTGCAACGTGTTGAACTGCGCAGGTAAAAGGTTGTGCAAAACGTAGCGTATGGACCGGCCTTAAAGTAGAATTATGTCTATTAAGGCCAGTCCAAACGCTCCGTTTTGTACAACCTTTTGTCTGCGCAGTCTAAAGACGGAATGAAAACATAGCAATTTTTAGTGCGTCCACACGATGCAGAGATATCTGTATATTTCGCACAGTTTTAGTGATATCGTCATGAAGGAGGTACTACTCTTGTCAATTTTGGCATGCTGTTACCACAGTTACCGTCTACATGCAGCGATAAATCCGCGCAATTCACGGATATCTATGCTGTCTAGCTCAGTTTTCGCTGCATCTGCTAAGTCTCCGCGACGTTTTCAAAGCTGCGCAATTTTGCTGTCTACACGCAACGTTTTACCTGCAACGTGTTGAACTGCGCAGGTAAAAGGTTGTGCAAAACGAGGCGTATGGACCGGCCTTAAAGTAGAATTATGTCTATTAAGGCCAGTCCAAACGCTCCGTTTTGCACAACCCTTCGTCTGCGCAGTCTAAAGACGGAATGAAAACATAGCAATTTTTAGTGCGTCCACACGATGCAGAGATATCTGTATATTTCGCACAGTTTTAGTGATATCGTCATGAAGGAGGTACTACTCTTGTCAATTTTGGCATGCTGTTACCACAGTTACCAACTACATGCAGCAACAAATCCGCGCAATTCACGGATATCTATGCTGTCTAGCTCAGTTTTCGCTGCATCTGCTAAGTCTCCGCGACGTTTTCAAAGCTGCGCAATTTTGCTGTCTACACGCAACGTTTTACCTGCAACGTGTTGAACTGCGCAGGTAAAAGGTTGTGCAAAACGTAACGTATGGACCGGCCTTAAAGTAGAATTATGTCTATTAAGGCCAGTCCAAACGCTCCGTTTTGCACAACCTTTTGTCTGCGCAGTCTAAAGACGGAATGAAAACATAGCAATTTTTAGTGCGTCCACACGATGCAGAGATATCTGTATATTTCGCATAGTTTTAGTGATATCGTCATGAAGGAGGTACTACTCTTGTCAATTTTGGCATGCTGTTACCACAGTTACCGTCTACATGCAGCGACAAATCCGCGCAATTCACGGATATCTATGCTGTCTAGCTCAGTTTTCGCTGCATCTGCTAAGTCTCCGCGACATTTTCAAAGCTGTGCAATTTTGCTGTCTACAAGCAACGTTTTACCTGCAACGTGTTGAACTGCGCAGGTAAAAGGTTGTGCAAAACGTAACGTATGGACCGGCCTTAAAGTAGAATTATGTCTATTAAGGCCAGTCCAAACGCTCCGTTTTGCACAACCTTTTGTCAGCGCAGTCTAAAGACGGAATGAAAACATAGCAATTTTTAGTGCGTCCACACGATGCAGAGATATCTGTATATTTCGCATAGTTTTAGTGATATCGTCATGAAGGAGGTACTACTCTTGTCAATTTTGGCATGCTGTTACCACAGTTACCGTCTACATGCAGCGACAAATCCGCGCAATTCACGGATATCTATGCTGTCTAGCTCAGTTTTCGCTGCATCTGCTAAGTCTCCGCGACGTTTTCAAAGCTGTGCAATTTTGCTGTCTACACGCAACGTTTTACCTGCAACGTGTTGAACTGCGCAGGTAAAAGGTTGTGCAAAACGTAACGTATGGACCGGCCTTAAAGTAGAATTATGTCTATTAAGGCCAGTCCAAACGCTCCGTTTTGCACAACCTTTTGTCAGCGCAGTCTAAAGACGGAATGAAAACATAGCAATTTTTAGTGCGTCCACACGATGCAGAGATATCTGTATCTTTCGCATAGTTTTAGTGATATCGTCATGAAGGAGGTACTACTCTTGTCAATTTTGGCATGCTGTTACCACAGTTACCGTCTACATGCAGCGACAAATCCGCGCAATTCACGGATATCTATGCTGTCTAGCTCAGTTTTCGCTGCATCTGCTAAGTCTCCGCGACGTTTTCAAAGCTGTGCAATTTTGCTGTCTACACGCAACGTTTTACCTGCAACGTGTTGAACTGCGCAGGTAAAAGGTTGTGCAAAACGTATCGTATGGATCGGCCTTAAGTATGCCATTGACATTGAAAGGCGATCAAAACTTGAAGGTTACTATTGGATAATCCAATCTAGTGAACCTGTCAGATTAACATCGATTTATACTTATCAGAGACTCATGATTATATCAATAGTAAATCAAATTCCCAGCATCGGATAAACCATTATGCTGTTTTTAGAAATACCTGTATTTTATTTTAAATTGCAAAAGCTATATATAGCTGATTATTTGCGTGATTCATTATATCGTTGCCTTATACAAATAAAAAATTTCAGCAAACCCTGACTCATATTATCTGAGATATTGAATTTTTCTTCACTTTACCTTCTAGAAATACCATCCATACGGTACAAAATTCTGCATGAATCTTGAAGTGTTTAGTATACATAAAACTTCTAGACTTCAACTAGACCGGATATGTAGTTTTGGAAATAGTAGGACAATTAATTTTGAAACGGGTATGTCTTAGAAACCGTTATGAGGATTTTCCTCCAAAATTCAATTCTGCAATTGATATTCAGTACCCTGGTAGATAACTAGAATGAGTTAAACAAGTATATTCTACAGACCAGTGAGTATCTATTGCCTTTAATTTAATAAATATTTTCCGCTGGGTGACTTCAGTATTTCGACGGGTGACCGCTCTGGATATGAATTGGATAAACCGCACCAAAGCAGACTGACCACACGTCAGTGCTGTCCCAACTTTTTTGGCTTTCGATTCGAAAAGTATTGGCATTTGGGCAAAATGTTTGTCCATCTTAATATAAATAATTCTACTGTGTGTTCTACAAGTGTGTATGTCGTTGAACTCCTCCTAAACGACTAGACCGATTTTGATGAAATGAGCGGGGCCTTGGATGGTTTAGAATCGCATTCGGACCCATTAGGAGGCGCCATTAACAGATTATAGAATATTTGTTTTGATTTTTAGAACGAAATGGCGCTGATCCAGTTATTAGAAAATTGACTCTTCCCAGTTCTCAAAGACCTGGAGATGTCACCATTCTTTATTAATTTTAAGTTCAGTCAATATTACGCTGATGGTAAGAATGAAGTTCAAGACATTATATTAAACTGTAATTAATGTGTTAAGGGTTTTGAAATGTAATTAAAAACTATATATTGTGAGATTCGTTCACTGCAGTATTGAGTGAGTAATTTCACTTTGTTACTAACTTAAAGAAGTTACTTATATTTAAGTGATCTGCAACCACATCCCACGAAAAAGACAGGCTCTTCTGCCAAATGAGCCAATTCAAAGGACCAAATATCATCCGGACATGACAATGATAGGCTTAAGATAACAAGAGATGGGAGTCAGTTTTTGATTTTTTGATTTCGCTTTGGGCAATACTTAATCGCACAATGATAATGACGAAACGAAAATATAACAGTGTCACTCTTATGTGAAATGTCACTTAATAGTTATTTATGTACCAAGGACGAAAAACTGTCTATTATTGTCGTGCCTGCAAATTGCAAGCAGGCGAGATAATAGAAAATTTTTCGAAATTTCGAGCATCAAAAAAAACTTTTCCTGGTGCCACTAATATCAGGCTATTCAACGTTCGAGGAGGAGAACGTCTGTCCGCTAGTAATATCAATATTTTTTGGCGCGAATAAACTGCAGAAACGAAGATCAAGTCCGAGTTGAATCATAGTATCGATTCATGTTATAGGTAAATATCACAAATATCGGGTCCTCTATAAAATGTCGGAAACTCACCTGTTGAAAAGTTTGTCTCAATAAAATCGGGGATAACGTAGGATCTAAAGTTTCGCCAACTTCTTCGAGCAAAACTGGATATCCCAATCGTACTGCCATCTCGAGTATCCTCAGAAAATTCGGATCCGTAAGTTTGATTAACTTTAGATTATTCGGTAACTCCATTTGCTTGATCCAACGATTGGCTTGTTCTTGGGGGTCAATCATGAGAGACCATCTTCGGGAACGGGTTACTAAAATGGCGTTTTCGGTAGAAACCGTATCTCTGGGAAGACCTGCCGTGTTCCATTGTCGAATTTCGTAAGGGTCCGCCAGAACGCCGATCAGACTGGATAAATATTTAGAAGAAATATTAGATGAATTTTTTATCAATCGCCTATGTGTTGATTGAGTTACGCTCCTAGCATTTAGTCTTATGCATCTTTGGTAATCGACACACTGGCTCTGGTATGAACAATTTATTAACAATATTCACAATCGATGAAAGTATTCACAACTCCGAAAAATTTACTCTCGCAATTACTGAAGTTCTACAACTGCTGCTTCAATGATACGTTCGCACTCTGACTTTGTCTAAGTGTAAGTTGGCTAATTTGAAACAATCTCTTAATTGAACGTGAACCATCTTGTTTTCTAGTAACTTCCTGTTTCAAGACATACAACTCGTATGAACGCTATTCATTGCCGTCTTCTTTCTAAAATGTCTAAAAGTCCCAAAACTTACTGACTCTCCACTAGCTGTGACCAGGGTTACCATTTCAAAACCCCCTACCCTAAGGTGCTTATTGGTTAATCCTTTGGCTTAGGCGCTTAGCTCGGACCAATGGCGTTCCACCTGAATTACCAGCGGGCCCGATACTAATTCCTGGAACTCAGGGCTCCTACGAAGTGCGCGCTCCGCTTTGGGACATTCTATGGGAGTTGTGGCATGATTTATATTCAAATACTATTCCACATTGAGGTATTTGGTTTCCCAGACTGTCTAATTGGCTTCGAGGTGCCATAAAGGCCATAGAGCCCAAATTTGGGATTCATGGTACCTACGTGTTCTTTGGATTACTACATATATCATAATGGGTTTTGAGGAACCTAAGAGTCCAGAAAACTTCTGGAGTGTCGCTAATGAACTTCAGTACGCGTTGTTTGCATCCTTAAAGCGAATACTAACTCTAACTATTTCCTTGCTGGAATTGAATTCCTACATATATAGCCTTATTCTCCATGTTTACCTTCAGAAAGCCTGAAGTTAAACAAAGAACCATAATTATTTCCCTCATTTCCCTACCAAACATGTAGGTGAGATGGCGAGTTCGGCCAGTCTCCAATAAAATTGAGCGACGAAAGCCGACGTCTGGCAGTGAGTTACGAATCGGACACATTGCCTCCCCGTTCGCTTCCACCGAGCCACTTGCCTGCGTAATATAATAATGTTGTTTCAGAAAAACGTCTATTCACCTGAAAAAAATATATTACTCTTGAATGGTTTTTATAAGCTGAGGATGCAGAAGAAGTGGTTGGGCGATTGATATTATTTGTGTCGAACTATTTTGAATATACAATGTGGAAAGGCCAAATGGAATAGATTCATTATCTTGGTTACTGTACATATTTATGGAAAATTTTAAATACGTCAAATGTAAATTTTAAATTGTCATTCTTCTACGTAAAAATGCGGACCCTACCTTAAACCCCCTTCGAAAGACAGGTATAACTCCCAATTTTTCAAATAGGAAGTAGTTGTAGTATGTGATACTGTAACGAAGTAATTTCCGTAAAAATTGAATAATTTATTTTCCATTCAGCGGAATAATTATGGGTCAAATTATTCGAATTCAATTCAATATATTGAACGAGGTGATTTTCTTTCATAGGTATAAGTTTCCTAAGAATTTAACTTATTCATTCGTATATTTATTCAGTTAGTTTATACATCAGAACAAAAGCGATTAAATATGAGCTTCGAATTCGAATTAACTATTTCAGATCTTAGGAAAAGCTTTGCATCATTGGACGATACAGTTTTACTATACAGGGTCTTTCACGAGGAACCTCACCCATATTTATACGGGAAACTACTGAACGTATTTTCATGAAATTCAGCACTTATAAGTATTTCACGATGCTGATGAAATCTAAAATATTTTCAAGGCATGAGCACCTCCGGTTTTTCCGGAAATGACGTCAACTTCCGTTTTTCAAATTAGAACACCATTTTTTTATTGCAGAAATAGATTCCTTAGAAAATTTCAAGTTATTTTGATGTAACATTTTTCAGTTTTGGTTGGAAAATTCTCTCTGAGCGGGAAAATTCGAAAAAAAAATCGAAAATAGAGCTCCGCTGAAACAAGAATAACTTCGAGGTTTTTGGATGAAAAATTTTCATTTTTGGGATTTTTCAAGATGTAAGATTGATGTATCCACTTTAAAAATATAAATCGCGATTCATGATACAGGGGGTGAAAAAATCGCTTTCAAAGTTAGGAATGACAAAATCGTGAAAAATCAATTTTTTCAAATTAGAACCCCATTTTTTTATGGCAGATATTGAATCTACGTTAAAAAATAATGTGAGTGTATGCATCACACCCTTGCCCTAAAATGGATATTTTCTGAGTTATTCACAAAAAACTGTTTTTTCGGCAACCGTCCGGGAAATGGGCACTTCCCGGACTAGGCCGGAACAATCACGCCGTTTTGGTCATTGTAAATATGAAAATCTTGGTAGGTATATTTTTGATAAATGAAGTTACCATAGCACTGAGAAAACGGCTGACAGTTCATATAAAATTAGTTGTCAACATGTGATATTTTCTGTTCTGTTTAATTTGAATAAGATTCAAAATATATAAAAAAGAAATGTGTCGTCTCATTGATTTGTTATTCTACACGGTTGCCGAAAAAATATTGTACGCAACACGCCCGAAAAAGGTTTTTTTGGACTCATATTCTTCCAGGACTCGCTTACGCTCGTCCTAGAATTTTGTCTATTCGTCCAAAAAAACCCTATTTTCCGGACTTGTTACGTAAATTACTATTTCGTCTTGAATTTTGAGCTATTTCTTTTCCCTTCACGCCAAAAAGATGAAATTTTCAGGAACTGTTATTTGAACCATGCTGTAGATTTTTCACCCCTTCTTGAAACCGACTTCAAGTTACTATTAGGAGAACCATGGCAAACTCTCGCAGTTATAACTAGAGAAGATGCTCAAAGTTTTGACCGTTAATTTCTAGACATTTATTTATACGTCTCAGGAATGCTTCGTGCGTTGCTCTTCTTATTTCATCGGGAGGAAGAGATCTGCAAAAGTGTTTAAAAACCAAATTGAGTTTCAAAACTATGAATCTAAAAATCTAAACAAACCTGAACGCATTTCTGACTCGTTCTATGCAGTCCTCTTTATCAGTCAGGGGAGTTGAGTAGACAATATTTTTTATCCTACCCCAAACATAATAGTCTAAAGGAGTTAAATCGGGAGAACGTGGTGGCCAAAGATGTGGACCATTGTTCGCCAACCATCGATTTTCAAATAGCCTGTAGAGGATATTTGACACATTGAGTGAATTGTGTGGAGGCGCGCCATCTTGTTGATACCATAAGTCATTATGGTTCTGTACTAGCGGCTCAATTATTTGAGTCAATATGTCAGAATATCTATCTCCTAAGGGAGAACATTCTTTAAATAATGCAAACATGTGTAGTGTTCTATCTTACCAGTTAAAGTCATATCATAAATGTGAACATCGAGAATTGCATTATTTTTGATGGCGCAAAAAACATTGAAACTCCAGGTCTCTTGAAAGTTCAATTGTCTGAAGTGGTGGTTGTTCTCTTCATCCCAATAATGACTGTTATGCCTATTGAAAGAACCATTCTTTGTGAATTTAGATTCATCTGTCCAAATTATACAGTCCAAAAAGTTTTCATTCTCTTGAAATCGAATCATCATAGCTTCGCAAAACTCTGTTCTCCTGAAGAAATCAGTTTCCTTCAAATGCTGTACCCTATTGAATTTATATGGGTGCATTTTATGTGTTTTTAATATTCTCCAAACACTCGATTGAGATAATCCCAGATCAATCTCGGCATCTTTGAGAGAATTTTGAGGATTCACACGAAAATATGCAAGAACTGTTATTTCGTTGTTCTCATCTTCTACTACACTTTTTTCTCTGTGTATAGTTTTCTTAACGAAAGATCCGACATTTCTCAAGTTTGTCATGGTTCTGTTAATGGTATCTCTCGTTGGTCTGGGTCGGTCAGGAAACCTCTCAATGAACAGTCGAATCGTTCTATCTACAACTTTATTACATTCTCCATGAAGTAGAATGAGATTTAAATAATCTTCATTGGTAAAATTAGGCATAGTGATCGATTTTATAACTTAATACGAATTATCACCAAATTAGTAGTAAACACAAAATGCTACTGAATAAAGAGGAATTTGGCAGATGTAATTAATGATATCTATCATTAAAAAAAAAAGAATGTAAAACATGGTAAGTTTTTGCATATGGTTCATAAGGAATTATTTATTTATCACTGGAGAGAAAACCGATGGCCGATTAGTTGAAATAAAGAGGTTTCCGATACAAATTCGAATCAAAATATCCATCTATTTAGGAACAACCTGTAACTTTTTTCTCTTGCATATTAGGGTAGTAAAATCTAAAACATGGTTTAAGTAACAGTTCCTGAAAATTTCATCTTTTTGGCGTGAAGGGAAAAGAAATAGCTGAAAATTCAAGACGAAAAACAGTTTTTTGTGAATAACTCAGAAAATATCCACTTTAGGGCAAGGGTGTGATGCATACACTCACATTATTTTTTAACGTAGATTCAATATCTGCCATAAAAAAAAAATGGGGTCTAATTTGAAAAAATTGATTTTTACGATTTTGTCATTCCTAACTTTGAAAGCGATTTTTTCACTCCCTGTATCATGAATCGCGATTTCGATTTTTAAAGTGGATACATCAATCTTACATCTTGAAAAATCCCAAAAATGAAAATTTTCCATCCAAAAACCTCGAAGTTATTCTTGTTTCAGCGGAGCTCTATTTTCGATTTTTTTTTCGAATTTTCCCGCTCAGAGAGAATTTTCCAACCAAAACTGAAAAATGTTGCATCAAAATAACTTGAAATTTTCTAAGGAATCTATTTCTGCAATGAAAAAATGGTGTTCTCATTTGAAAAACGGAAGTTGACGTCATTTCCGGAAAAACCGGAGGTGCTCATGCCTTGAAAATATTTTCGATTTCATCAGCATCGTGAAGTACTTATAAGTGCTGAATTTCATGAAAATACGTTCAGTAGTTTCCCGTATAAATATGGGTGAGGTTCCTCGTGAAAGACCCTGTATATTTCAGAATATTCTCACTGCTTTTGAGCGGAATCAAGATATTGTTCTTCTTTAGAAATATCTTCTAAGAAAAGTGGAGGAGTGCCAAAAAAAAATAAAAACACCTGAGCAATGACAGATTATGGTAGAATTTGAAGCAGGTAGAGCAGCTATGAAAACGAAATGTACAAGGTTTTTTTCAACCTGCACACAAATATTAAATTATCACAATTCCAACCCTGTTTTTAAAAAAAAATGTTGAAATTATTGAATGTACTCAATTATATTGTACTAGGTACACTGAGAATTTCATGAAAATTGAATGAGCCATACCACCGTTATTAATTGAAGAAAAATCGATCGAAACGGACAAATCACCCTGTAGACTCTCAATTAAGGCCCCCAACCATAAACCAAACATTGTTTCAAAACTGCATTGACTAGTGTAAACTTCTCCTAAAATCTGACGGTCTCCTCCAGAATATTTAGAATGATAGTCAAACTTCCGTTTCTGGAGAAGCCCAAGATACCGAAGGAAACCGGATATTCAAGCGAATAAGGAAATGTAAAAGTGTTGTAATCATATGAGATATTTAATTCTTTGTTTTATAAGGACTATCTTTATCCGAGATCATTTAGGAGAGGCTAAGGTGTAACTTAGAATCCCAATCAGTTAGCCAGTGCATTTTTCCTCGTCAATAGGATTCTAAGCAGTATAAATATTTTCAGTAATGAAGGCTATTATTACCTGAACTGATCACAAGATGGAATATTATATTCCTTGCACATCGATACCCAGAGGTCAGTCAGTTCGTTTCTATATTTGCTTGTGAATGCTCCTAAGTAGGCAACACTTCCAGCTGCCACCAGAACATCTCCCATGACGTTCAAGAGCTGATTTTCTAGAGACTGAAATAAGAATTTGCTTCAGGTTTGGAATGATGCACAAGGATAATAGTAGGTTCATGGTATAGTCATCATTCAAATATTTTAAGAATTTCTAAAATAAAGAAGCTAACCTTAACAGTTTCTTCCCAGCGAGTTTGTTCATCACCAAGAGCTACGTTCAATCTCCCGGCTCTGTTCAATCGGGCTGCTGTGAGAGCCATGTTATCTTCTAGTGCTTGCTTCTCGTTAACAGCAGCTGTGAATTGAGCCTCCAATCGGGCAATCATCGCTTCTACTTCAGCTAATTGTCTCTGTTTTTCTCTTAAGAGACTCATGGTATGATTCAACTCTTTCTCAGCGACCTCTAATCTAGATTTATAAAACAATTCAGAACTTTGTATATCATCAGCAAATAATAATGTGAGAACATAGTTTCTGTTAGAGATGGGTCTTCTCGAGTGAAAATAATCGAACATTTCGATTATTGGGAGTTCTCGGTATATCTAGATATGTGAAAAATGCTAGCGAATTAATTCGAATGATCTTGAAAGTCAAGATGTATACTAAGTCAAAAAAAAATTGTGGACCTGTGTTCGATCTACCTCGGTGTCAAATCGATTGTTATTTTTTTGTAGATTTAAAATGGTGTATTCTGTCGACGAAAGAGTGGGAAATTATAAAATTGTTTTTTAATAATAATGTGAAGTCAGTACTCTTTGGCGCGCTTGTTCACGTTGGCTGATTTGAATTGAATGATGAGTGGTTCAAGATGAGTAGACACCATTCACTAAGTCAAAAATTTACAGTGCTGTGCCTAAGCTGGTGTAAGGATACAGTAACAACGTCCACAAAGAATACAACTGCCCCTTAGTCGCACAAAATCCTAGGAGCTTCTGAGGGATCTCCTTGGGAAATACCTAGGAGGGTCAGTATAATCATAATCATGTCTATAGCAAG
The DNA here is from genome assembly GCA_937662695.2 of Halyzia sedecimguttata. Classification (NCBI taxonomy): domain Eukaryota; kingdom Metazoa; phylum Arthropoda; class Insecta; order Coleoptera; family Coccinellidae; genus Halyzia; species Halyzia sedecimguttata. The sequence continues at coordinate 123,567,254 of OW569411.2, forward strand.
TGCGCCAAAGCGGATTGACCCCATGCCAACAATTGTTTATTGTTCTTACTTTTTTCATAGTGAAGTCAATTAGCATGGGCGCGCTTGCTAATGACATGATTGTGATCAAACTGACCCTCCTAGGTCTTCCCCAAGGAGATCCCTCAGAAGCTCCTAGGAGCTTGTGTGACTAAGGAGAGTTAGTTGTGATCTGTGTCAACTTTGTTACTGTAACCTTACGCCAGTTTAGGACAGCACTCTTTTCGATCCTACAGTGAATGGTGTCTACTACCTGACTAGATCTCCGGCTCGCTCTATTCACTCAACTTGGAGCACTCATAATTCAATTCAAATTTGTCAACGTGAATAAGCGTGCCAAAGATTACTGACTTCATTCAGTGCTTTTTCATATTTTTTCAAGTTTCTTCGACAATTCTTTCCATTACAAGTCTGGTCTACGCCTACAAAATAAAAACAAAGAATGCGATCAGGGAATCCTCGTTAGGAACGCAATTGGATATGCAAATATAGTTATGTAGGTATTTATAAATACATAAAAAAAAATAGAACACAAGAGACTCATATTTTGGCTCAGCACCAGACCCCCACTCAACCCCCACTCAACGGAATTAACTGGCATTCTAGCTCTAGCAGCAAGTTGAAGTTGACTTATGCTCAGGCTCGTCACCGTCACCGGTAGTGCATAGTGAATTTCAAAGTTGGCCCCAGGGCCACGGTACGGACACTCCTACTTGGAAACAACGCTATTTCCCTGAAACTGACTTGTCCGTGCACATAATTGCCATAAATTTCATTTTTAAATCTCACAATATTGGCTCTGCACCGATGACAGCTAAACGTAAACCACTCCCAACATATCCCATACAACCCAAAAACAGTCACATCTGATCAGTGCATATGCAATCCACTCGTGGCTGAAAGTCCTCTCAAAATCACACATCTCACACAAAACTCATATTCTCCACCACTTTTCCAGGAGATATCGTATCCTCGATCCACGATTGCGCGGACCCTCACAAGGAGATCCTATGAAAGAATAGCATCCTCCACCCCAAAACCCCAATCCTCTCAGACGAAAAGTCCAATATTTAAATATTTTCTCGTCTGCTCGAAATGCCCGAAAGGGGTAACATGAATTTCAAGGTTGTGTTCGAATATTAACTCCGTAGAGTAATATTTACTCCATTGCGTTCGAAAACTGAAAGGTTGAGTAAATTTTACTCTATGACTGTCGTCCGAAAAGTCGGATTATTCCACTCGGAGTTCATTTTACTCCTGTCTAAATTGACTCAACTCATGGGACGGAAAATCTAGTATCTTTGTCTCACTGTTTTATGAATGTTTTGTGGGGTAATTTAATAGTTTTAATACTGCTCACAATATATAATCATGATAAGAGTTACATAAATGTGAAGAAAACAATAATAATAGGACCTTTCTTAAACCAACATAGCCTATTTTCCGATATTGGCACCTTCTGTCGCTGTCAGTGTCAGTGTCAGAGTTAACTCCAGAGTAAATCTGTCAAACCTTCAAAAACTCTACTCTACTCCGTGGAGTTAATTTTCGAACACAAAACAATATTGACCCCAAGGATTACGTTATGAACACTACACCTCGGACACTGCGCTATTCCATCGAAACTGGCTTGCACACTCACGTAACTGATATGAGGTGGATATGGCCTTCCAGTTCCCCCTAGTCGCTCAAATTTCAGACAAATTTTGATAAAGAATATAAAATTCCACAAATCGTTCACCCACTTATTCATTTGCCACGGTACTTACTCGTCCATACTTAAATCAGTTGCCTTGTACAGAGTGGTCCAAATTGGACACTTTTGATAGGAAACACCAATTTCTAGAGGAGTTAGAGAAAAACTAGCCTACATGCTATGAGGTCGATTTTCGTGAGAAAAATGAATGCCGAAAACCGCACATTGATATCTTGAGTTGTTCGAAAGATACAAGGTGTTTTTCAATTTTGTGCATTTCTGACCCAACCTAACTTGTTTATTTTTGAATATTTCTTGTTTCTGTGAAAACATTCTTCCGGCACTTTTTTGAAAGGAATCCAATGGTTTCCTAGTTTTTTATTAAAAAATATGGTTTTGAAGATATGGTGTATCCTATCAAAAGTGTCCAATTTGGAACACTCTGTAAATACGCTAGTGATAGATCAGTTAAAACACGTCTAGGAATCGATTGTGAATGTATACCAGATGTGATTTTCCACGTGGAAAAACAACTGAAATGATTTGGTCACTTTGGAATTATTAAATGTTTTTTGAGGATCCTAGTGGTCTGTTCTCAGTGAGATTTGCACAGCCCAAGAGGTTATTATTGGTCACCGAAATGCCGAAATTAAACTCCGATATTTGGTTTCGGAATTTCAAGCAAAATATTCCTTTAATAGTTGAACATTTTTTATATTTTCTTCTAGTCTTGCTATCCTCACGAAATTTCGCACAAGTGTTTGCATCGGTATTTTGCATCAAGCTATCTAGTTTCAATTCATTCAGAACAATATTAATCGAGTTATTGTGAAAACAAAATTTGAAATTTTTTTCACCAGTTTATAGCCACCCGATCAATACAACGCATGCATATGAAGGTCATGATTTTACAATTCGATGCTAAATTTCAGATAGATCGAGTGATCAGTTCCGAAAATATTCATAAAATGGTCATAAATCCGAAAACCGCTTGGTGGATTTCAGCCGGCCGGACAGAATTCTGACTTGGATTGGATTTGACCTCGGATTATTCATCCGAGTCGAACACAATCGTTTAAGATCGAAATGTATCTGGAATTATTACAGCATGATGCTAAAGTATTGGAGAAGACCATCATACAATTATTTTTCATCAAGGAGGCGCACCACCTCATTTCGTACAACGTGTGCGTCAATTTTTTGATGAAATTTTTCCTGGCTGGATTGGAACAAGGGAACATAGAATGGCCAATGGATTAATTGCGACATTGAATAATTAATGAATGGCGTCTAATTACAGTCTAAATATTGCGTAATGTACGGAAGCGTTATGAATAAACTTGGTTGGTTATTAAGTAGATATTTTTTCTAGATTGCCGCTTGGTCTATTTTTGTTGTCATTTCGTTATCAATGGAAATTTTGACGCGAAATTTTAAAGACAGATACTTAGTACTCGAAGAGATCCTTCAAAATTTGGTATCGCGAAAACCCTCACCCCTATTCAAAATTATGTTTATGTCTTCCCTCTTCAGGGTGTTGAAGATACGGGGATAAAAAAATTAACAAGTCATTTCCCCTCGAATCAGAAAAAGAGGTGTACAGTTTTCATTGACCCACACTGTATTTATCCTTCATTATTTTTGGTCTCAAACAGTCATACTCTTGCATGAAAATGGATATGTTTTTTTTTTGGAATTGTCATAATTATGCTCTCCACTCTGAACGTACGCATTACCTTTTCCTTTTCGGCTCAACGATTTTATACACTCTTGCATACATGTCTATAGCCCTGGTCCACATGCACATGCTCTTAGCAACCTTTGATACATTCGCAACTTTTTCTGGTACAAAATCAGGATTTTCCACGTAGTGCTTGAGTTTCTGCAGAGTTTTCTCGGGAATATGGTCTTTGTCGTAATCCTGAAGCCGTTTCAGAAAGTTCGTGTCGCCTAAAACAATTTTGGCCGACGTCCAATCTGTTCTGGAAAATAAGTATGGATGGTGAAATGGAAAGTTCTAAGAGAGTTTTTCGGGATAACAATGGTCGCATTCAGCGGACGAAGCGCTCAGCCACTTTACGCTACCGCTACCTAGCGCAAATCAAATGTGATCCATAAAATAGCCTCCGCTCCACAACGTGTTGAGTTCGTAGGGCATGAGCCACCGAACGTTTTGGTAACGGTTGCGCAACTGTTTCGTCCGCTGAATGCGACCATTCACTCACTTTGCTCCAAGAAGGAGGCAAATAGCTTCCATAACGAACTGCACCAACTTTGGCGGTTTCTGGAATACTTTGAGCTCGTTGATGTCATTCTTATTCAAAGCTTCTAGGGCTTTGGTGGCAGCTTCAAGAGCTGGTAACGCTGTATCTAAATCTCTTTGGGCATCATCAGCTATAGCTTGGGTTTCATCAGCTTTTCCCTGGATACAGGTAGGTTATTATAGGAATAATTCAAGAAATGGAAGTATTCAACCACTAATAATTGAGCACTCAAGAAGATAAGGTGTGGAAAACTTAAATAAAATACATTTTTCGTCGACCTTTATGAAAAGTTACATTTTACGTACTAATTTTCGACCGTAAAATCGACTATTATTGAAGGCAAGTACTTTGCGGACGAGAAAGTACTTTCTCGTCCGCTGTGGTCACTATGAATACGGCATGATATGGTTCAATACAAACATAAGTGTCTGTAAGTATAATTATGCCGTATCACTATGGATACGGTAGAATACAAACGTAAGTGTATGTGTCAGTTGCTATTGTGAAGTTATTTTAGAGGTCCGAAATTCTTAAAAATATATGGAGGTCGACGAAAAAATGTAATATGCACCTCGGTGAAAAACTGTCTCAATTGCAGACTTGACTATAATAGACAGTTTTTCGTCCTTGGTTCATAAATATCTATTAGTGTCTTCATATTTTCCTATACTTAATTTAATATTTATATTCATAAAGGCCCTTCCCTATGGGATTTCAATTGCGCCAGCTGATTGATCAGAAATTGGCTCAAGCACTGACGTGAAGTCAGTCTGTGTGTCTACTCATCTCTATTGAACACTCTTAATCGAATTGATATGTATCATTTTCTCAGCTTTAATAATATGATGACAAACTTGTAACGATAGAATCGTATATGATCACAGAATTTTTAATTCTGACATATGTATTCTATTGGAATTGAAATACGAAAAAACTTACGCCTCAAGTAACTACAGGATACGTTATTCACGAAATTCCGCGAAAATTAGGGGTTCGGCATTATACAAGTAAACACCGAGTTTTAATTGAATCAGATTTCTATATTTTGAGTTATAGATGAAATAACAAAAAAAAATTCAGATGGGTATAGCTACAAAACCATTTGGCCGATTATGCCAATTAACGAACTTAACTGTCGCATTCGGATGCGCAACCTACCCTGAAAATTGCAAGGTGCTATCTCTTTCTGTTCTCAAGTTATCGTTAGATGCATAATATTTTTCCGTAATATTTTTAAAATTTTGTATTGGTACGGTCCTCACAAAATTTCACACACGTCTTTGTGTCGATATTCTTAAACTGATTACAAACTTTCAATTCGAGGGGTTCTGTATTTTTTGAGTTATCGAGAAAAGAATATCTCAGATCGGTATAACCGATCCGAAACCATTGGTTTTTGAACAATTTTTTAGTGATACGATTCTCACAAAATGTCATAGACGTCTTTATGTTTGACTTCACCAAGTTTAAAAACGGATTTGTATTGGTTGAAAACAAAATTATTACTCGGAAACCATTGGGCCGATTATACCCATTAACAAACTTGTCCCGTTGTATTGGGACGCGCCACCAACCCTGAAAATTTCAAGTCGCTATCTCTTTCCGTTCTCAAGTTGTCGCGACAACGGCCGCCCGGACAGAATCAAATTTGACCTCGAATTCATTAATAGGAAGTCGAACTCTTAGGCTGGATTTCCTGTCACGCTGACGGTCGGCGCTGATGGGTCAATATGTATGTAGCTATAGGTAGCGTTTTCGAGTCACGCAGCGCTGACGGCCGTCAGCGCTGAGCTATATACGCGCACGTACGCGCCAGCGCGTCGGCGCCGCTGACTAGCTGGCACCGACAAGCCTCCACATTCAGTGAGCCAGAGACAATAGCATCCTTCTATTTCTCTATGTGATCAGCGCGATACTAAAAGGATCCGAGCTGACCGATCAGCGCTGACCGTCAGCGCCGACCGTCAGCATGACAAGAAAACCAGCCTAAAAGGATCCGAGCTGACCGATCAGCGCTGACCGTCAGCGCCGACCGTCAGCGTGACAGGAAAACCAGCCTTAGTGTCCAAAAGCCTGGAGAGGTGTACTTGGTTGCTTCTTACCTTTGCAACTTCTTCGTCAGCCTTCACTACTTCAGCCACCTTGTCAGCCTGTTTTTGCTCTTTCTCTAAATGAACCATTAGTTCCCCTACTTCCTTCGATTTTTTGGCTAGAATCGGTTCTAATTCTGTCAACGTTTCTTTCATCGAGTCTATCAATGCGTTTGTATCGTAAAGTTTCTGAAAGAGATTGCTAGCTATATCTGGTGTTTCTGTAAAAACACGATATGACTCACCTTCAGACCGTTCGCAATTCTATCCCTCATTCTCTTGACCAGATCCCTTCTGAGTACTAGCATGGAGAGATATGATTTCAGTAACTCCAAATAACTGCTGGGAGTTGTATAGTATCTTCTCCTCATTTCTTCATAGAATCGGACCGTCATGTTTTCAACGCTCTAAAAATGCAATTATAACGGATTTTGCATAAGTCTTCGGTAAGTTTCAACTAACTACCTTTTTCAATTCAATCAGATCAGTATTTTTTCGAGTTCTCGGAAAAACAAGATTTCAAATAGCAATAGCTCCAAAACACCTCGGTCGATTTTGCCCATTAACTAACTTATCCGAGATAATTACGCCCCAAACCTACCCTGCACATTCAAACTCTATAACTAATCGCGTTCGAGAGTAATCGTGCCTACTGCCAGGGGGCACCTAGGGGTGGATTTACAGCTGACAGCAGGGTATATTGGAACTTATGCTCCAAATCCACCTCCCTGACTCGGTGCTAGCCTTCGAACCGGCTAACCGACTGGGTTAGGCGGGACTGTCTAGATTTAGTTGGGAAACTGCGAAGAGAGTTTTCACGTATGGTAAGGTAAAATGGGCCATTAAGTCCTTCTTACGCTGTAAATCACCTGGACCAGACAGGATGTTTCCTGTATTACTGCAGTAGGGCTGGGACGTAATCGGACCGCTTTTGTGCAGACTTTTTCTGGCTAGCGTGGCATTTGGATATGTCCCGCGGGACTGGAAACTGCCAAGAGTGGTATTTATATCGAAACCGAGGAAAATCCTCTACACCCGGAGCCGTATAGACCCATTCCCCTCTCCTCCTTTACTTCAAATGCACTGGCGAAATTCATGAGAATGTATGTGCGTTAAACCTTCCTGAAAGAGAGGCCACTGCACTACAACAACATGCTTACCGTGTTGGTAGATCAAGCGACTCAGCCTTATACCATCAGGTGTCTAAGATAGAGGAGACAATTGAGCCCAAGGAAGTGACACTTGGAATCTTCCTCGACCTAGAGGCGGCGTTTAACAACATCACTTATCATGGAGTAGACGAAACCTGTTGTAGGTGGATCAGCTCCACACTGCATGGGCGACAGGCACAGGTTTCGTTGTGCGGAGAGACCTTAAGAGTTACTCTGAGTAGGGGAACGGCTCAGGGGGGAGTAATCTCCCTGCTGCTATGGAAGCTTGTGGTGGACGCGCTCTTGGTGGAACTGAATATCAGCGGGTTCTAGGGCCAGGGTTATGCGGATGACATCTGCATATTAATCCGAGGAAAGATTTCAAGGGTAGTCTAGGATTAAACTCTATGAAAAGCTATGAAAGTAGTAGAAAGCTGGTGCGGAAGGGTCAGCCTTAGGGTTAACCCCTAAAAAACAGTTATGATATAGTTCACAACCAAAAGGAATTTGGAGGGAATATAAAACCCTCAAACTTATGAGTGTGCAACTAAACCTGGCTGATGAGTTATGCTAGGGCGTTATGCTTGTTACCAAGCTAACCTGGAACACACACTCAGCAACAGTTCCAAGGGTAAGAAAAGCCTCTTGATTGCTCGCAGGGCAATCGCAAACATGGGACGTGAGCCCGGGAATAACTAAGTGGATTTACACTGCTATAGTGAGGCCCTCCCTCACATATGCTAGTGCTGTGTGGTGGATCAAAATGAATCAGAGCAGGGCCTTCAAAGAGGTGGAGAAAGTTCAGAAACTGGCCTTGCTTTGTGTTACTGGAGCAATGAAAATTACTCCAATAATTGCAGGCCGAAGTGAGGCTGGTGGCCTATAGACTGCAGCTAAACGGTGTCTGGAGACAACGGTTATACCAACACGTTGGGATTGGGGGACTTATTAGTCAACCGATCCTGAACCTGGTGAGCGACTGGAGTCCAGTAACTCACAAATTTGATTCTTCCTTCAAGCTGGGGCTATAGCCACCCGAGGAAGGGAAGTAAAGACCGCACAGTGAACTAACATGGTTCACAGACAGTTCAATGATGGGCGGACGCTCTGGAGCTGGAGTATATGGGGCTGCACCCAATATAAGCATTTCAATGTATCTTGGGCAATGCACTACTACATTCATCACGACATGTGTCGTGGAGAATAGTCACATGGGCTATTCCAATAGGAAGATATGAATTCTCTCGGACAGTCAGGCAGTACTTTACGCAATACCCAACTGGAGAATTAACACCAGGCTTGTGCTAGAATGCCGACAGCACATGGAAACCTTGGCTGCCAGAAACCGAGTTAAGCTCGAGTGGGTGCCGGGCCAAACGGGGGTTGAAGGGAATGAAAGAGCTGACGCACTCGTTAGAGAGGACACGGCTATCCCCCTCTTCGGGCCAGAGCCCGGAGTAGGGGTGACCAAATCGGCTGTGAAAGGTGAAAATGGATCCTTGCACAGCATACTCGGCATTGGAACAAAACTTCGGGCTAACGGCATAGTAAGGTAATGATGGGGCAGACCTGTCCTACACTAACTAAAGAAGTCTTACTACTGAGTAGGAGTAAGATCAGGGCATTAACTGCCTACTAACCGGACACTGTACCCTGATGAAGCACCTGAACAACATGGGCATTCTCCGAGAAGACAGGCAAAACTGCCTCATATGTCATATTTGACTGTCCAGCCCACACACGATGGAGACTTCACTAAGGGGACGACGACACGACCCTGAGTTCCAGAAACCGTACGAGGACACCAGTCAAGGGCCTAATACTACTTGCTTGGAAAGTGGACCTTATGTAGGTAATACACAGACAAGGCAGTGGGGATGATACATGAGACCCATATAATGTCAGCGGTGCAGGACTTAGCTCGGTTAAGTAAATCTGAGCTGCAGGGGATCGACTAAGAGACCCTGTGGCAGCTAGCAACCTGAGCTCAAGGGGATCAACCATGAGAGTCAGCTAGTAGGAGACAGATCGTGATGCAATAAGCCTCTCTAGGCTGCAGCGCGGGCTACTCGCTCAATCCTTATAGGTCTAACACAAATAAACAAGCCTCCTGCCGGAAATAATTAATTTCGACCTCGGATTATACATCAGTAAGTCGAAACTAAGCGTTTAAGACCATTTAAGTCCAAAAATTCCTAAAATTATATTATTTGGGCAAAATGAAAGGCAAACAAGGGTGCCAAAAAGTGCTTCTGAAGGTTATCGAAGGTGTCCATTTGTTTCTCGCAAACAACTGCTCATACCAAATTGCGGTGAAAGTTTTTTTTATTGCAATGAGAACATCGACAAAATTTATGACTTTTATGTAAATAAATTCCTTATATCTCGAGAAATATTCTATAAAATTTTCCTATAATATTCAATTTTCAAGATTGAAAGAATTGACTTCCTACATCAAATCACTCTCACCTCGTGTATGATAACACACAAGTTTGAAAGTCTCGTCACCATATCCTCTTCACCCAAATCTTGAAGAGAGCTTTGAGCAACTGACAGCAGCGCTTCTCTTGGCCACTTCTCGAACCAATCAATTGTGCAATTGTTCACCAGCGAGGGAAACATTCGGCAACGTCGTCTGAAAGACGCAATCGACAATCATACTCGTAGGTATATATATACCTATATTATAAATCTTTATGAATAGTAGTAACTTCGTAGTTAGTTCTGAAATCATCTTATTTTGCAGCAACATATGCAGGCTATTCACATTTGCAATTGCAGCCACGGAATTGATAATATACGCATAAACTCACTTTCTCCTTTGTTCACATTGGCAGTGATAAATGATGAGTTCAAAAATGATTGTCACTGGGAGATTACTTTTCCTACCATCCCAGTTTGGACCAAAAATGTTTAATATGCAAAATAAGTTGAGTAATAGTTGATATAGTTCGTATTAAGTTTGTAGAAAAAAACACCGAGCGATGAGGTGATCTAGCCCGGCCACGCGGAATATTTGTTGATGGTTAAAATCAATGAATATTTCACCGTGTGTCTTGTTTTAGTTATTGGCAGTTAGCCACAGTTCACCCCATCCAAAGTTTGTAGAAAGTGAAATGTTCAAGTAAATGAATTTTTGGATTTAAGTTTTCATAGCATGGGATTTTGGGTACATAGCATAATTGCTGTGCCTTACTCCTTCTCTGGGTTTGAAACAGACCTTGGTATGACCCGAAATGGGTAATTTGCTTGAAAGAATGATGAATGATGCTGGAATTTTATTCCGTTCCGTTTTAAGGAGTTTTCTTTCAAAAAAGATCAAGCTGATGTAATCGAGAGTGAATCCTTACATAGTATAAAACAAAGTCGCTTCCCGCTGTCTGTCTGACCTTATGTATGCTTAGTTCTTTGAAACTACGCGAAGGATTTTAGCGGTTTTCTTTAATAGATAGAGTGATTCAATAGGAAGGTTTATATGTATAAAACATTCATAATATATTAGAGAAACACTGATAATTTCAGAGGTTTCTAATGTGATGTCGTAAATAAACACATTTTTTTGCGCTTACATTGCAAACGCTGGCTGAACCCTACGAGATAGAACAAAATAATGTGGTACAATATGGTACACCTTAGAAAGGTCTACAAAAAAGTCCGAGATGGTATATGTCTATCTCTCAAGGATAACCCACAATAACTACTTTTTATCCTTTACATTTTACGAGAAATAATGGCTTGATTAAGAAGTGATATTAAGCAATACAGCACTGATCCTTATCCAATTAAGTACCTTGAATGCATTGTGCATTTAATATTGATCAATATGGCCCTTTACAGCATTTAATTTGAATGAATATTTTCGAAGATATTGCAGATTTAAAATGCAGGGACATAGTGGTTGTGGTGGTACTGACCTGGTGGTCGGCACAGCCAGGATAGGGATAGAAATCGAATACAGAGAGCCAGAGAATCATCTTTAGAGCGTGAGGCTCGCCTCAGCCAGGATAGATGTATTGTAAGGGTCACTTTTTGCAGCAAAAATAATTTTTTTAAGAGAAAAATAACATTTCGGGGGGGGTTTGAACCCCCAACCTCCCTCCCCTGGCTACGCCCTTGGATATATTCCCTTGTGTTTGGAATGGAAGAATATGGAGATAACTTTGTGAGAATTCTAACCATTAATTCACATCGAATGTTCAAACTGTGCTCCATTATTTTCAAGGCATTCATAAATTCTTTTTATTTTGTTGTCAAATATCATTTCAAAACTTGTAGGCCAATATTCTGGCAGCACATTGTCATTGATGATTAGAGGTCCTCTATATTATCGTATTGTCTTTTGAAAACCTCATCTTTCAGATATGTAGAGATGCTAAAGTCCAGGGGAGTCAAGTCTGGAGAGCGTGTTGGAAAAGGAAGGATGGAGGCCTCGACTTATTATACAGTTGTCATAGAACTCTGTCAAATAGCTTAGGTTTGCAGAAGAAGTGGGGGCAGTTGCCCAATCTGGTTGAAAATATCTCAACTGTATTTCTTCGTCATCTTGCTGGTTTATGAATGACTCCAGCATTATTCATTTCTCCCCTTCACCATTAATGATATCATGAAAGAAAATTGGGCCATATAACGACGAGAAACTGCTAACCACATACCAACTTTTTGCAAATGTAATGGAGTCTCAATAAAACTGTGGGGATTCTCAGATGTCCAAAATCTGTAGTTTTGAAAATTGACATAACCCGACCAGTGAAACCACGCCTGATCACAACAAAAAAGTCCAATAATCTGTAGGGTTATTATTTAGAAACCAATAGCAGTACTCTAGGTGACAAGGAATATCTGTTGGTAGGAACTCCGTTCAATATTGGGGAGGTCACCTCCCCTCCAACGATACATGGTGTTAATCCATGTTATCCCGTCCCTATTATCTGCCTGCTTTGCATTTATCCGGTCAGGTGGTCAAATTCCTTCACATTTTATAACAATTTTTCCGACTCCATTGAAATTTTTCCAGCTACTTCAAAATTTTTCCTTCCAACTACTTCAAGTCTCGTCTCGTTATTAGTTGTCTCTTCTCGTCTCGCTTAATTCTGAATAACGATAAGAAATATTATAATATATAAACGAAATGGTGTACAGTAATGAATAATTTTTGTAAAACTATATTTATTACGCTCTTATACAAAAATATTTGTACATGTACCTATCATTTTTACTTTTAAACACTGAAAATTTCATCTTTTAAATTACTCGATGACCAAGAATTCAAACATAATCACGCTTGCATCACATCATCTTTCAATGATGTACGTGTTTTTGCCATGATCATACCTGCTGTGGAAAATAAACTTTCAACAGGTACGGATGTAGCCATTAATAAATCATCGGCCATCTTGGAAAGTGTAGGAAGAACTTTTTCATCACTCTTCATCACTGTAAAATATTTTGATTCCTATTTGCTCTTTCTAACAGCAAATATTCTTCAAACTCAGCTTTCCAATATTTCGAAAGTTTTGTTGATGTTTTAAATAGGCTATCGATGTCGATACATTTTTTAATAGAATTGAACAATTTGGTATACTTTTCAAAGAATACCTTCCCGGTGGGCAGATCATTGAGGGTGTTCTTGGCGTATATTGAATAGCTTCATTTTTCATTTCTCTTCCAGTTTTATTATACGTAGTTCCACAGATGTATACAATAATTGTTCACATCTTCACTACAAGGAGCACAACAGAATTAATTTCTCCAGATGTTCAGATAGAGACGAAATTTTCAAAGCATTGTGATTTGGGGGCAATAAAAGTTGTCCGTTAAGTATTGAATTCATAATGGCATCCGTTTTTATGGTTGTGAATTCTATTTCTTCTTGAAAAATAATCTCAATTATCGCAAGCTCATAGAGAATTAATAATCTTCTAAAAAATCGTAAATTTCTAGAACGATCGATATATAATATAGACAAAATATATTTGTAATTATAGTGGAAACTCTTCATATTCAATTGTTTTCTGTGGGTGTTGAAAAAAGTCGAGTCGTATATAAAACTTCATACAAAATATTTTCGAGACCTAAAACGAGACTCTCGTGTTGCGCTGTATGTGGTCTCGGTATCGCCTATAATATTTTTGAAAACGTCTCGTCTCGTCTCGTCTCGCTTTTCCGAGACGAGAACGAGACGAGAGGAGAAAAATCTCGCTCTCGCGTGAAGCCCTAATTTCATTGTCGAATAAATATATTTTGACTGCATTTTTTTAACTAGCTAGATTGATATTTGACCCTGTATGGCAATGATATACCAATTCTTTTTGCCATAAAGGATGACACAACTTCAAGGAATTTTTCAACTAAAAATGATTTCGATTTCTCATATTATTTTTATTTGTGTTCAAATGTTTCGTTCATTTTATTCATGTTTGAACATTGTAGATAATTACTGTCATTTATTAGGCAAAATAGATGTTTGCATCTTATTCTCAATTCTCATTGAAAAGTGATAGTGAATTGAGATATACCCGGTTTGAGCTTGAACTTTGATATTGTCTAATAGGTGTCATTTGTGCAATCTTGATGAGGTGAAAAGTATGCAATGTTATTAAGAATTTTCAGTTGTTAAATCAATAAGATATTCAATCAACGTAGTGTTACATCACTCACCTGAATGCGTCACCAACTGGACTCATACATATCACCAAATGCAGGAATGCTCTTACTCTCTTTGTGAAAAAGTCAAAAATTCCATCTCTATTCGCTGTATTTATTCCTACGTCTTTGGCAGGATCACGACATGTGATGATGACTTTTTCATATTCATCGGATTCGAAAAGATTCGGAACTTCACCTGTTAAACGAATAATCATTCAGATTCTACATTATCAGATCAATTTGAATCTGGGCAACTGTCAAAGTGTAGCGAAAAATCTGCTGTAAAGAAAGTAGAAGTCAAGACTCGAATGAAAAATATCCGCTCGTTCAACATACTTCAGGGTTTTTGCGCGTATGTTCTGGGGAACATCACGTTAGAGTTTTGCCCAAATGTCTGTAACTTTCGAATTTGAGGTCAAATTTGATTCTGTCCGTCCGGCCGTCCGGCCGTTGCCACGATAACTTGAGAACGAAAAGAGCTAGCGACTTAAAATTTTCAGGGTAGATGGCGCATCCCAATACGACGGACAAGTTCGTTAATGGGCATAATCAGCCCAGTGGTTTCCGAGTAATAATTTTGTTTTCAACCAATATAAATCCGATCGAATTGAAACTTGGTGGGTAGTTGTAGAATATGAACCTAAGCACGTTTTAGAAATTTTGTGCGAATCGTATGGCTAGAAAATTTTTAAAAAAATATGAAAAAATATTTTTGTTGTCACGATAACTTGAGAACGGAATGAGATAGCGGCTTGAAATTTCCAGGTTAAGATGTGCACCAGAACGCGACATTTCAGTTTGTTTATGAGTATAATCGGCCAAACGGTTTTAGAGTTATAGCCATCTGAAATTTGGTGGTTTTTTGTTCCTCATTAACTCGAAAAATACTGAACCGATTGAATTCAAACATGGTTATTAGTTGTAGAATGCCAACGCAAAAATGTTTGCAAAATTTAGTGAGGATAGCATCTGCAGAAAATTTTTAATAAATCATTGAAAATAAAAAAAAAAATTCTATATATCAGTAGCTATTCGTTTGAAATTGCTGAAATTTTGCAAGAGCCTTCATAACCTAACTCTACTGCCAAGTTTCAAGTTTCAATACGATCGGTTAAATATTGTTGGAGATTCGAGCATTCTTGTGTGAGTTCAGAAGATGGGTGACCGTTGCCTCGATAACTTTCGAACGAAAGGAGATAGGGACTTGCAATTTTCAGGGTAGGTTGCGTATCCGAAAGGAAGAGTTGAGTTCGTTTTTGGGCATAATCGGTCTAATGGTTTCCGAGTTATACCCACCTGGAATATTATTTCCTTAATAACTCAAAAAATAAATATTCGATCGCATTGGTGCTTGGTAACTAGTAGTAGAAAATCAACATAAAGACGTGTTTAAAATTTTGTAAGAACCGTATCCCTAGAAAATTTGAATAAATGACGAAAAAAAAATTTTAAGAACCGTACGCCTAGAAAATTTAAAAAAAATCACGAAAAAAAAAAATTTGTTCAAGCACTGACGTTAAGTCAGAAGCTTTTGCGCGTATGTTCTATTGTCCATTCTTCTGTATTGGACACCCTTAATCGAATCTTGGTAAATTAATATTCAACTAGTCGGAAAGAATCCAGTAATGGCCTTATTCCATAGCAATTCCAATACATTCAACGAATTCTATGGTCCAAATTCTATTTTATCGATTCCCAATAAAGCTAAGAAGAATTGCTAATTTTTAGGGATATTGGTAGCAAAATAAAAAGGATTCTGGCCTATTCCTTCATACTAGTTCATCGTATTTCGACTCCAGTCGCGACGAACAAAATTTATTTCTTGTCCCTACCCGAATTTAATATGTTGTTTATATCCTCCAGCATTTCTTCTTGGATAATTTGGGTGTCAGTGAAGAGGAACACAGTGTCTTCCTTCAGAGCTCCTGCCGCGAATAACATCCTTCGCAAATCTTCGAAGAATGAATTGTGATCGTAGTTCCTTGTGAGTTCAATTTGACTGCATCTGAAACAACAGTGAAATGTAAAGGTATATGTAAATTATAGTTTATCTTGCTTGATTTCAAACCTTGAGTTCACTGTGAACAGGATATTTCACAAACAATTAGTATCTTCTTGGAGATTTTCAGTAATCTAATAAAATGTTTTGAAATTGAATATTCAGATGGAAGAACATGATTCATGGCAGGAGATTTTCGGCGTTGTTATAACGAATATGACCTATATATGTAGGAATTATTATATTTTCACCCTTGTAAATAGTAGACTTAAGATTAGCTTTACTGGTGCAAATGAAGTTGAACGACGTTCGAACTGATAATTCAGACGTATTTCTGAATTACATCCCTGTATGAAGAAATCCTAAAATATCCCCATGATATTGAATATTGACTCTGGAGGCGCCTCGAAGTCAATTAAGCAGTCTGGGTCTCCGAGTACTTTTTTCTGAAGAGGAAGTGCCTAATACCATTTCCATGTTTAGATGTAACCTAAATCTTGGATGGGCCTTCGTGTGTGAGCAGTTCTTGGAAGTCGGTAACGCTGCAGATATCGTTCCATGAGAACGATATCTGCAGCGTTACCATTGGTTACAGTGAGGTAGACGATCTACCAATCAGCTTTGACCACTACCGTGGTAGTACAGCCTTAGCTCACGGAGCGAGGTAAGGACTTACTAGTGGTTGATCAATAGCCGAATTGGAAGAAGTTTGAAGTGGTGGAGCCGAGCACGACGGATGTCATGATGGTTAAGGAAGTTGATTTCCTGCTTAGACGGAAAAACTGATTAAACGTTCGAATATTGTAAAAGCTTATTAGACGTGAGAGAAAAGACTATTATACGTATAATTTATAGTATCGAGACTGTTAGCAATCTCAGTAATCGGCGGTATTTAATGTGACGGCGAAGTTGAAGTTTTTAGAAGTTGTTTAAATAAACCTGCATATATAGCATACAATATTCTATTTATTCCAAAGTATAAATGTAGAATCCTTATTCCCTAGACAACGATAAAAATCCTACATAATATATATATTCGTCAAAACTAGTACAATTATTCTGCGTTGTCTACCTGACGTAACATTTGTTGCAGTCCATTTAATTTCATAATTTATGCTCTTGTTTCATTCGTTAGTTTAATATTTCTGAAAAGTTCTTTGTCATCTCCGATTAAGCCTTTATAGCAATCATTTATTGTAGCCATCTTGTTCGAAAACTTGGAAAATTTTCTGTTTCTCCCTTTCGAACAGCTATAGCTGTTCTATGTGACTACGCAGCAACCGGGTCAAAAGGCATCTAAATATCTTAATTTGTCTGTTGTGTAATAAAACATGATCGAGTTGGTTTTATCCCCAGTTAACTGTGGGTAAAAAACAATTTTGTATTATATTTGATTTTGAATCCGGAAGTCAAATAGAAATATTGCAGACTCAGAAAGCCAGCATATCTAGCATTGAAGTGGACCAGAGAATTACTTGTGGTGTCTAAATTTTTCTGAATATTCAAAATGATTATAATGTGACGCTCTGTATATTTAAGCTACTGAATGCTGATGGTTTTCACTTGATGCAAATACATATTAAATTGAATGGTACATATTATGCATGGTTTACACTTCCTTAATGAATATCGCGAAGTGTTTCGCCGACACAGCGACTTCATCAGACTACATCATAACATATTATGTTTGTTCGATTCAAATATGCAATGCAGTATTATTCGTAGTAACCGAGTATCGGAAAATATAATTTGCAGGTCAATCATCTTACTTGTATCCATTAACATGGGAACCCAATTTGGTCAAACTTTGTTTTCCCATTCCACCCACGCCCACCAAGAAAGCGTTTCCTCTTTCAGCACGAAGTATCCTCGCAATTCTAACCACGTGCTCCAACGCATCCATGAAAAAGATTAGTTTCACTTCTTTCGCAGTCAGTAAACTGTAATCGTCCATATAATCCTGTAAAATAATAGCGATGCAATCATAGGAGTTGATGAAGTTAATTCGATAACCATAAAGACACAGTAACAAAGCCTACACAGAACACACATAACACAGAATAGCGATTCAATGTCAATATACAGAAAATGTCGACCGCTACCGTCTGTTTAGGAAATGTATTTCCTAGCGCAGGATTGAACACTCGGGACCTCACGGTTCCTAGTCTTGAGCTCTACCACTGAGCTAGAGGCACTACCATTAATATCGATATCAATTAAAACCCAAAATACTTGATCGACCATCTTCTAACTAGGTATACTGATAGAGGGTGATAGTGTTAAGATATGTGAATTGAAAACACATGAAACTTCATGGGGAAGGTGAAAAATTATGACCCTCAATATGTGGTTTCCCAGGCTACCTAGGACTAAAGGAAATATTCTCGATATCATTTAACCTCGAGTCAATCGGAAAGTTTTGAACCCAATCCTCCCTTCGAATTTGAAACGTTGAAAAATACACACATCGGAAAAGTTTAAGGATATTCTTCGAAATGATTGGTTTTGCGTTAAATGAAAGAAAATTCGAGGAAATTATGTATAGATGTATTCAATAATTGTTTATATACTTCAAATAAACCGAAATGTTTATAATGAAAAATTGCAAAACTGAAAAAAATTGAAGTCTCTAAATTGCGAAAAACATAGTAATTATTCTTAGTAATTTTGTATCGAAAATCCATTCAAGTTTGGCATTTAATACAATGTGTGGCCTCCTCGTTGATTGATTACGGCTCTACACCTACGATTCATAGACAAAATCAGATTGTTTAGGTCTTCCTGATTTAAATTTGTCCATTCAGCTGTCAGAAGCTCCCTGAATTCTAAAACATTTTGGACGATTCCCATATTTGGCGTAATCCTTCTTTGAAGCATGTCCCATACATGTTCTATCGGATTCAGGTCCGGAGATTGTGGTGGCCATGGCAAAACATCAATTCCCTCATTATCCAACCATTGTGTCACAATACGAGCGGTATGGGGACGAGCATTGTCATGCATCAAATGGAAGTTTTCACCAACAGCTTCTGCATAAGGTTGTACAATTGGTTGCAGAATATTTTCCAAATATTGCTGAGCTCTTAGAAAACCATCAGGAAAAACGAGCTCTGTTCTACGTCCAATGGAAATTCCTCCCCACACCATAATTGTACCACCTATATAACTGTGTACTTCCTGGACGTGTCTCAAGCGTTCTAAATTACCAGATCGTCTCCATAGTCTTATTCGACGAGAATCTGGATGAAATCCGAATCTTGATTCATCTGTGAATAAAACTGTGACCACTCATTGACACCCCAATTTTGAAACTCACGACACCAATTCAATCTTGCAGCGCGATTTCCTCTGGAAAGTGGTGGACACCTAATGGGCCGTCGGGAATGAAGATCGGCTTCATGAAGACGATTCCTCACAGTATCTCGCCCAATGGTCAAATTATGAGCCCGTTGAAATTCCATAACCAACTCAGGAGCCGTTATAGTGGGTTACCTTCGGGCGGTCAAAACCAAAAATCTGTCTTGAATAGCAGTTGTACAACGTCCACGTCCTGGATGATTTTCGGCAGGATTTCCAGTTGTTCTGAAACGCCTCCACAAACGACTTATAACACTTTGTGAAACACCCATTCGCTCAGCTGCATCGACTTGTCTCATGCCCCCTTCAAGTAAACCAACCACTCGATTAATCTCTTCCAAAGTTAAATGATGTCGTTCCATAATAAAAAGAAGTTGGTAGAAAAATATTGTCGATGTTATAACCCAAAATCGATCTAACGAATGCATGAAATGATTGAAATCAAATACAGAAATTTTAACTGCGACATTCATTTTTTTTATTTTTATCATATCTCCCATATTTTCTTGGCTAGCATATGTATACAACCAAAATTCATTCCGCATGATGATTTCAATTGATAGTCTGCAAAAAACTTGAGATAAAAGCAATATGCGATTTACCATGCGAGATATACTGAAATATCCTTAGACTTTTCCGATGTGTGTATTTATAACTTTGTTATCGTGGCTCGTTATCGCTCATCGCTTAACCCCAAGTATTGATCCTGTGAGTACTTCTAGCTCAGTGGATAGAACGTGGCTAGAAAAGAAATTTTCTAGTCATGTGGAAGTGGCTACCATTCGCCGTTTGGTCAAAAATTAACAGTCTTGTGTCTAAGGTGACGTAAGGACACAATAACAAGTTGAAGGATCATCCTCGAGGCAATGCTCGATTCGTGCATCAAAGTTTATGAATTTTTATGAAATATTTATTGAGAAACGAACGAATGAAACATTCAGGCAGAGAATCCGACAATTTTAGCGCTCCATGATCTCAAAAGATTGATATTTGAAAAAGTATTCAACCAAAAGTAAACCATAACACCAACCTGAAGTAAATTCTTCATTTTTTCGATATTGGTAATTTCCTCGTATATTCTGTCCTTCTTTTCTGCACCAAATTTCATAAAATCCCCAAAAAAAAGTGCAGGAGGAGTATCTATAATGGCTACCTCTGGTAGCGCGAGTACGGGTGTTCCAAAATTACGTTGGCACACCTCTTTCATCAAGAAGTAGAAATATGATTTGTCTTCTCTGTTGATGAGTCGATCGTGAAAAACTCTTAGGCATTCGTGGTAGAAAAGTTTCAACATGGCTATCTCTTCTCGTACAGTACCTGAAATGGGCAATATAATAATTTCATTGGAGTCTCGAAGAAGTCATTTTTGCGCGTATGTTCTGGGAAACATCACGTTATCATTTTGCCCAAATGTGTGTAATTTTCGAATTTTTTGCCGAAAATGGTCTTAAACGATTGAGTTCGACTACCTGATGAAGAATTCGAGAACAAATTTGATTCTGTCCGGCCAGCCATTCGGCCGCCCGTTGCCACGATAACATATGAGAACGGAATGAGATAGCGACTTGAAATTTTGAGGGTAGGTGGCGCATCCCAATATGACGGACAAGTTCGTTAATGGGCATAATCGGCCCAATAGTTTCCGAGTAATAATTGTATTTTGAACCAATATGAATACGATCGAATTGATACTTGATGAATAGTTTAGAATATGAACTTAAGCACGTTCGTGAAATTTTGTAAGAATCGCTTTTCTAGAAAATTTTAAAAAATTATTAAAAAATATTTTCTCTATTTCAGTATCGTAATGAGTCCATTCCAGCACTGAAAACAGTGCTGGAATACACTCATTCCCGCATTGTTTCTAGTTATATTTTTCGTTTTGTGGTAGTCACCACTGACATTCGATCCTATCAAATTTCAACACACGTCATTTGACAATTCAATATAATCTGCATATAGGGAAATAATTTTTGAGGAAGAGCTTTATTTTCATTAAAAAATATGGTACTAGAGATTTCCTTCTTGCTGATTTTGAATCATTCATGCTATTAGGAAACTGTTTTAAATCTGATCTCCATGCCCTACGTACCTACGTGTCAAATTCAAATTACGTAATCTGTCAACTTTCGTAACAGTCACACTAACTACCAAGATACAATACAAAAGTCACTAGGATGTATAATCCGAATATTTCATTAAATTTCAACAGTATTTTACAAAACTTGCCTGAAATAGAGAAAATATCGTCTAATACTCGTTTCAGAAGGTAATTCCAACACTCATGCGTACGAAAACTCGCTCGTTTTCGAATTTCGCATTCGTGTTTTAATAGGAGCCCATTCTGCAACTTGTTTTAGAATATACTATTTCATGTCACGATAACCTGAGAACGGAAAGAGATAGCGATTTGAAATTTTCAGGTTAGGTTGTGCATCTGAATGCAACATTTCAGTTTGTTTATAGGCTTAATCGGCTAAACGGTGGAGTTTTAACCATTTGAAATTTGGTTGTTATTTCCTCAATAACTCAAAAAATACAAAACTGATTAAATTCAAACATGGTTATTGGTTGTATAATGCCAACGCAAAAATTCTTACAAAATTTCGTGATGATCGTATTACTAGAAAATTTTTAAAAAATCATTGAAAATTATTGAAAAAAATTCTATATATAAGTAACTATTCCTCCGACATCGCTTAAATTTTGCGAGAGCCTTCAAAACCTAACTCAACTGCTAATTTCCAAGTTTGAAGACAATAAGATATATATTGTTGGAGATTCGATCAGCCTTGTGTGAGTTTAGTAGATGGATGTGTGACCGTTGTCTCGATAACTTTCGAACGAAAGGAGATAGGGATTTGCAATTTTCAGGGTATGTTGCGTATCCGAAAGGGAGTGTTGAGTTCGATTACGGGTATAATCGGTCCAACGATTTCAGAGCTATAACCACCTGGAATATTATTTCCTATATAACTGAAAAAATATAGACTCGATCTAATTGAATCTTGGTATCTAGTTGTATAATATCGACAGGAAGACGTGTTTACAATTTTATAAGAACCGTACCCCTAGAAAATTTTAAATAAATATGAAAAAAAATTGCTTCAAGCACTGACGTGAAGTCAGGAGATTTTGCTAAATTCGATTAAGAGTGTCCAATACAGGAGAATGGAAAATAGAACATACGCGCAAAAGCTCCTGACTCCACGTCAGTGCTTGAACCAATTTTTTGCATTACTTCCACGATTCCAGCTGCATGCACAATATTTTTCTGTCCTATAGGACAGAAAAATATTGTTTACATGTGTTGAAATATGATCAATCTGAAATTTACGCAATATTAACTGAATTCCTCAACTTTACTCAAGTATCCCTAGACATTTCAGATGCTGATGTGTGTATTTCGGGGTAGATCTACCTAAATATGTGATCAGTGGTAACTCCCGTTCAGAAAAAATATGTAGTTATTGAAGAGACTAAATTTTACCTGAATCAGCTTGACACACTCCTTGCATACATTTCGACAAATCTCTCAAATTGAACACGTAATGTGACTTCATCGGTGTTGGCAGCAGATCTGTTTCTATCCTTTGGTAAATTTCCACTGCAGCAGCCACCATACTTTCTCCTATGTCTCTGACTTCATTCGCGAATTCTCGTAAGAAACCTTTGAGAATAGCCTTTAAATGATGGAAAAGGGGATACATTAAAAAAAGTATCGTTTATGACTAAGGGCGGTTTTAGGTCAGAACCTCAGCGATGGTAGAAGATTTCTGAACTTTTCATTATTATTGTTTTATTTTTTGAACCGTTGATCACATGCAAAGTAGTCGTTTACATACAGAAGGATGCAATCGCATTTTCTAATTTTCTAGTGTGGAGTTTTTTGGCAGAAAACTTGTGTCAGCTCTGGAATAAATTTGTCCACGCGTGCGACAGCTTTAAGTGGGCCACTATATAGGTATCGTTTGATTTCTACCGTGTTGCTACGTCTATAAGAAAGTAGTAGAAACTCAGATATTTCGAATGTAAACTCCTGTATACTATACTGATATTTAGATCTCAATTAATTTGCTGACAACATCTTCTGATCTTCATCTGTTTTCTATCTACATTTATTTACAGTCTTTTATCCCGAAAACAAGAAATCGAATACGGCCAAAGGATAAAACGGAGAACAATGAATTCGTTCATCATCTTACATGCCCCTGACATTTGACCAGTTAGTTATATGTATGATATATACATATATAAAAGACTAATTTTCGCTTTTCCAATGAGTGTCAAATAATTTAGTTTTGTCCCTCGTTCGAGCAAACGAAATGAAAGGTCTTTATAAATGATTGTAACATCGCAGTTAGCTTTGAAATATTCTTATTTTGCCGCTTCATATATATACTGTTCACATTCGCGACCTGTAAAATAGTCAGGATTCTTAGCGAAGAGCGCCGATGTTACAATCATTTATAAATAACCTGTATTATAGTTTTAAACATTGAAGTAACTGAGATTTAGCTAAAGCCTTCAAATATCCCCTTCCTCTAAACCAAAATTGCTGTGCTCTCAGATTCAGAATTTTCAGAGATCATGTTTCTCCAAAAGAAATCTAAGGATCAAGAAATTAATATTAATTTCGAAGACTACACTTTCTGGTGTTTACACATAACATTGAATCTCTGCTAGGCCGTTCATTTTGAATGAATACTGTCTACCGTTCCTCAAAGCGTTATTCCCATTTTCAGGTTCTACTATCTGCGCTCTTGCGTATTACCTGGGCGTTTTGGTTCTCTTCAAGGGAGAGCATAATGCCGGGTCCAGACGGATGTAATGTAACGCCGCAACGCGTAATGTAATGCGTAATGTAAGGCGAATTCTACGTGTGGACGGTACTACAAGCATTGCATGTAACGCTCGTCTACCGTCCATACGGAGAATTCGCCTTACATTACGCGTTATATTACACCCGTCTGGACCCGACAAAAGACTCCAAACGGAGTACTTGCGAAACACCGTTGTGGGGAAATGAATATACGCATGGATTTATAGTTTAGGGGAACCACAGGAAGCTTGGTTGGTCGAACTCTAGTCATCACTTCTGTTTACTTAGTACTCGGAAGTGGTTGATGGATTCTAATAAAATTCTCGTTGAGTTATGCGTAGCGCTAATGAGTCCGAAATTGTTAGGATACCGGTTGAAGGGCCTCTGGTCGATGGCCAATTGCATATGCAATAAAAACAGTTATTATAATTAGTTTTCATAAATAAGTACCGCGACTTTCCACGTTAAAATAGATCAAGACCAAATTACCGAAAAAATAAATCTAGGTAAAGGGTGATACAATCTCACCTGAACTGTTCACGCTGGCATTGGAAAATGTGATCAAAAAACTAGCTTGGTATGAAAAAGGACTCAAAATCGATGGAGCTTATCTTAGCCATTTGACATTTGCGGACTAAATATTACTGATGAGCACTGTATGACCTAACTAAAGGACAAACGAAATAGCCTCGAAGATGAATCTTAACAAAACAAAAATAATGAGCCACAGCGAAGAAGATATTATTATAAATAACACTGTCATAGAAAAGGTGGAATAATATACAGGGTGTTCATAAATTGGAGGTACAAACAAATAGAGAAGATTCCTTGAGTAAATTTAAGAAAAAAAAATGGGTTCAAGCCCTGTGGACAGGAGCTTTCTGGCGCTCTAGTTCAAACAGACAAATTATATCTGGTATTGGTTTCTCAGAGTTGGGAATTATATCAATGTATTCATATGATATCACTGCATCATAAAGGAAATTCAATTCAAATAATAGTTTATTAGATAAGTAATAATAAATTACCTTGTAATCGATCAAAAATTTCCTGATCTACGTTCACCAAACTACAGAATTATGCTTTCAATATTTACGTAATATTTTCAAACATTTTCGGGTGAGGTTCCCGTTGCATCGCTAAAATACGAGTATTTCAACCCCAATATTTTTGAAGTTACAATATTCCCTTCTGTCAAGTTGACATTACGAGAATTCATACATAGAATAATAATTATATCAATCTGTGAAATACGATTTACATTGAAATTTTAAAAAATCATATCTCCGAAAGTATTAGCTTGATAGAAATGAAAATGATATGAATGGATTCTTATGATAAAACTGCTTATTAAAAAAAATTTGATTTGGAATTTGTTTCGTAAAAAAAAATTTTTTTTTTGTTACTCCGAAACCATCTGTCCGATTTTGCCCAATAACGAACTTAGCCGAGATATTCATCCCCCAAACCTACTCTGAAAATTTCAACTCTCTAGCTCATTCCGTTCGAGAGTTATTGTGCTTACGGCCGGCCGGCCGGCCGGACAGAATGAATTTTGACCACGGATTCTTGATCAGTGAGTCGAACCAAATCGTTTAAGACCATTTTCATCGAAATATTCCAAAATTACAGACATTTGGGCAAATTGATAAGCACTCAGTTCCGAGGAACTAGAGCGCCAAAAAGTCTCATAAATATGAGACCGCAAACCTTTCGCTTTCGCGATACAGGGTGTTAAGGTTTTAATAGATTTTCTGGAAACTATATAACCCGATGATGGTATCTAAATAGACGATTTATCCGTTGCTATGAATATGATTTTCTATAAACCTGGTGTTGAGTTACTGAAAAATATCACTAGACGATGTATTTGACGGATTCACTGAGCTAGATTTGAAAATCAAATGACATTCTTTGAAGGTTCAATGAATTTGCATATTTATTTCAATTCATATTCAAATACTACCGGACAACCAGAACATTAGGGGCCATCTGCAAGAGAGGCTCTAATGAAAGCTTTCACCAAATAGTTCTAGTCTCTAAAACTTTTAGTCAACCTAGCTATAAAATTAATTTCTCACCTTGAAGATAGCTTTGAGTGTGAACTCATTTGGTGGTGGTATAAGTAACATTCCGAAATGTCTAACGAATCTTGGGGTGAGTGGATTCCTGCCACCCCCTGGTGGAGCACATCCGGCTGCTATAATGACGTCCTCTATGTTCTTCCAGAATAATTTTTCTCTATCGTAGAGACCACCATGATCCAGGAATTGTCTATAACACATTTTCATATAACATAAGAATTGAATCTATACTCACATAATATAGGTTTGGCAAACTGAGGTATTGGGTGTCGAATATCTATGCAACGAAACAGAATGTCATACAGAAAACCTGTGGTTCAACTGAGAACAACAATGATTTACCCTACTTTCCTGCCATGACATGGACGAGATGGTGAGTTCGACCATACTTCAATAAAATTGAATACGATGAGCGAAAAAGGCCGAGGACTGGCGGTATACCCCAGGAAAGTTAGTGCATAAATGGTGTCTAGCCCCTAAAAATTGCTTGAGAGCTGGAAACCATTTTAACTCCTTTGGGGGATCCTGAATAACGGGTACCTAAGTTTGCGACGGTTTATAGGTTGTGCTTCAGCTGTTTTGGTGCGTTTCAATAATATGGCAGTCCGAGATGCTGTGTGGAAAAACAGAAAATACCTCAAGTCGACTGGTATTTCGATGCAAGAAGATTTATCCAAAATCTGATTGAAACTGATCAAAAACGCTTTTAGTGAGTTTGATAAGAAATCAGTGTGATCGTTTAGAGGCAATGTTTACGTAAAGTGGAGAAATGAAGTGCACCGAATAAGTGACGACGAGGATATTAAACGTATAAAAAACAATGAGTAAGAAATGGGGTACCTGTGGCTGTATAAGTTTAAAGCAAATTATATTTTCGACATTTTGCAATTGCTTGTGTTTGGGGCTGAATTGTTGTTTGCTGAGATATCGCGATTTTTTTTCCTAAGCGTAATCAATGATTATTTTGTTACTTTTTAGTACCTACTTAAGTAGAATAATATTCATTTTGAGAAATTCTTTTCTGTACTGTATTATAAAGCTTTGTTTTTTTTTAAGGTTTGTTTTTATTGCAGTTCGAGTACCTACACAATTTTATTTTTCAAAGCAGTATCAAATTATTACCTTGTATGTGTTCTATATCAGTGATAATGGCAGGCGATTGTGACTTCTTGTTTTGTGAAACTTAATTGCTAGTGATATTCCATTGAACATATCCCAGTTCCTTCTTCGTTCTCCTTTTTTTCTTTCTTTTTTTTCTTCCGTTTTCTACTTTATATTTTGAATTACCCATTACTAAATATAGGTATATCCATGGTGGAAGAATACATGGTGTCCTATACAAACGTAGCTTATTTTCGTCTGCGCCGGCGCATGACGTCACTCTAGGAGCAAATTAGTGCAATTTAAACGTTCCCAACGATTCAATGATAAGCCTTGTTGCTCAATGTGACGTCAGGCTGGGAGCGTATGTGGGTATGGAGATGCGCAAAAACACACCTTGTATTCTTACACCATGGGTATATTTTCATGACTTTTAACGTTTCCCATGTGAATAGCAGGTCATTAATAGCTCATTTTAATGGATTCTACGACCTTGTATATCCAGAGAATTATGATACAATTGGAATCACGGAAACTTGGTTGCACGCGGGATTCGATAGTGACATTCTTGAAATGGAACAATACTATTTTCTTAGGCTGGACCGTACGACTCGAGGTGGAGGCGTTGGTGTATACATCAGGCGAAATTTGCAGTTTAAAATTGTTTCAAGTGAATACCTCAACTTCATTGAGCATCTTTGGGTTGAGTTAAATTTTCAGAAGCATAGAATAGCTGTTGGAACTCTCTATAGACCTCCTAAAGGTAACATTAGTTTATTCCTTGACCTATTTCAGGGTGTTTTAGCTAATATGTAGGTATGCGAAGTATGATTATGTACTATGTACAGGAGATGTTGATATCAACTTATTGGATATAAATTTTAGTTCATCTATCAAAATCAATGAAATTTTTGAATCATTCAGCCTGAATCAACTTGTCTGCGAACCAACTTGCTTTTCCTCGTCAGATTTTTCTCTACTGGATTTGATTGTTACAAATATAGAATCAGAAAGGTGCTCCACAGAAGTAGTTGCAACTTGTTTTTCCAATCACTCTTTGGTGAAGACCATTTTCAGTATTTCAGACTCAGAGCATGTTTCTGGGGAAAGGATTTCATGTCGCTCTTTGGAACAAATAAATCTATCAAATTTCGAGAGAGATCTTTTTGGAGTGCAATAGCATGTAATATACGAAACAGAAAAAATTGATGAGAAAATAGGACTGCTTACTGATGGTATGAGACGATGGATTGATTTACATGCGCCCATAAGAACGTACAGCCGTTCGAGTAAAAAGCAGAAGTGCCCATGGATTACAGATAATATTAAATTGCTGCTCTTCGTAAACTAAGAAGACTCCCCAGAAAAATGGGCACACTTCAAACAGCTTCGGAATTATACTAACATGTACTAACTTTTGATGTACCTATATATTATATAGATCTCTCAGATGGGCAATAAATTTGTTCATTATTATTATTATAGATAGATTATTTAACTCAATTTCCTGTGCCTGCAAAACAGAGTATAAATATGTATTCTCCTGCCGAAAAGTCGTGCTCAAGTGTTCAGCCACTTGCGCCTACTTCAAGGGGCATACATGCCTCAATTCAGTCGGTGAGCAGCATGACATTACATGGACTATGGACGAGTACTTCAGAACAAAATTCATTACAAAATACAGTGGCGTGAAAAAATTCGGTTTCCACTCATTTGCGCAGCCCTAAATAAATCCTTCATATACCTTAGTAATTCAATAGGTGGTTGCGCTCCATATATTTCAAGCTTCGGCATGTTGACGTCGTCTACGAAAATGATGACTCTTTTACCAACAGGAGCACCAAGTAAAGTCTTCTTCTTCCTCTCTAATTTCAGTTCTATTATCTCCTGCGTCCTAGCGCTACTTGTTTGAGCCGAGAAATTCATGGTAACCGGTACGAATTTACCAGTTTCGTACAATTTATTTAGCACGGCTTTCGCAACAACAGATTTTCCAACACCTGGAAAAAAGAATTTAGTTGCTAATGAAGAACGCTGCAAAAGTGGATCATTTTTCCATCAGAATTCACCGATGGGTATTTACGGTATCATAAAATATGCTACTCCTTTCAAACGACCTTAGTAAGGATAGATCAGGACACTCAAAACTTCGCTCCGAGACAAAACCTGAATAATTTGCTAATTTGCACATTTTAAAAATATTGACAGTGCATATGGAAGAAGAAGAAAGACTGAGGACATTCCATCCTCGAGTCAGGGACAGAGCAATTCAAAATATTAGATTATGTTTATCTGTTCTGAAATAATACTTTTTATTGATATGGCTGAGCAAATGCAAATTATATTACTTGGTGCCTTATTGGATATTATGGAAAGCAGACAATAAACTAAGGAAATCATTTATTATATCTTCTACACTTAGCTTCAAAATTAAAAAGGGAGGGGAGAATCATTTTCCATTAAGGTTGCTCTGAGAGCGGTTTTTGACAGAATTCAGTCGGATTTGGTAAACTCTCTTCGAGTGCTCCGAGCGTGTCAATGGAAATCGTTATAAGATGTCTATAAACTAGTGTATAGGGTATATACTCCATTCACTTTTATAAAGTCTCCCGGTTGGCCATGAAATTTTGACACATTTCACCGTGTATATTCTGAAAATGTTAGGCTATGCTCATTTTCCTGTCAGATAACTACGCAACGTTGTCCTCTCTACACAGAAGTCGTAGTAATTACGTATTTTTCACAATGTGATTTTTTTTGGGAAAAATAATGAATTTGAGAAGATATTATGTGAATTCAACAATTCCGAAGACCTGACGACTGTAGAAGAAAATGTTTTCTCTGTTGTAATTGGAAATATTTCACGTATATAAACTGGTTGGAAGATTCAGTTATAGTTATGTATGTTATCTTCTTGTACGGAAATCAAGAATCAAGTGTTAAAATTTTAATGGAAAATAATGGATAGAGTAGTTTCTTTGTGATAGTTCATCTGAAAAAAGAATAAAAGTACCTGAATAACCCGGCAGGAAAACTTCTAAACGAACGGACGTACCTATGGAATTTCCCACTTTTCTCGAGAAGACGTTTAAATACCTTGTTGCACAACTTGAAATACACCAGTTTCAAAATGTATAGTAGCACTACGAAACCCGACTTACTGTTAAAACTTAATGAAATATAGTGATAGAAAACGAAATAAATTCAACATGCCCCGAGACAGAATGAAGTTTTCCTATTGCAACAATCGTCAACCAAATATGCCTTAAGCGAAGATATGGTTTTAGAGTAAAATGTTATTATGAAAATCACATACATTTATTATATTTTTGTATAAATCCTGCATGTTCATTCATGAAAACAGCTATAAAAGCCATATTAATTTCAATAAGAACAATAATATTTATTCATGTCAGATTCAATATCACACGTAAGTTATAATCATACAAAGAAAGCATAAAATCAATCACCTAAAACATTGGAAATAATATAGGATGAAATAAGATATATAAAGTATAATTCATAATGTCATTTCCATACATAAGTTCAATGTTTTACCAGCTGGCAAATAATGATTGAAGAGAAAACGGTAACAAAATAAAGAAACTGTTTTTCAGTACATAAAATTTCAATAATTTGCCAGAACGAGACAATACTTTCTAACATCATTACATATACACATATTTTATTTTAGAAAGAGCATTAGGTTCTTTGATATATGAAACAATATAGCATGTTTAAATAAATCACAGTATTAGCAAAAGACATTTGAACAAGACATCATACATTTCTACCTATGATATAGATAGAGGACAAATATAAAAACCTATATCTCTACTGAATAAATATACAGGGTCTTTCACGAGGAACCTCACCCATATTTATACGGGAAACTACTGAACGTATTTTCATGAAATTCAGTACTTATAAGTACTTCACGATGCTGATGAAATCTAAAATATTTTCAAGGCATGAGCACCTCCGGTTTTTCCGGAAATGACGTCAACTTCCGTTTTTCAAACTAGAACACCATTTTTTCATTGCAGAAATAGATTCCTTAGAAAATTTCAAGTTATTTTGATGTAAAATTTTTCAGTTTTGGTTGGAAAATTCTCTCTGAGCGGGAAAATTCGAAAAAAAAATCGAAAATAGAGCTCCGCTGAAACAAGAATAACTTCGAGGTTTTTGGATGGAAAATTTTCATTTTTGGGATTTTTCAAGATGTAAGATTGATGTATCCACTTTAAAAATCGCGATTCATGATACAGGGGGTGAAAAAATCGCTTTCAAAGTTAGGGATGACAAAATCGTGAAAAATCAATTTTTTCAAATTAGAACCCCATTTTTTTATGGCAGATATTGAATCTACGTTAAAAAATAATGTGAGTGTATGCATCATACCCTTGCCCTAAAGTGGATATTTTCTGAGTTATTTACAAAAAACTGTTTTTCGTCTTGAATTTTCAGCTATTTCTTTTCCCTTCACGCCAAAAAGATGAAATTTTCAGGAACTGTTACTTAAACCATGTTTTAGAATTTACTACCCTAATATGCAAGAGAAAAAAGTTACAGGTTGTTCCTAAATAGATGGCGAATTTTGATTCGAATTTGTATCGGAAACCTCTTTATTTCAACTAATCGGCCATCGGTTTTCTCTCCAGTGATAGATAAATAATTCCTTATGAACCATATGCAAAAACTTACCATGTTTTACATTCTTTTTTTTTAATGATAGATATCATTAATTACATCTGCCAAATTCCTCTTTATTCAGTAGCATTTTGTGTTTACTATTAATTTGGTGATAATTCGTATTAAGTTATAAAATCGATCACTATGCCTAATTTTACCAATGAAGATTATTTAAATCTCATTCTACTTCATGGAGAATGTAAAAAAGTTGTAGATAGAACGATTCGACTGTTCTTGAGAGGTTTCCTGACCGACCCAGACCAACGAGAGATACCATTAACAGAACCATGACAAACTTGAGAAATGTCGGATCTTTCGTTAAGAAAACTATACACAGAGAAAAAAGTGTAGTAGAAGATGAGAACAACGAAATTACAGTTCTTGCATATTTTCGTGTGAATCCTCAAAATTCTCTCAAAGATGCCGAGATTGATCTGGGATTATCTCAATCGAGTGTTTGGAGAATATTAAAAAAACATAAAATGCACCCATATAAATTCAATAGGGTACAGCATTTGAAGGAAACTGATTTCGTCACGAGAACAGAGTTTTGCGAAGCTATGATGATTCGATTTCAAGAGAATGAAAACTTTTTGGACTGTATAATTTGGACAGATGAATCTAAATTCACAAAGAATGGTTCTTTCAATAGGCATAACAGTCATTATTGGGATGAAGAGAACAACCACCACTTCAGACAATGGAACTTTCAAGAGACCTGGAGTTTCAATGTTTTTTGCGCCATCAAAAATAATGCAATTCTCGATGTTCACATTTATGATGGGACTTTAACTGGTAAGATAGAACACTACACATGTTTGCATTATTTAAAGAATGTTCTCCCTTAGGAGATAGATATTCTGACATATTGACACAAATAATTGAGCCGCTAGTACAGAACCATAATGACTTATGGTATCAACAAGATGGCGCGCCTCCACACAATTCACTCAATGTGTCAAATATCCTCTACAGGCTATTTGAAGATCGATGGTTGGCGAACAATGGTCCACATCTTTGGCCACCACGTTCATCCGATTTAACTCCTTTAGACTATTATGTTTGGGTTAGGATAAAAAATATTGTCTACTCAACTCCCCTGACTGATAAAGAGGACTGCATAGAACGAGTCAGAAATGCGTTCAGGTTTGTTTAGATTTTTAGATTCATAGTTTTGAAACTCAATTTGGTTTTTAAACACTTTTGCAGATCTCTTCCTCCCGATGAAATAAGAAGAGCAACGCACGAAGCATTCCTGAGATGTATAAATAAATGTCTAGAAATTAACGGTCAAAACTTTGAGCATCTTCTCTAGTTATAACTGCGAGAGTTTGCCATGGTTCTCCTAATAGTAACTTGAAGTCGGTTTCAAGAAGGGGTGAAAAATCTACAGCATGATTCAAATAACAGTTCCTGAAAATTTCATCTTTTTGGCGTGAAGGGAAAAGAAATAGCTGAAAATTCAAGACGAAAAACAGTTTTTTGTGAATAACTCAGAAAATATCCATTTTAGGGCAAGGGTGTGATGCATACACTCACATTATTTTTTAACGTAGATTCAATATCTGCCATAAAAAAATGGGGTTCTAATTTGAAAAAATTGATTTTTCACGATTTTGTCATCCCTAACTTTGAAAGCGATTTTTTCACCCCCTGTATCATGAATCGCGATTTCGATTTTTAAAGTGGATACATCAATCTTACATCTTGAAAAATCCCAAAAATGAAAATTTTCCATCCAAAAACCTCGAAGTTATTCTTGTTTCAGCGGAGCTCTATTTTCGATTTTTTTTTCGAATTTTCCCTCTCAAAGAGAATTTTCCAACCAAAACTGAAAAATGTTACATAAAAATAACTTGAAATTTTCTAAGGAATCTATTTCTGCAATAAAAAAATGGTGTTCTAATTTGAAAAACGGAAGTTGACGTCATTTCCGGAAAAACCGGAGGTGCTCATGCCTTGAAAATATTTTAGATTTCATCAGCATCGTGAAATACTTATAAGTGCTGAATTTCATGAAAATACGTTCAGTAGTTTCCCGTATAAATATGGGTGAGGTTCCTCGTGAAAGACCCTGTAGAGTAATTGGAATTAACAGGCCGACATATTTACAATCTACTTCACACAGTGATCAGTAAATGTGCTGTAATATTGATTCTTGGCTTGAGTCGGGTACCATCCATCAATGGTTCTCCGTACAATTATTCCTCCAGGTTGTCTTCGGGCCAGGTTATTTTCAGTATTTCAATCTCTTCTCCTAGAGGGGTTGTGTGAAGAGATTACTTATCATAATATTGTCATGATTTGTGGTTCGGTCCCTGTATTTGTTGATTCTTGGCTTCATTGTATCTTTTATATATTTTATTCGCAGATAATTTTGTAGGCATAACAAGGTGCTCTTGCTATTATAGGGAGCGTTTTTGATTGGATTGACTCGAATATTCTTATGTTGGACGGCTTAAAACATCCCCATAGTTCTATTCCGTATTTCCGTACTGGTTTAAGGATACATTTACAGATTGTCACTTTATTTTCGAGGGATAGCTTCGATCTTTTGTTCAATAACCAGTACATTTGATGTATGATTTTTTTCTGATCTTAGGTGATGTTTTAATTTTTGATACGTTTCCGAATTGACTGGGTTGACTTTCATTATATTGTTTGCCATAGTTTTAACGACATATGATTCAGGAGGGATCACTGCTGTTGAGCTTGCTATCATATCCTTATAGTTAGACACACCATAAATATTTATAGGGTGTGGTTTGTGGATTATTTCTGTTTCGTTGTTTTTTCTGCCTTTTATCTGCTCATCAGATAAAGTATTTCCGCCATCATCGTTTTGAAGTTGTTGAAATCTGTTGTTTGTTCTATTTGCTCCGCACTTTCTTGTGAAGATTGCCGTTGAATTCTTGTTGTTGATGACTGTTTGCCATGTGTGAGTTTTTGGAACTTGTTAAATTGCATGACCATGTTGATCAAATCCAATAAAGTTTCCCAGGGGAAGTGATTATTTTGTGTAGTGCCTGTCATCTGGACCTCCTGTACATCATTCTGGTTTGAGTTTATCAGATCCCCAGGCGTGGAACTCATGTTTAGTTCCTCGCTATCAACAGTTATCTGTTTCTTGGAACATCTGGTCAAATTTATCACGTTTGTGTTGATTATCAATTCTTCTGAATGAATGCAAATCCAATATATTAATATTGGTACAATAATTGATTAACCAATTTCGCTCGTATTTGTGCAAACTGCAAATTTTAGCAAACAAGCTTGATCAATCCTGGTTTTTATACCCGGAGTCGGTGGCTGATTACTGTCTTATTTGTTTACAACATAACTGCATCAGTTGAGCACATGTTGCTGACAAAATATCTTTAAATCATATCTACAACAAAAAAAAAGATAGAAAATCAGCAGGAAGTAGTAAATAATATTACCTACATTTGGTCCCTGACAGGTGTATGAAGAACGCTACGTGTCCCTTATATTGGAGAATCTTCTCCCAAAGATTTCTAATTGGTTATTTTTCCACCTAGGTGGCTTGCAGCAGCTTCTAATGTCATAGTATAGGCTTTGAGTCATTTTGTTTGATTCAGTTGAACCTCCTTGATCGTAGGAAATCTTCAATACAGTACTAATTGAAGAAGGGGGGCATTGGACATTTATGCACACTAGAAAATCTAACGGTTGGGTCTTTCACACAGCCGGATAGATTGTCTTGTTGAAAGAGGCAGCTCTATCGCTAAGTAGATCAGGTGCCCAACAATAGAGATGTTCCTATTAGAATTTTTGGACCACCATGCATTTTAAGTTAAAGAGACAAGCTCTCAGAATTTTCACTACATATTATTCCACATCCATTAGATCATCGTTTGAATCAGAGTCATCCTCAGAAAATTCTAAATCTGAGTCAGATTCCTCCAATGAAATAATGAATGGAGGAATATCTGCTATTGGAAGATTGCCCATGTGTTTCGTCCAGTCCTCTGTGATGAGTCTTTCACAATGTAAATAAAAATTTTGCCACATATCTGTTGTACATTTCGAAAGAGCCAAACTCCATAAATTCAACACTCTATCCTTTGTATAGGAATGCGAATTTATGTTCTTGTTATAAAAATTCTTACAAAACGCCCATGCCATTTCAATAGGATTATACTGACAATGATAGGGGGGTAATCTAAGAACCTCATGTCCATGCTCCTTCAAAAGGTCATCAACTACATATCGTCTCTCTGTTAGTTCGAAGAGGTAATATCAAATTCCAAAGTTGTTTCTTGGTGAAATTTTGATTGAAATCAATTTTGTTCTTATCAACCAATCCTGCATCTCACTTTTCTTGCTGGAAAAAGTGGGTGGTTTATCCAATTGTACCGAATGATATGGTGCATTGTCCATTACAACCACACATTTTACAGGAATCTTAGATAAAGATGGAATCAGTTGATTAATAACCCAATTTTGAAAGATTTCACTGGTCATTGTCTTGTGATAGTCACGGTCATTGTTCTTTGAATCTAAAATAAAATCACAACCCTCTAAAAATCCAAAATTACTTCCTGCGTGTAAAACCGTGAAACGTTTTCCTTCTGATTTTATTTTGGATGGATTGCTCATCATATCAGACTCATGTGTCCATCGACGAACTGAAGAACCGTTTTGGTAAATCCAAGTTTCATCTAGAAACACAAACCTGATATTTTCATCCAACGATTTATACTGTAGAAATTTTCGCAGGAAAGTAATTTTGGTATATTCCAAATGTTCTTTTGCAAAAGTGAGTAGTGTGTCAATTGCAAAGTGTTCATTTTTCAAATTAAAATTCCAAATTTGTCGTTGCAGATCTTCCTTCAACATAAAGTCTTCATTCAGTGTAGGCGGGTTTATACAGCAAATAAGATAAGATAAAATAAAATAAGAATTAAAATAAGAAAGTTAAACATGTTCATTTCTATGAGAACTTTTATACACGAAATAAGATAAAATAAGAAATAAGAATAAGAATTAAAGTTGGCCAACTCTCATCTTTATTTCTTATTTTATGTTATTTTGTTTGGAAAATGACAATGCGCATGCTCAAAGAGTGAAATTCATAGAACTTGCATAAAATTGTCAAAAAGCTGTGATTTGATTGGTTCATTCTTATTTCTTATTTTGTTTTAGATTATCTGTATAAACCGATCCGTTTAACCCTTAATTCTTATTTTATTTTAATTTGTTTCTTATTTTATCTTATTTGCTGTATAAACCCGCCTTGTCTCTTTGGGTGCACCAATAGAAGGAAATTCTTTGTCGTCTCTTTCACTTAAAATTTTCTTTACTGTGGTGACGTGTATCTAAAAACCAAATATCTATTCATTTAAAATATAATAACTTGGTTTTCTCTCACATACGTCGAAAATGTTAGATAACTTCTCATAAATTATAGATTCCAAAACATCAGGTTTACGATCAGAATAAGCGGATTTCAGTTCTGTATAGCATTTTCGGATGCTGTCTCTCTGCTTCTTTAAAACTACTTTCGGCATTTTATCTTGTCTAAGATGAAAGATTAGTTATACTTATTTAAGGATTATGTTGATTGTTGACTGTCGGGAGTTGAGAGTAGAAATAGAGGAAATAGGTAATTTGGCAACGTCTTGAAGAATTGTTTTGACATTACCGACATTTCAGTAGTGCCAACCAGCCTCTGCCTTAGTTAAAAAAACATGATAGACCTAAATCATGGCCAACCGGGAGACTTTATAAAAGTGAATGGAGTATATATACTGATTCAGTTTAGTTTTGCCATTTCCCGGAACACGGGCTTTCATTTTCGCTTTTGTAGGTAATGCTATGCTATTTAGAAATTACAATGGATTTATTCTGTCAGATGTTCCTCAGACGAAGACAGTTTAACTTGTATCAAGGTGGATTTACGTGCATTTTCATGTTGAAGCTCGACACTAGCGTCGAGCGTTAGATGCGGTCACGTGGTACGTATTAGAATGAAACGACATCTGAACTAGAGCGTCGAGCGTAAAAGTTAAACAATATTTAGCTTTCATGCTTGACACTACTTGTTGATTCTAGACGCTCTATTTCAGAATGACGTTTCATTGTAAAATGTACCACTATATGTACAACTATTTTGCGGCAAATAAAGAATGTTTGGAGCAGGTAGGTTTTCCTGATGCAAAATATTTTCAATTATGCAGTAGTGGACAACGACATGAATTCTATGGAAAATGTTTGGGGGCATATTGTAAAAGCACTATGTACAGGCCAGTAAATACCAAAGAATCAATAGAAAATGTTTGGGAAGACATATCAAATATATATGTGTGTAGAAGTCATCTGGTAGCTGATATTGCAGCCAATGGTGATTCGATAAAATACTGATTACTTTTATTATTAGATATTCATTGATTCTAAGCATTTTTTATGCTTTACTTAATACTCTAATTTTTAACTTGAATATTATGTTCCCTCAATATGTTTCCTATTTAAATCAATGAAAATTAAATAGTCAATTTCGTTAATCTCATTTCGAGTTTAAATAAACTTGATTAAGTAGTTAAAGCCTCATATAATTTACTAAAAAACTAGCAAATATGCTCGAAGAATAGTTTACTGGCATTGTAATGGTGTCTGTTGAAGCCAAAATTCACAAAACGCTCCATAGTGCTCAACCAACATATTATACAGTGCGGAAAAACCAAATGGAATAAATTCATTATCTTGGTTATTGTACATTTTTATGGAAAATACCGAAACACGTCAAATTTAAATTTCAAATTGTCATTCTTCTTCGTAAAAATGTGAACCCTACTTTCAACCAAGACAGACTACAATCAAGACAGGTACAACCCCCAATTTTTCAAATAGGAAGTATGAGCTTGTGATACGTCGTTTGAAAAGTCTCCTCATTCTCTATTCAGAAATGTTACCACTTTCATGTTTATTGCAAAAATCAAATAAAAAAAAATAAAATCAAGTAATTAGCGAAATTTGGTCAAACACAAAAATGTAGCAAAAAAATTATGAATGTTGATGAATCAGATGTTCAAAGTATTCACCGCGAACGCCTTGGCAACATCCAAAACTCAAATTAAAATTTCTTCCAACATTATTCAACATCTCAGGAGTGATCATTCTCTTTCTATCACATCTTGAAGGCAAATAAGTTTAGTATTATGGTAATAAGATTTGGGAATATTCGAGGGAATATTATAATGAATTTC
Source organism: Halyzia sedecimguttata (assembly GCA_937662695.2). Taxonomy (NCBI): domain Eukaryota; kingdom Metazoa; phylum Arthropoda; class Insecta; order Coleoptera; family Coccinellidae; genus Halyzia; species Halyzia sedecimguttata. Next base: position 123,606,399 of record OW569411.2, read on the forward strand.
GGCCATCACATGATTTTATTTTTTTCGAATTTCATTTTTGTAATAAACATGAAAGTGGTAATATTTCTGAATAGAAAATGACGAAACGTTTCAAACGATGTATCACAGCCCATACATCCTATTTGAAAAATTGGGGGTTGTACCTGTCTTTCGATGGGGGTTGAAGGTAAGGTTCCCATTTTTATGAAGAATAATTTGACAATATTTGTGTTTCGGGATTTTCCGTAAATATGTACAGTAACCAAGATAAAGAATTTATTCCATTTTGCTTTTCCACACTGTATAAACGTTGCAGGGGATTATGTTGAAGAATAAATCAGTTTAATTCTTCAAATGTGTTTGCTTCTATGTTAGGGACAAAAATTCGTGAACTATCCTGGTATTTACTGCGTTAAAATCTTGAAATATGATGATGATAGCGTCCTGAAACGATCGCACAAAAAATCCCCGTTTTTAGAGAATTATCGTGGTTGTAGGTACCTGTATCTCCTGTCAAAAGAACCGGACGATTAACGTATATGAGTCTTTCCATCACAAATCCATAACGAATAGTATCGACAGTAGGTACAAGCATCTCGAAGAATGGTATTTCTTTATTGTAAATGAAATCTGGAATGATTTTGGACCAAGACTCTAATGCATGCCTCTGAATGTCCATGTAAACTTCCCAAAGATCGAATGATCCCTGTAACCTGAAAAAATCAGAGAGTTTTTGTCTTAAACAGGCTATCCATAGTATCTGAACAATGCACTATATTTTAATATTAATCAGAAATATGATGAGAATAACTATTTTTCAATCTCAAAAGCACTTATAACTTAATCTAGCCTAACCGTGTATTATTTTAAGGAGAATAGGGCTTTACACGACACGAGAGTAGGCGAGAGTATAAAAAATCTCGTCTCGGTCTCGCTAATTCCCAAAAAATTAAGTCTCGTCCTCGTCTCGTTATCAGTTATCTCGTCTCGTCTCGCCTAATTCTGAATAACGATAATAAATATTATAATATATAAACGAAATGGTATACAATAATGAATAATTTTGTAAAGCTATATTTATTACGCTCTTATACAAAAATATTTGTACATTTTCATATTATTTTTAATTTTAAACACTGATGATTTCAACTTTTAAATTACTCGATGACCAAGAATTCAAACGTAATCACGCTTGCATCACATCATTTTTCAATGATGTACGTGTTTTTGCCATGATCATACATCATACCTGCTGTGGAAAATAATCTTTCAACAGGTACGGATGTAACCATTAATAAATCATCGGCCATCTTGGAAAGTGTAGGAAGAACTCTTTCATCACTCTCCACAACTGTAGAATATTTTGATTCCTATTGGCTCTTTCTAACAGCAGATATTCTTCAAACTCAGCTTTCCAATATTTCGAAAGTTTTGTTGATGTTTTTAATAGGCTATCGATGTCGATACATTTTGTAATAGAATTGAACAATTTTGTATAGTTTTCAAAGAATACCTTCCCAGTGGGTAGATCATTGGAGGGTATTCTTGGCGTATTCCTTCCTCATAACACTTTTCGAAACATTGAATAGCTTCATTTCTTTACCAGTTTTATTATACGTAGTTCCGCAGATGTACACAATAATTCTTCACATCTTCACTACAAAGAGCACAAGAGAATAAATTTCTCCAGATGTTCAGATAGAGACGACATTTTCGAAGCATTGGGATTTAGGGGCAATAAAAGTTGTCCGTTAAGTGTTGAATTCTTAATGGCATCCGTTTTTATGGTTGTGAATTATATATTTTCTTAAAAATAATCTCAATAATCGCAAGGTCATAACGAATTTATAATTTGCTAAAAAATCGTGAATTTCTAGAACGATCGATGCATAATATGGACAAAATATATTGGTAATTATAGTGGAAACTCTTCATATTCAATTGTTTTCTGTGGGTGTTGAAAAAAGTCAAGTCGTATATAAAACTTCATACAAAAAATTCAACGAGACCAAAAACGAGACTCTCGTGTTGCGCTGTATGTGGTCTCGGTATCGCCTATAATATTTTTGAGACCGTCTCGCTTTTATGGGTCGAGAACGAGACGAGACGAGAAAAATCTCGCTCTTGCGTGAAGCCCTAAAGGAGAAGTCCTTGTTGAATCCTAATTGTTTTATCAAGATGTTATGGTTCGAAGGATCAAATGTTGAGTCCTGATTCTTTTATCAGGATATAATGTTATTTCGAAGGGCCAGAATTGTACACCGTGATTGTTTTATCAGGGGAATGAGTAGAGGGGTATACTTAACTTTAAGCACCCAGCAGTAATCTCGTTGATTACGGCGTAAGTTGGTACTTGCAATAAGATAACAATTACGAGGATAGGAAGTGGTGAAAGATTCGAACGCACTTTAAACACAACAACAAACTGTATTTTCTTGTTACCGACAATGTGATAACAAGCACGAAGTATTGTACAATGCAATATTAATACAATATTAAATCTTCCTTCTATATGAAAATGTATAGCAAGCAAGAAGTGACTACATATTTGAAAGGAGAACTAAAGAGGAATTAGTTTCGCAACCGATCAAATTATAAGTAATGTCTCTTGCACTAACCGCCGGTTTCTGAAAGGCTGATCAACACAAATATTAACTAATCAGACATCAATTTCTTGTTAACCCTCATCTGAGTTGCGCAAAGCGCAAAAACTCGGACTAATTTGACATTAACAGTTCTGTTACCTTTGACCATCCTTTCAGAAACCGGGTGTAAGAGAAGTAGTAGTAGTAGAAGTAGTGAATTATTTCAGTGTAAAATGTATATAAAAGACCGGATAGAAGAAAAATTGAAGGTGCCTTCATCTGAGAAAATCGGGGGAAATATTAACAATGTTTCGATCTTAAAATCGCCCTGATATGTTACAACGATACTCTCATTTGTCGTTTACGAAAAAGAGTGGGAATGCATACAATTTTGTTTGATCTTAGGAATTCGACATCTGGAATTTGTCCTACTCATCTGAACTAATTTTATTCGATTTCTGCATAAAACCTGTCTAGACAAAAAGAATACCAGCACTTGTCAATGTGTTAGAAAACTGATAATTTTCTTACCACTTCAGTTGCATTTTAGCATTCTTATACAGGAAATAGGCAATAAATGTCTCTACAAAGGTCGAAGCTTAAAAAGAAATTCTACTCGCAGTTATCTTTTCACAAAAGTATTATTTTCAAGGGTGAAACCACACATGGTGAACTGAAACCCATTTAACTCAATAGACAAATATTCACGTTTTACAAGCGAGCTCCTTTGTTGAGAAAAACAAATCCACGTTTCCCAAAATGTGACGTCATGAGACGAAACAGTCCTATTTCTGTAATAGATAGAGAAAAACTTATGTCGGTGTCTGAAGGCCAATTTTCATGAGAAACTCAAAGGTGAAAACCACATGTCATTATCTAACACCATCACATAGTTACGGGATGTTTTTCGAAAATGTGCATTTTCGAAATATTGCTGTAACGTATAATTCAATGAGATTGATTAAATTTTCTGGAAAATGATATTTTATCTGATCTCGGCATGCAAATATTTTTTTCAAATGGGACACCCCATATATTTTTTGCATATTTCGATAGAGTTTGAAAGATCCATTTCAAAAATATATAACACTTGATATTTTTCTGAAGAAATCAAATTTCAACCTTTAGATAAGTAGACTTTGTAGGATGCCATGATTAATTAAATAATGCAAATTATAGTCAAACGTTTCATCAAAAAGTAAAAGATCTATTTACTTCCTAACTTCTGCTCAACTTTCGGAGCCTGAAATGAAATTCAAAAATTATGGAAAATATCAAGTAGTATGCTATATTTTTAAAATTTTAATTTCAAGCCCTATCGAAAAAATAAATAAATGAGGTGTCCCATTGAAAAAAAATATTATCATGCCAAGATCAGATAAAATATCAGTTTTCAGAAAATTTAATTAACCTCATTGAATTTTACGTAAAAAGTAGCTACAATAATTTTTTTACAGAAATGGAAAATTTTCAACAGAAGAAAAGTTACAGCAATATTTCGAAAATCAAGGAGCATGGATTACCTATATCCTGTGAAAATTTTTTTGTTGCAACCTAGAAATACATCGACTCTGGGTCATCCTAGATCAAAAGCGGACCAACCAAAATAAGGCAAATACTCATTTTATTATCGGATTTTATAACATTGAACGTTAGATATCTCAAAAATGATGCATTTTAGGAGAAATGATGGGGAATAATTTAATTTCACAAAAGTTTGAATATTCTTTCTAATAATCGAGATAAACTTCATCTGTGTTCCTTATGCTGATTTCATTTAGTTTTAGAGACTATACCTAGGAAACCAGTGGAAGTAGGAAATAACTGCTAATCGGTGAATAAGTGTCATAGTTATAGCAAACTTCACGAGCAAATTCATTTTTTCTGAGTATTCCTGTCAAAGCCACATAACAAAAATTGATTTTTGTCTAAAATTTCAACAGCCTGTATCTTTTTATCTGGAAAAATAGTAAATAAAAAAAGTATTTTTTTTGATGAGATGAATCTATGGTTAAAATTAATGTTCAACTCGTAGACTCGCCCTGTGTATAGTAAAATATGACGAAAAGCTTTGAGTTTCGCGAACTGAACTTTTAAAACCCGATTTTGAGAATAAATTTCCATAATTTAGAAGAGTTGTTCAACTAAGGCTTGTCCTGAACTGTACCCGAACTGAATGCAACCGTATGCATGTGAAGCAAGCCTAATAAGTTATTCATGGTTAAAATGGTGAACATTTTTTAACACAAATGACGAAGAAATTTGACAGGTATCATTCAAAATATTACCCCTATCGAAAGATCTAGTACAGCTAAAAAAAAACACCCAATATGTGAGGCCTAGCGTACAATACATATTTTTGAACTCACTTAGCATCAGTATTATCATCAAATTGGCTCATGATAAAACTTTCCAATTTATCTCTTCCACTATCCAGTAGATTGCCTCCCATACCCCAAATATATGAAAATATAAAAGTTTGGCATACGAACTGTCTAACTTTTCGTTTCTCTCCGATTTTCTCCATCGCTCCAGGCATTTTGAAGAAACTTTCGATGAGGGCACATATCATTGTTATTTTACTGATTTCAACCTATAAAAATATTCAAAATATGTAACTACTATGTTTCAAAATATTCCGAACATTTGTAGCTCTATTTATTTCATAGCATTTATGGAGGATTTTAACATCGTCTGTTCTGAATTGATTGGAAGGAAATTAATAACTTACTTGTGGTATTGCACTCGAGCAATGTTTTCTTACGAAGGAGAAACAGTTCTCCACGAGGGTATCGAAGAGTTCGAATAACTGTTCCTTGAATTCTTGCGCAACCAGAGTATCACTCAGACTGTTTAACCAGGACACCACGTAAGGGAACCATTTCAATTGTCCAGGATCGATGTACACCATTCCACATCTGAATCAAAACTTGATGATACTAGGCATATTTGGACTACGTTCTAAGTTGAAACCCGTTTCAAGAAAATGAGTTCAAACTGAATTGTTAACCATTCAACCAGATAAATCGCTATTGGCGGTATATAATGAGAAATTAAATCTAAAAGAGTGCCCTAATCGTTAGGAAACTTTGAAAGAAAACCGTAACCCAAAATACATTTGATGCACAGATCTAAATTGGAATAAACCCATAGGCTGGTTTTCCTGTCACGCTCCTGTGACGTCCTGTGACGGTCGGCGCTGACGGTCAGCGCTGATCGGTCAGCTCGGATCCTTTTAGTATCGCGCTGATCACATAGAGAAATAGAAGGATGCTGTCTCTGGCTCACTGAATGTGGAGGCTTGTCGGTGCCAGCTAGTCAGCGGCGCCGACGCGCCGGCGCGTACGTGCGCGTATATAGCTCAGCGCTGACGGCCGTCAGCGCTGCGTGACTCGAAAACGCTACCTATAGCTACATACATATTGACCCATCAGCGCCGACCGTCAGCGTGACAGGAAAACCAGCCATAATAAGTAAGTTTAAGTAAGTAAGTTTAATAATAATAAGTAAGTTTATTCCTCAATCAACTAGAATTTTACTACATACATACATAATAATCAAAGCATACAGTGCCAACCATATACATAAGAAGCATGTCCCAAGTGGAGTAAACAAAGATTCCACATAAGCTATCATTGGAGGGAGAACGTAAGCACAGATATACAGGGTGAGTCTTTAAGTTGCACATTAATTTTAACCATAGATTATTATCGTCAAATAAAACACTTTTTTCATTTAACATTTTTCCAAATTCGGCTCAGGTAAAATTACGAATAAAAATCAGTTTTCATTTTGTAGCTTTGATATCCTTTTTCGAATAAAATAAATGTTGGTGTGAAGTTTCCTATAACTATGATACATATTTTCCGAATATTAGTTTATTCCTACTTCTACTGGTTTTCTAGTTATGGTCTCGTGGATTCATAAAACTAAACGAAATTAGCATAAAGAAAGCAGATAAAGTTTTCCTTGAGTCATTTCAAGAATATTCAATCCTTTTAGTACATTGAATTATTCTTCCTCATTTCTACATAAACGCACCGTTTTCGAGATATTCTTAATTGAATGTTATAAAATGGGGAAACTCCAGGAATTTCACTACTTTTATGGATCCGCCCCTGAGTGTTGGAATCCTGAATCAAGCTGTAAACCACGTTACCGTACCCTTTTCTCGTCTACCATTAATGTACTTTATGTAATTATTACTTTATGTAATCTATAAGTAGAAGTGAATTAGCAAATTGTAAAATCTTTATACGCTTTCAACTTTTTAGCTAAGCCGAATTTGGAAAAATGGTAAATGAAAAAAGATTGTATTCTATGAGAGGAATCTATGGTTAAAATTAATGTACGACTTCAAGACTCACCCTGTATATTATGTTTGAAATCATTTCAGGTTCTAGTCAGTGCGAATTTAACGTCCTGACAAAATTCAACAGTCAGTCAGGCTTTCGGAAATACTGCAGTACAATTATCCTTTTATTGAACGTGAGGGATGATTATTTTAAGCGCTAAGGGTGATTATTATCATGCGCTAAGGGTGAGGTCACTGGAGTGCTACAGGGTTATATCTTAGGATCGACACTATTTTTGATTTATGTGGCTTACATTTCAATCTCATTGCTAGTAAAGACATTAGGGGCCACCATTCACTGTTGGATCAAAAATTAACATTGCTGTGCCTAAGATGGCGTAAGAAAACAGTTGCAAAGCTTACAAAAGCGCAACTGATACTCCTAACTCGCACAAGCTCCTAGGAGCTTCTTTGGGTAAGTTCTAAGGGGGCCAATATAATCATAATCATAATAACATGATTAGCAAGCAGGGCAAAGCAGACTGACCTCAGATCAGTGCTTTCCCAACTCATAGGGAAGTCAAACTCTTATTGGATCTCTTGCTGATGACAAAATTATGATTATAATTATACGATTAAACCACCCCTTTTAGGTCTTCCCAAGAAGACCCCTCCGAAGCACCTAGGAGTTTATACGAGTTAGGAGAATAAGTTATATTCTTGTAGGCTTTGTAACAGCACATATTCTCTCTTGTGTTTCAGACATGTGCTTCAGATGCCAAATGTATCAGTGGTCCAGAGTGCAAAGTTATTCGCTGTTTAGTGAAGGCACATTTTTCTTTCCACAGGGAACTCAATTCTATTGAATTATATCGGCTGTATGTTCTGTGACATTTAATTCAGTTGTTTTCGGTTATTTTCACTCTGGCCTTTACTTCTGAGGCTGTATTGTTGGTTGTTCGTTTAGAGAAATGGCAAATTACCTCAACCGGAAGCAATCCCCCCTCCTGCGCTGCTATATATCTGTACAGAATGGACACAGCAGGGTCAGGAATATCACAGAAGGGAATAAGTGAAACAAATTAGCTGCAGTTATGTAATTTTCAGCTCTTGACAGCAAGATATCGGTCTGGAGCGCCGAATCAATTGCTGATCAATGGTAATCATACGAAGGTCCTCCTATAACCCTTCGAATGATTTACCGGACAATATCAGCTTTTGACTACCAATCCTGTCGGACAACTTCTTTTGATAACATTAAAATCTCAACACCGACAGTAATGTTTTTCTGCTATAGGTTGCTACAGAATAGATTTATATATTTATCACTCACTTAAGGCCGACATATTCAACCTCTCCGTGAAGTATTGGTCAACTACGTGCTCCTTAAATTTACTGATCCCCTTTAAAGTGATGAAATCTATTCATGTTTCACAGATGTTTCACATATTTGCAGATCACTTCGTATAACTGAGATCTGAATGAATATTTACAGATTACTTTAAGCCTTTTAGGTAAGGCTACTTGATAGTTAACAGGTAAGTGAATATATCGGCCTTTATTCTATTAAATTACTCTGATCATGGCCAGACTTCATTGCTGAGTCTGTGGGGGGATGGGTGGGTTGAGGTATGAGGTGCTATATCTTATGGGAATAGATTATGTTCAATTTTTGTTCGAGATAATATGAGGTAATATGTTTCTCAATATGCTATCAATAAGTGTTAGAACACTGTTTTCTTCCAATTGTCAATCTCCTGTTATATAGCTTTCCCGATATTCCTCCATATTTTTGTCCATCAAGCATGTTTGGGACATTAGGTATTACACATTAGGCAGGAGAGCAGGAGACTGAGGAACTTACTGTATCCTGCAAGCTCTACAGAACGAATAACAAGCTTGGGACATAATAAATCAAAAGGAAATCGACCATCTGCTATAACCGAAGCCTCGAACTGAAGGGGAGTGTGTAACCGATAGAAGAGGACCGTTATCGATACAAATTGTGTTTATATTTTTCTTCTAAATTTAAAGAAAACTCCTACCTTTTGAAGCAAAATGATTCTACTAAGTTTGGTGCACCTAACCATTCTTACTGTCGCGATGCCACTGACTATAATTTATCGAAAAACTTACCGGCTCACTGTAGCAGGTGATGCTTGAGCAAGATCTTGAACTTCAAAAACCATATGCACATAGGGTGTCAACTTTATTCGTTCCGAATTAGCCAAACAGAGCATTTTATTGTCATCTAGGACAGTGTTCAGGTTCTCTATCCAAACAGCATCGACTGGCCCATCGCAGATTATCCATTGATGGTCTTCGTTAGTAGCCTGCAGCAATTATTTCAGAGTTCATTCGGTGTACATTATATTCCCGTATGAATCTTCTCAAAAGCTTGAATATTTTTAATTTTCTATTTGTTGATCGACAAAAAAATCTATTCATACTAGTGATTCCATAAGATTCCAAAATTTCTACATTTGCTATCAAGCATCAAATTCTTGAGAAATATTGCTTTAGTAACGGATATTCCCAGATTTTTCCAAGATTCCGGCATGTCTTTGTGACTTCTTATGTAATGTAAAAAAGAAGACAGTCGATAAACATTGGGATGTGCGGAAATTTAGAGAGGAGAAAACACGCCAGAAGGTAGACGAGAGGTCGAGTCAGCAATTTCAAGAGATCAGAAATTCTGCTCCAAACGTGGAATCGTGTCCATCAGCAATGTCTGATGGTTTCGAAAATGTGGCAGATGAATTCCTAAAAGCTTAAAAGGTAAAGAGGCACGATTTTGGTATTGATGGACGAAAGAAGGGCACTCAAGAACAACAAAAGTGAGTATAGGGAGAAACAAAAAGAAATTAGGCGGAAAATAAGAAGAGCAAAAGAAGAATGGATAAGTAACAAATGCGGAGAAATCGAAGAACTGGAAAAAAATATGATACGTTTAATATGCATAAAAAGGTAAGAGAGATGACAAGCTCTAAAATAAATACAAAAAACTAATACAAGTGGAAAAATACAGGATGAAGACGACAATATTGTTCTAGGCCGTGTGGAGAAATTTCAGGTGTGGAAAGACTATATAACTGAACTATGACGATACAAGCAGATCAAAGGATCCACCTACTTATGATGTGATGAATTTTCCCCCCATAACTGTGGAAGAAGTCAAACGATCTATAGCAGGCCTTAAAGACGGAAAATCTCCAGGGCCCGATAACAGCAGAAGTGAGTTCCTAAAAGTGCTAAACGAAGAAGATTTGAAATGGCTCACGAATATCTTGAATCAAGTATATACTCTACTGGAGTTATATCAGATATTTGGCTTAAAGCTACATTCGTGACCATTCCGAAAAAATCAAGTACAAGGTGTTGTGAAGATTTCCGTACCATCAGTATTATGAGTCATTCACTCAAACTATTTCTAAAGATAATCCACCAGGATATACAAGACGTGCAAACAACAGATAGGACCAACTTAATTCGGATTTCGAAATGCATTGGGAACACGAGAATCACTTTTTGGCTTACAGGTTTTGTTCCAACAGGCCCGAGATGTGAATCACGATGTGTACGCGTGCTTCATAGACTACTTAAAAGCTTCAGATCAAATTAGATAATAAAATTATGGAAGTGCTGGAGTCTGCTGTGCTGGAGGAGCAGGACTTGCGAATTGTTGCCAATCTGTATTGGAACCAGGCCTCCTCGGTAAGAGTTGAGAACGAGGAATCCGACATAGTCTTAATAAGAAGAGGAGTTCGACAAGGATGCGTGTTGTCACCACTTTTATTCAACAAATACTCCAAGTACATCTTTCGTGAGGCTCTCGAAGACAGCGATGACGACTTGGTTGTTAATGGCGAATGTATTAGTAACAATGAGATACGCAGATGACACCGTTCTTATATCGAGTAACATAGGTGGGCTTCAGAATTTAATCGACAAAGTGGTACAAGTTGGCGAAAGATATGGACTGTACTTAAACGTGGAAAAAAAAAAAATTCACGATCATATCCAAAAATAAGCATCTGACTGGTCGATTAACTGACCATAATGAAACCATCCAAAGAGTACATAGTTTCACTTATTTGGGAACAAACATTAATGAAGAATGGGATCACTCGATAGAAATAAAATGCCGAATTGAAAAGGCCCGTGCTGCATTCCTTAAGAGGGGAAAATTGTTTAGAGGCGGTGATTTGGCACTCCCTACTAAGTTGAGACTGCTTGGGTGCTATGTGTTCTCGGTGCTTCTATATGGTGTGGAATCGTGGACTTTGTCTGAGGCTTCGTGCAGGAGGTTGGAGGCATTTGAAATGTGGGCATATCGTCGTATTTAGAAGATATCTTGGGTGGATCACATTGCTAACGAAGAGGTATTGCGGAGAGTATGTAAACAAAAAGAAGTGCTATTTAATGTGAAGAGGCGTAAACTTGAATATTCAGGCCACATTTTGAGAAATTCTGAGAGATATAGTATTTTACAGCTCATACTCCAGGGTAAAATACAGGGTAAAAGAAGTGTTGGCCAAAGGAGAATTTCACGGCTGAAGAATCTAAGAGTTTGGTTCAATTCATCGACTGTGGGTTGGTTTTGAGCAGCTGTCGATAAGGTCCGTATAGCTATCATGTTAGCCAGCATCCGGAACGGATAGGCACCAGAAGAAGAAGTCGAAGATGTAAGATACGAAGGTTGCACTATTTTCTTATCAATGTTTGAGGTGGTCAAGGTAGTACCTTCAACTTGTAAGTCAAGGTAGTATCTTCGCTTGATAATAGAATCTTTATATTTTCCTCTCCTACACTATTTGTTCAATTTTTCCCGATGCGTAATAAAATTTTATTGCGTAATTTATATCATCCGTGCTTTATGAGTTTTATGCAGGCTAGTTTTTGCCAAATGTTTTATTCCGATTAATTCAACATCTAACTAATCATCAGCTTTGTTTTGCGATTTATAGTAGGTACTAGTTAAGAATGTAACATTTTTTATGATCTTTTTCTTTATTTTTACCTGACGGATACAATTTTGTTTCACACTATTATACAAATATTTCCGTGACGATCAATTGCCATTAAATCATAATCTACAGTTTACACAGGCCTTACGGCACTGTACCTACGATGACAGAAAGTTATTCTAGATATTAAAGTGACATATTGACCTGTTTGAGCATTTCCTTCAAAGATGTTTAATAACGCCACAAATAATTTTATTCCAAAATTGTTTTCCACACAGTACGTGAACGTAATATGAGTGTAACTTACTGTAACTGCTGTTCTTGTCATAATACCAATCAAACCGTCCCGCCATTCCATAGTGAAAGGGTTCACTTCTCCATACAATTCCCCAGCAGTTACTGCCTTAGGGTTCAGAGTATAGGTGTGAACTGGTTTATAATAAGGGCCCTCCTCTTCGTCGTTGTACATCTTCGTCAAGGCCCTGTTTAGCGTCTTTGAATACCAGAAAGAAATGTTGATTTTATTTATTGAATAATCAATATTCCATATTTGTTGTATAATTATTTTATTTTATGGAAATCCAAATGAAGAATGAAAAAAATCAAGTAAAGCACTGACGTGAAGACAGGAGCTTTCGTTCGCATGTTCTATTTCCTCACACACCCTCACGAAATACTGCATGAACCTTCAAGCCATATCCTTGGACTTAACACGCGAAAAAAGGCATTATGGGCATCAACTGAATTCTAATTTTGAAATAAATAAAATAGATTACCATTCGATCTCCTGCACGATAGGTGAGGTGTTCTTTTTATTCTGCGATTAACATGATTTGAGGTAGATACCAGTTTTAAATTTTTATTTTCACAACACGCAACCTACCCTGAAAATTTCAAATCACTATCTCTTTCCGTTCGAAACTTATCGTGAAAATGGACAGCCCGTCGGCCATCTAGACAGAATCAAATTCTTCATCAGTGTTTTTAACTTAATGGTTTGAAACCATCTCGGCAAAAAAAATCGAAAGTTTCAGACATTTGGCCAAAATGATAGCACATTCGCGCGAAAAAGGAAACATTTTTTTAAATTTCCGTTATTGCATGGTCTCAAACGATTAAGTTCGACTCACTGATGAAGAATCCGAGGTCAAATTTGATTCTGTCCGGCCTGCCGTTGGCACGATAACTTTCGAACGGAAATTGAAATTTTCAGGGTGAAGTTCGTTAATAGGCATAATCGGCTGATCGGGTTTGGAGTTATACCCTTCTGAAATTTTGTTGTTATTTACTCAATAACTCGAAAAATACGAATCCAATCCATTTCAAGCATGGTAATTAGTTGAAGAATACTCACGCGCAAATTTTTGCGAAATTTCGTGAGGATTCTATGAATATAATTTTTTTGAAAATCATTGAAAAAAATTAGATCTCCGAAACTATCTGTCCGATATCGCTGAAATTTTGCGCGAGTCTTCAAAACCAAATTTTATCACGATCGTATTTATATTGTTGGAGATCTGAGTAGCCTTGAGTGAGTTCAGAAGCTGGGTGGGTGACCGTTGCCACGATAACTTTCGAATGGAAATAGATAGCTACTTTTCAGGGTAAGTTGCGCTCTTGTTCTTCGGAATAGACTGTGTATATCAATTTGTCCAAGTGTCTGTAATTTTCGACTTTTTGGATGAAAATGGTCTTAAACGATTTGGTTCGACTCACTGATCAAGAATCCGTGGTAAAAATTGATTCTGTCCGGCCAACCGTAGACAAGATAACTCTCGAACGAAATGAGCTAAACAGTTGAAATATTCTGAATGAGTTTGAGGGATGTACATCTCGGTTAATTTTGTTATTGGATAAAATCAGCCGAATGGTTTGGGAGTAATGAAAACATTTTTTTTTACATAACAAATTTCGAATTAAATTTTTTCTAGATGCAGCTTCATCATAAGAATCCATTGATATCATTCCCAACTCTAACAAATTAACACTTTCGAGGATATGATTTTTAAAAATTTCAATATTAAATCGTAACATGATATATAGTTTATTTTCACAAAAAAAAAATACATCATGTATATCACAAAACATAAGATTTCTTCTTCGAGAATAAACAAAAGTCACAGAAGTAGCATAGCTACTTGTATGTGACAACTTTCCTTCAACAGGCACCAGTTAGATCCGAACAGGGCAGCAGACAATCATTACGATGGTAGACTCCAAATATCAAACATTATTGATCACATCACGAATGGTTTTTCTTTCTCTGACGTTCAGCCATTTTTTTATTCGAAACTTGAAGCATCTACGGTTCACAAGAAGCTTCTCTTCATCGATCTCTGTCCCACAGTTTTGTAATTTCTAGGAACCGAAACACCCGCCTTTTTGAGTCTTGTCACGATACACTAACAGTGTTAGTGTATCGTGAGTCTTCTATTATGTTGATGATCAATACGGTCGATTGGGATTTCATTTCTACTCACATTCATCAATAGACTCATAGCGAAAAGCTGTCTTATATCATAGATGTTGGTCTATCTATGCAGTTGCTCAGATAAAAACATGATATCCCTCTCATAAATTATTTTAATGATCCATCTCTGAAGTTCTTCCAAGCTTTGCAAATGACAGTCGTGCACTCCTCCCCAAGCACATATTCCGTACTAACACATAGTAAAGGATCTACATAATATGTTTCATCCCCAAAAAGTCTTTCAAATACCTTAGCTTCTGTATTAATCCCCTCATCTTCCTTTTCAAATTTTTAACATGTTGATCCCATCTGAGATACCTATCGATTGTAATACCAAGATATTTTATATGTTCAGCCGATGGTATCTGAATATTCGGTCCTATGTTGAGAGGTGCTTGATAATCCATATGATGATGATAATCCATATGATGATGATAATACATATGATGATGATAATCCATATGATCAATTGGGTTCAGAATATCTCAAGTAATAACAAAACTGGAATATTGGCCAAGTTTCAATTGATATAATATAATTTTCATATTAGATTTCAGGAATGAATATCTCGGATAAGTTCGTTATTGGGTATAATTAGACTGTTGGTTTTGGATTAATAATTTATGACACTTTTGTTAAATTAAAATTCTTTTATGATGTTTGAATTTAATTTCTTTTATGATGAAGTTCTGTCATAAGAATATGTTGATATCATTCCCAACTCTGAGAAACCAATACTTTCGGAGATATGACTTTGCCCTGTGGACATGAGCGCCAAAGCTCCTGTCCACGGGGCTTTCCCACACTTTTGTGGATATCATTGAAAATTTTGCCGTACTGTATCTACGAAAAGAAGCGGCATTTCAAGAATCATCAAAACACAAGATCTTTTTCAAATAGGCGAGGGAATATTTCATTGAGTTTAGTGATCATCAGAATCAAATTATTCTTTTACCTTCAGAACCACTGTTTTACCACCTCCTGTAGGCCCAACCAACATAACACCCCAACGAACTATCATGGTTTCGTACAATTGTATGACTTTGGAGATTTGGGCTTCGATAGCTTGAAAATTGTTTTCGATCAACGAAAACTCGATGGCTTTATACAGCAGGCCATAATCATCTTGTGGCAGTTCTACCCCTGGAAATAGATCACTCAAGATTCCCTAAAAAAATAAGAGATACTTTGTCAGATTTGCAAATTTTGCTGGTATACAGTGCGATTGGTGAAGTATAGTGTATATGTGTATACTATTAGTGAATTTACAGGAACAAGTGGGCCATTTTATAATTTGCGCTAGAAGCGATTTTCTACCATAAGGCACTTTGATATAAAAAAAATATTCATATTTGATCCTCGAAATCTAGCTGTCACAGTTACCAGGCTGAAGTCGTTAATACGTCGATTATTGGTCATCAATTACGTTATGTAAATTAAACGTGCTTGAGTCACAGATCAATCACGTCTTTTTTGACGTGAAATATAAATTTTGGCATTGCATTATAGTATTATCATAATAATAATAATCATTTTTTAGCGAAGATACCGCTTAATACCGGTATCAAACGGTTATAATTTCTACATTTTAGCGAGAGTGGTTACAAGCGGTAACGGAAGTTCCTCTCCAAAGCTGTCATTTCGACATTTTATACCGGTATCAGAATTTATAATCGGGTCCTTGAGGTGGGTTACTAGCGGTTGACATTTGTTGAAAGTTTGAAATTGTCAAAAGTATTGAAAGTTTGAAACTGTTGAAAGCAATCGAAATGGCCGTGGCAAAGGAAAGCGTGGAATTTTTTTAATATACTCTAAACTTCCAAGGAGTGGATTACTTCGTCATTACAGACCGCCAAACGGCGAATGTTTTATTAAGCGGTAATAGAATGAAGGCAATCTGGCTTGGATATAGACCACAAAAAGACTAGTAGACTACGTTCTTGTTGAACTGGTTAGTGCCCACCTCTTTACTTTTTCTTAATTAGGTGGTGAGAATCATTTTCTATAATTTCATAAAAAAAAATTAATTATGGAAGGTTTCTTTTTTCTTTCGAAAAAATAGAAAAAATACAATTTCAGTATATATTTCAAGCTAGATATCTCCTATGTCTAGCCTGAAGGGCATTATCCATAATTTGAATAGTGCTATCATCACTGGGAAGTGGGTCTATATTTGGATGTAATGCACTTTTGAGAAATTCCAATAAGACACAATAATTCTGGTTAGTGAATAGCATTTCGTCATAGAAATTCAACATTTGCATGTAATTCATGTTAATTGTTTATCAAACGTTAGAGTAAGTAAGGTTTGCATAATAAAAAGTAAACAAATATTTACGAAGATTAACCGTTGAAGTTTTAGTGACAACACTGACAACTTCAGTAACATTTTGCGATTATGGGGTGGGGGATAAACTTTTGACATTGATGACAAACCGTTGTTAACAACCGGGTTATAAGCGGTATCCTCGCTAAAAAATCATTTATATGAATCACGTCAAAATTAGACCGATTTGTTGAAAAGAATTACTGAAATCGACGCGTTCGATACCTAAAATACACGTCAAAATTAGACGGATTTGTTGGGAAAATTGAATAAAAACCCACGTGTTCTTTACGTAAAACACAAGTCTTGAAGACGTCATCCTGATGCCTGCGGTGAAACAGATTTTCCACTCTTGGACGTTTTTCATGAACTACCAACGTCAGTCAAGTTTAGGTACTATTTTGATTATGGAGCTCAAAGGTATGTATGTCACTGGTGAAACAAGAGTGCTGTCATCCACAAAGTGATCGTTTCTCTATTTCAGTATCGTAATGGGTCCATTCCAGCACTGAAAACAGTGCTGGAATGAACTCATTCCCGTATTGTTTCTAGTTATATTTTTCGTTTTGTGGTAGTCAGCACTGACATTCGATCCTATCAAATTTCAACACACGTCAATTGACAATACAATATAATCTGGATATAGGGAAACAATTGTTGAGGAAAAGCTTTATTTTCATTAAAAAATATGGTACTAGAGATTTCCTTCTTGCTAATTTTGAATCATTCATGCTATTAGGAAACTGTTTGTTTTAAATCTGATCTCCATGCCCTACGGACGTTTCAAATTCAAATTCCGCAATCTGTCAACTTTCGTAACAGTCACACCAACTACCAAGATACCATACAAAAGTCACTAGGATGTATAATCCGAATTTTTCATTAAATTTCAATAGTATTTTACAAAACTTGCCTGAAATAGAGAAAATATCGTCTAATACTCGTTGCAGAAGGCAATTCCAACACTCATGCGTTCGAATTTCGCATTTGTGTTTTAATAGGAGCCCATTCTGCAACTTATTTTAGAATATACTATTATATTGTTAACGAAGGGGGTGATTAACAAAACTGAACCTTGTGACACTCCAGCACTCACGCTAAAGTCCCATGAACTGAAACCATCCATGAATGCTCCTGTTAGTAAGAAAATTCTTCATGCATTTGCACGGTTCCTTCGGAAAAGCCTTATGAAGATAATTTATTCAGAAGTGCCGATGCCAGAACCAATAGAAAGCTTTGAATATGTCGCTCCTCCGGAAGAACAATGACGCAACTGCAAACTTTGAGAACCCTCGTCAATCAGGTCATTAAGGCCAAATAACCATAATTTAGCCTTAATGACGCGATCAACTGAAATTGTGAATTTCAGAATATCAGTTGACCGCGTCATTAAGGCTGAATAATGGATATTTGGTCTTAATGACGTGATTGACGATTGAGGTTCTCAAAGTTGGGAACCTCAAAATTTTCAGCTGTGTCATTATTTTTCTGGAGGAACGATGTGTTCAGGTCATCTAATCTCTGTTCTCCGCCCACATTTGCGATTTCGTTGAGATAAAACTAGGGAAATGTGCACTAAGAATTGAAATAATTCATCTTGCTCGAACCTGGAATAGAATTGCATCTTCTGCTAAAAATTTGGGCAAGTTACTGTCTCTCAATGCACAAATAAGAACGACGTCCTCGCTCCTATCGGGGTTGCTCCTTTTTAATGAACCTGCCATCACCAAGACACTCTTAACAGCCCTCATTCCAAAGTCGTAATGATCCTGCTGCGACAGCTGCTCACTGCATAATTTATACATCTGTACCATCTTCTGGGAGAGACCGCGTGAAGATTCGAAGCCTTCAGAATACAATATTACCTCGGCTATGAGGGCTGAATGAGAAAAGAAATGATTGAATTGTTTTTCATAATTAATTATTATTTTTACAGGAGCGAGTGGCCCTCCACTGGGCACCTTTCACGGGTGAAATAAATATTATCTCACTCACCGTAATCTGGTACCATCATAGATATGGGTCTGAAGAGTGCTTTTAGGTTATCTGGTAGTTCCGTTCTACCCGCGTATCCGGGGTTCATGGTTATGAAGGCGGCGCATTTGTGTACGAGCTTGATTTCCCTCCCTTCGAACATGAATCTGAAGGAAACATGAGTTAGGTATGTATACAATTATTGTTTGTTACGCGAAAATAGATTTAGTTTATCCAATATATTTTTTCACCTGTCATCTTACATAACCAGCTACATAAAAATATAATAAATAATAATATCATACCATGTTTGAACTTCTGATTTTCATATCCCAATTTTTTTTAAGGAATATGGTATTTTGTTCGCCCTCATCAGGAAGTTATATTCTTACATCATAGTAGGTGAATCTACAAGGTGGTATACTGATTATGATGTCAATATACAGGGTGTCCCAAGTTCGAGTGCCTATTAGACGTTTCGGGAGAACTGGACAAATTTGAAATCTGCAAATTGGGATTATGATATTGTTCGAAATTCTCTACAGAGCTGAAGTACTTTCGAACCCCAAACACTTCCGGTTATACAGGAAGTGAAAATAAAATTGATGAAAACAATTTTTTTTGTTTTTTTGCATTCCTGATATGATCAAGTATTCAATGCTGAATACATTTCTGTCAAAACCATTGTATTTATTCGAAAAGTTTTCAAAACATCGAAAAAAAAACGGAAAAAAAGTCAAATATGTTTAGTCATTATTATGTTCATTATTCTTATTTTATTTTAAACATCCTGAGCGTGAACCGTTTTTACAACATCGAAGAGGAAGAATGTGGAAAGGTCATGCATCTTTTGAATTTCAGAAATATCATCACAGGGTGTTTAAAATTTTGTAATCAAAAATTGGCCATAACTTCCGTTTTTCGAATTAGAACCCTATTTTTGCGCGTATTTTCTGGGGAACATCGCGTTATCATTTTGCCCAAATGTCTTTAACTTTCGAATTTTAAGACGAAAATGGTCTCAACCGATTTAGTTCGACTCCCCAATGAAGAATTCGAGGTCAAATTTCATTCTGTCCGGCCGGCCATCCGGCCGTCCGGCTGTCCGGCCGTTGCCACGATAACTTGAGAACGAAGAAAGCTAGCGACTTGAAATTTTCAGGATAGGTGGCGCATCCCAAAATGACGGACAGGTTCGGTAATGGGCATAATCGGCCCAATGGTTTCCGAGTAATAATTTTGTTTTCAACCAATATAAATCCGATCGAATTGAATTGTATGGCTAAAAAATTATAAAAAAATTATTAAAAAATATGTTTGTTTTCACAATTACTTGAGAACGGAAAGAGATAGCGGATTGAAGTTTTCAGGTCAGGATGTGCATCAGAACGCAACATTTGAGTTTGCTTATGAGCATAATCGGCCAAACGGTTTTAGAGTTATAGCCATCTGAAATTTGCTGGTTTTTTGTTCCTCATTAACTTGAAAAATACTGAACCGATTGAATTCAAACATGATTATTAGTTGTAGAATGCCAACGCAGAAATTCTTGCAAAATTTCGTATTGTATTTGTAGAAAATTTTTAAAAAATCATTGAAAATTAAAAAAAAAAAATTCTATATATCAGTAACTATTCGTCTGAAATTGCGGAAATTTTGCAAGAGCCTTCAGAACCTAACTCTACTGCCAAGTTTCAAGTTTTAACGCGATCGGTTAAATATTGTTGGAGATTCGAGCAGCCTTGTGTGAGTTCAGTAGATGGGTGACCGTTGCCTCGATAACTTTCGAACAAAAGGAGATAGGGACTTGCAATTTTCAGGGTAGGTTGCGTATCCGAATGGTAGAGTTGAGTTCGTTTTTGGGCATAATCGGTCTAACGGTTTCCGAGTTATACCCACCTTGAATATTATTTCCTTGATTACTCAAAAAATAAATATTCGATCGAATTGAAGCTTGGTAACTAGTAGTAGAAAATCAACATAAAGACAGGTTTAAAATTTTGTAAGAACCGTACCTCTAGAAAATTAGAAAAAAATGACGAAAAAAAAATTTTTAAGAACTGTACCCCTAGAAAATTTCAAAAAATTCACGAAAAAAAATTGGTTCAAGCACTGACGTGAAGTCAGAAGCTTTTGTGCGTATGTTCTGTTGTCCATTCTTCTGTATTGGACAACCTTAATCGAATTTACCATTGTAATTATGTTGTTATTCTCCTCTATTGGACACTCTTAATTCGAATTTACCATGGTAAATTCAAGCACTGACTTCGCGTCAGGTATTGAAGAGTTAGAGTTTTTTGGGAGGTATGTGATTTTTCAGCCACTAGTAGATTACGCATGCGCAGAGGAGAAGTGGCTCTTTTTGGGTTGTATGGCTTATGTTGGGAGTGGTTTACGTCTAGCAGTCATGGTTTTGTTGCTGGGCCGAGGTTTTAAAAGAAAATTCATGGCAATTCTGTGTACCGACAAGTCAGTTTCGAGGAAATAGCGTTGTTCCCGAGTTGAAATGTCTGTATCGAGGCCTAAAGAAATAATATAAAAAGCACTAACGTGACGTCAGTACTCTTTGGCGCGCTTGATCACGTTGTTCAATTTGAATTGAATTTTGACTGTTTCAAGCTCAGTGGATAGAGCGAGCCGGAGGTCTAGTCAGAGGGTAGTGGACAACATCCACTGTTGGGTCAAAAATTAACAGTGTTGTGCCTAAGCTAGCGTAAGGATACAGTAACAAATTCGACAAAGAACACAACTGATTTTCCCTAGTCGCACAAGCTCCTGGGAGCTTATGAAGGATCTCGATTGGATCTATATTTTTGGTGATCCGAGCAGTTTGGGCGAGTTTAGTAGCTGGATGGGTGACCGTTGCCACGATAAAATAGCAACTTGAAAGTTTCAGAGTAGATTGTGCATCCAGTACGACAGTTAATTTCGTAAATGAGCATAATGGGCCAAACGGCTTCGGAGTTATTTCCATCTGAAATGTTGGTGTTTTTTCCTCAAATACTCAAAAATTACAAGTCCCATCCAATTTAAATTTGGTAATTACTTGTGATGTACCCTGCTGGGGTACGGTTCGGTATGTCGCGTATACAGTCTCGAAGGGTTGCAGATTAACACACATCAGTCTCGGGCAAGGATTTAATAAGATACATCAAGATCTGCTACATAATACAGTAGTTCAGAGCGAGACTTCTCGCCTGAAGCTACATGGGAATCGACTACAATAATAATCAACAATTGAACGTCGGGATCGGCTTTGATACTACCTTGTTGATCCTTCCGAACGGAGTTTATATAATAATTAATTAAATAACAAACAGACTTGTTTTACTAACAAGTCGCGATTATTCGGATATGGAATAATCACGTATTGCAAGACGTAAGGTCCCATGGACCTTCTAATCTCACGTATAACTTATACATCTAGATACAGGCTGTGTCTACTACACCTTCCCCCTTTGAGAGAAAAAAAAATTTCTTTTTGTTTACAACTATAAAAACATTTTTTTTTTTGACTTATCTAAAGTACTATTTACATTACAATACATACTATCAGTCTCAGTAAATCTTAAATCTAAAAGCTTCTTACGTTATTTACATATAATATCTTAATTCTATAACCTGTCAGTAATTTCTCCTATTGTGAGAAATACTGTTTGACCCGGTTCTTGTGAACCTCTTTTAGTTTGTTTTTGTCCGTTTTCACTACAATGTTCGGGTTTCTCACTTCCACTATTTCATAGGGTCCTTTGAATAAGGGATCAAGTTTATTATCACTGTTCTTATTGTCCAAGAGCACTTTATCCCCTATTTTAAAATTACTCTCATTACATTTCCTATCGAAGTTCTCTTTCCTCTTCAAGTTTACCTTCACCAAGTTTTCTCTAGCATCTTTCCATGCCGTTTGCAACCTATACTTTAATTCAATAGGATAGTTGTCAAAATTGTAGATTGGATCTACTTGGCTTTCTAAATTTTGTGGAAATCTTCTAGGTTTTCCGAAAACTAATTCGTACGGAGTATAGCGAGTTGAAGAGTTTACGGTATTGTTGTATGAAAAGCACCAATACGGAACCCAATTACTCCAGTTGTTACTTTCCTTAGCTGAGCGCATACGAAGGAATGCTCCTAAGTGCTTATGCGAATTTTCAAGTGCACCTAGTGTTTCGTGGTGGTAAGCGGTTGAATTGAGCTGATTAATTTCAAGCAATTCACACGATTCACTAAATATTCTTGATAAGAATTCTGTGCCTTGGTCTGTAACGACTTCCGAAGGTATACCATACCTTAAAACAAAGTTTTGAATGAAAGATTTTGCCACTGTTTCTGCTTCTTTGTTTGGTAGCGCATAACATTCTACGAATTTGGTTAAGTCACATTGAATTGTGAGGATATATTTATTATCTGCAATATCGGTAGGAAGTGGACCTACGAGATCTAAAAAAATTCTTTGAAAAGCTGATGAAGCTGTGGTTGTGATTGTCATAGGTTCTCTCCTAGGTAAAGAATGTTTATGTCGTTGACAATCATCACACTTCTTAACAAATTTCTCAACATCCGACTTTAATCCGCTCCAAAAATATTCCCTTTTCAGGTTATTGAACATTCTTTCTATCCCAGCATGCCCTCCTGTTGGAAGCATATGAAAATCATTTAGAATTATTTGCCTTAGTTCCTTATCTTCAATTCGCGTTACATCTCTTATTATGTTTATTTTTAAGGATGTTCCTAGAATTTCATTCTTATAATTTGACAACATTTTCAAAAATTCTTTGTTACTAGCTAGCTTTACGAGGTACAATTCTAGTATATTATTTTCTGCGCATAAATTTTCCAGTTTCCTCAACGATGTACCTAAGTCGTACGCTGATCGGATTTCCTGGTTAATGAAAATAATTTGTGAATTCACATTGTATATCAAATTTTCATTGTTATCCTCTGAATGTTGATTTTTCAAATTAAGAAATTCTTTTTCTGGAAGTGGTCTCAATTCAACACTTTTTGCTGGACGTTTTAAAACTTCGACAACAACAGGGTGATCAATCCTCTTGCCCTCGGAGACATTCGTCTCATGTTGTTTGGAACCTACTTCTTTAGCTCGAGATCTCGTCATGACGCTAACGTGTTCGACTACACCATTCGTCATTTCTTTGAGATCTTCCGAATCGATTTTTATACGCGATAAGGCATCTGCTGTTACATTTTCTGAACCTTTCACATAATGTACCGTGAAATCATATTCCTCTAAAATCAAACGGAATTTAGTTAATCTACTAGACGGATTAGTCATATTGAACAAATAAATCAGTGGTCGGTGATCTGTTAAGATTTTAAATTTCCTTCCATATAAATAAGGTCTGAAGTGTTTAACTGACCAAACTATTGCTAAGAGTTCTTTCTCAATTGTACAATAGTTCCTCTCTGCTGGATTCAAGCTTCGCGAGGCAAAGGCTATTGGATGGTCATTTGAATTTGATAAAACTGAACCCAACGCAAATCCACTGGCATCCGTTCTAAGAATAAATTCATTATTCTCAGAGAAATCTGGATATTGCACAATTGGTGCTGTCAGAAGGACTTGCCTCAGGTTTTGAAATGAATTTTCGCAATCTTCCGTCCATTGAAAAACTTTTCCTTTACGTGACAAGTTGTTCAAGGGTTGAGCGATGGCTGCAAAATTTTTTATAAATTTCCTATAATAATTAGCCAATGCAACAAAACGTTTTACTTCCTCGGAATTTATAGGTACAGGATATCGTGAAATAGCATCAATTTTCTCTGGATCTGGCGAAATGTTTTATCCGAAATGATATGACCTAGATACAACATTTCCTTCTTCAAGAATTCACATTTACTAGGGTTTAATTTCAAATTAACTTCTCTGAGGCGTTGTAATACTTTAACTAAATTTTGATTATGATTTTGCAAAGAATGTCCAAAGACTATTAAATCATCCAAATAAATAAAACATGAATCATAATTTAAACCTGACATAGCTATTGTCATTAGCCTCGAGAATGAGCTGGGGCTCGTTTTTAATCCCATTCCTAGTCTTTTCATTTGATATTGACCTCTTTCAGTTGTAAATGCTGTATATGGTCTGCTATCGGGATGTAATTCTAATTGGTAGTACCCTTGCGCTAAATCTAGATGAGAAAAGTAAACTGCTCCTGACAAGGAATCCAATATTTCGGTAATGTTTGGTAATGGAAATTTATCACCTTTAATTTGTTTGTTCAGTAATCCGTAATCTAAAACTACTCGAAATTTCCTAACTCCGTTTTGATCCGGTTTCTTAGGTACAATTAATAATGGTGAGGACCATTCAGATTTGGCTTCCTCTATAATTCCATCTTTGAGCATTTTATCAACTTGCTTATGAATTTCATTTTTCTGAGAATGCGGCAATCGATACGGTTTAACATAAACTGGTTGCGCTTCTGGTTTGAGCAAAATTTTCTGTCGGTATAAATTAGTAACTGTTAAAGGATCACCGTCTATGTGAAATATATCTGCATATTTAGCACAAATTTTTTGCACGGAAGTAATTTCTTCCTTATTTAATGATTTCATATTAATTGAAGCTAATATTTCATCTACTCTTTGTACGGATATTTCCTTCCTACCATAATTGATAACTTCAAATTTTGAGAGATTCTCAAGTTTTGGAAGAAAATTTTTCAACTTTATTTCTCTATCGTTTACATTCAATAATCTAATTGGAACTCTATTCCCTTCAGGTTTTGCGATCATTCCTGCGACGATAACGCCTTCGCATATTTGCTCGTTTTGAATTACGCATTCTTCAGTTTCCTCAGTATGACAATAATGAATTATTTCACATCTAGGTGGTATAATAGTATAATGTTCGACTTTTGACTTTAATAGTACACAAATTTCTGTATTATTACTCTTTAGTATTAAAATGAAAATTTTTATAATCAATTACTGCTCTGTATTTTTGGAAAAAATCTGAACCTAGTACACCATGTATACTTGAGTCAAAGGATTTAATTACTGAAAAACTATGAGCGAATCTTGTATTTTCTACAACAAGTGAAATGTTTGCGGAGCCCATGGAAGATGTGGATCCGGCTATACCTTTAATTTCAATTCTTTTTCTTGTATCTAAATATTCTCTTTCAGCTAGATATTCGTGAAAAATGCAACTAATACTTGCACCTGTATCAATTAAAAAATTTAAGTCTTTCTTGTCATACTTCACTGAAACGTAATTCAAAGCATTCAAATTGTAATTAACATGACCGTTGGTCACGAAAAAACTTATCCGCTGCGGGATTTCGTTCTGTCGACGCGTCTGTGTCATTTTCGGCAACACAATACGCTCTTTGCTGGGTCGAGGATCCTTTGTTTTTGTTTTTGAACTGATTATTGAACCGCTGACCCCGACCTTGCTCATGATTCTTTTTCACTGAGTTGAAATTTTGATTGCTTGTATTTCCCTGGCGGTTACGCGTTTCATGACCTCGATACGCCCGGTTAGAACTGTCTTTATAATTTCGCCTCTGATTCCTAAATTGTTTCATGTGAAAAGCCTTTTGATGAGGTGCCTGTGATGACGTCTTCACAAGCTCCCCCTCTTTCGCTGCTGCTACAGCATCTTTCAAGTTGGCGAAATTTCTTGCCTTAACTATCGTTCTTATCTCCGTGTTTTTTAAACCATTGGAAAACGCGCCTAATGCAATTTTTTCATTTACCTTAGCTAACACAGGTAATGCTTCCGGTGCATCATCTGCTTGTGCGATAGTTAAATCTAACGACAATTGCTCCACAAGTTTTGCAAATTCTTCAATCGTTTTCGTATCTTGTTTTGCGTTGTGGAGTTGGGTGGACAATGCTGCTGCGGATTTCTTGGTAATTAGGAGTCTTTTCATATCTACCAACAAATCTTCAACCTTCCTATACCCTTTACATCTTAATTTAGCATTAGCTGTCAGTTTAATTTTTAGAACATAATTTATTAAAGCACTTTGACTTGCCTCATCAAGCATATCTCTATACAACTCTATAGCATCAACCAGTTGTATCACAGACTCTTCTGTGTTACCCATCGACGGTAATAATGAGGACGCTGTCCTTAAATCAAATTTTTCGCCCATTGTTGCCTTTTCTGATTGACTTTTGACGGTAATTAATTTAGATCTTTCCTTCAATAATTCCTTTGCTTCTAAAAGTGTTTGGTTTATGAGTGCAAGGTGAGGACTAGATGCTTTGAGAAAATTTGGTTCCGACTTCACAATTTCGTATAATTTTTTGAACTTATACTCTAACTTGGCCCATTCATTTTGAAATTTATTTACTCTGTCGGCCCTTTCCCTGCGTTCTCGCGGCTCTTTTTTGACACTATGCTCGGATAATTGTTCAACACATTCCATGAAGCATAATTAAGGAAATTCTTACGGTTTTTTTTTTTGTCATGCCCTATGATGTAGGTGCTCCTTTTAAACCAAATTCTGGTGGCTCCTCCTGATCTCCAGTTGCACTTTCTTCTCAATTGCCTTCTTTACCCTGGAGTATAAGTAGATGCCTGCTGCAATGCAAACCAGAAGAAATGCCACAAGTCCCAGGATGTCTGGCAGGGTCAAAGATTCAGCTGGGCTCGGCGCATTTGCTGCCCCATTTCCTGTCTGGGCAATGATTACCTCCTCTTGTTTAGATTGTCCGGAACCCATTTTTCTTGCTGGTAGAACTTGGCTGAACTCCTGATGACTGCCTTTCTTCTCACTGCGTGTGATACCAGTTACAAACCACGTGACGCCATGTGAATACCACTTTCAACTGCATACAACTGGCAGGATCGCCATGTGATGTACCCTGCTGGGGTACGGTTCGGTATGTCGCGTATACAGTCTCGAAGGGTTGCAGATTAACACACATCAGTCTCGGGCAAGGATTTAATAAGATACATCAAGATCTGCTACATAATACAGTAGTTCAGAGCGAGACTTCTCGCCTGAAGCTACGTGGGAATCGACTACAATAATAATCAACAATTGAACGTCGGGATCGGCTTTGATACTACCTTGTAGATCCTTCCGAACGGAGTTTATATAATAATTAATTAAATAACAAACAGACTTGTTTTACTAACAAGTCGCGATTATTCGGATATGGAATAATCACGTATTGCAAGACGTAAGGTCCCATGGACCTTCTAATCTCACGTATAACTTATACATCTAGATACAGGCTGTGTCTACTACATACTTGTAAAATGCCAACGCATTAATTTTTGCGAAATTTCGTGAGGATCCTATCACTGGAAAAAAAATATTTTCGTCAAAAACTTTATATACCAGAAAATGTCCGTGAAAATCTGCTAAAATTCCGCTCATACCATCCAGCTGCAATTTAACAATCGAGTAGCGTATTTCAGCTTGATCGACTCTGTTTGAGGCGTGAATAGACAAAGGAACATGCACGCAAAAGCATGTCAGTTCAGTTCAAGAATTTGTATGTACAATCTCAATTTGTCAAAACAACATATAATACGAGATCCACATAATATCATAGCACAAACAATATAAGGTTAACACAAATCTGTGAACTAGAGAGTAAACGGGTTACCTAACCCGGAGTTAATTTTCTGTAGTCCCTTAATTACTAACACCCCGTCTCACAAACGCAAGCAATGGTTTAAACCATAATTTCTTTGAGTAGCGCATCATTGAATGCCCCCACTCCATGTAATTTCATTTCATGCTCAAATACACGTCTGTAACCAGAAACAATCTATATATATAAAAATTGGTTCAAGCACTGACGGAGCTTTTGCGCATATGTTCTATTATCCATTCTCCTGCATTGGACACCCTTTATCGAATTTACCGTGGTACGTTATGTTGTCCATTCTCCTGTATTGGACAATCTTAATTCGAATTTACCATGGTATATTCGAATTAAGTGTCCAATACATGATAACGCGATGTTCCCCAGAACATACGCGCCAAAAAATGCTTCAAATATTATTTTTAAAAAACAAGTACTGAGTGTCCAATACAGGAGAATGGACAACATAATTTACCATGGTAAATTCGATAAAGGGTGTCCTATGCAGGAGAATGGACAATAGAACATACGCGCAAAAGCTCCTAACTTCACGGCAGTGCTTGAACCAATTTTTGATGATTGCGTCATAAAAAAATAGGGTTCTAATTTGAAAAACAGAAGTTATGGCCATTTTCTTATCACAATTTTAGACACAAAATTTTAAACACCCTGTGATGATATTTCTGAAATTCAACAGATGCATCACCTTTCCACATTCTTCCTCTTCGATGTTGTAAAACCGTTCACGCTCAGGATGTTTAAAATAAGAATAATGAACATAATACTGACTATACATATTTGACTTTTTTTTCGTTTTTTTTCGATATTTTGAAAACTTTTCGAATGAATACAATGGTTTTAACAGAAATGTATTCAGCATTGAATACTTGATCATACCAGGAACGCAAAACTTGAAAGATTTCTTTTTTCATCAAATTTATTTTCACTCCTGGTATAACCGGAAGTGCTTGGGCTTCGAAGATATTTTAGCTCTGTAGAGAATTTCGAGCAATATCATAATCCCAATTTTCAGATTTCATATATGTCCTGTCCAATTCTCCAGAAACGTCTAATAGGCACTCGAACTTGGTACACCCTGTATAACAGATGGTTTGAGCTATAAAAAATTATATTGCACTTAGGATTAATTTTGTAGTTTTCAATTCATTTTCAACATAAAAAATGTTATCGTAGATTAAATGCGAAAGCTATATGTATCATGTTTCAGACACTATCTCAGATCTACCGACGACAAATGTTTTTCTGGGTCTTTACGTATATCTATCTATATTTATATAAAAGAAAGTCGTGTTAGTTACTCCACTTATAACTCAAGAACGGCTATACCGATTTGGCTCAAAATTGGTGGGGAGGTAGCTTAGAACCAGGAGACGGACATAGGATACTTTTTTGTGTTATACAGGGTGTTTTTCTTTTAACGTCAATTAAAACTTGCTGTTTTTCCTGCCATAATCGTACAATTTTAGTCATGTGTGTTTAAAAATAAACTTTCGAGGCATACACCATTGAAAATAAAGCATTACTATACAGGGTGTCCTTTTTCTCATGGCACAATTGTACGTGATTGAAGTGATTTGTGTCACAAACAAAGCATTAACTAAATAGGTACCTTGGATGGATTCTCATAATGTATTCGTCCGAATACTCCGTACAGGGTGTTCATCTTTTAACGTCAATTGCAACTTGCTGTTTTCCATGCCACAATCGTACAATTTCATTCATTTGTGTTAAAAAATAAACTTTAGAGGGGTACATCATTGAATATAAATCATTACTGTACAGGGTGTTTTTTTTCTAATTGCACAATTGTACGCGATTGAAGTGATTTGTACCACAAACAAAACATTAACTTAATAGGTGCCTCAGATAGATTCTCATAATGTATTTGAATAGGGACCTTATGCGACCGCAGAAGCGGCGTCGATTATCTTCGAATGTTGCAAATTGATATATGATTAATTGGACGCAGTTAAGCAGAAATATATGATTATATATGATCGGTTGTAAAATCAACTCTTTGACCATTTGTATGACTTCTATGCAATATATACTTTGGCTAATAATAAATGGTTGAACCGTCTCTTGAGGGTTGGATATATTGTACCAATAAAATTAGATAAAAATATAGTGTATTTACTTATATACTTCAAATTGAAATTCCTAAACAACGATTTGTGGGTTGGATCCTTTATGCTTAACTACATCCAATTAACGTTCAATTATTGAGACATAAAGGGATTGTATAGAAACGGTGAATATAAACTATCTATATTTTATGACAAACGTGTATAATAAAATATAAAATCTGCTTATTTATTGCCTCTAAGGCGGAACAGAGTTCGCTGGGTCAGCTAGTCTTTCAATAAAACAGCCAGCTTATTCTTCCGAGTTGATTTAAAAATATTAAAATTTGGTAATGAAATCATGTCTTGACCTATCTATGTATAGTTAGCTTATGTCACTCAAGGATATCGTTGAAGCTTTCAACCAGTACAAGAATTTTCAAAACTGGTACACTTCTTGAGATCATGTCTCACAAACGAACAAACCAAATTACGAAGTTACACCTCTACACGAATGTAGGTTGAAAACATTTTCAAAATTTTTAAAATATGTGACATCAAATCAACGGTCAAATATATTCACAGTGGAAAAAGTTTTTTTACTCCATCTAGTTTATCAAAATGAAGTAGACTCTCCTGAATAAACTTGATTTTATCTGAAACCAAGGAACTGATGACTGAATCAGTATTTTGTGAAATCCACCGTCGGTATGAAATATCTAGATACCAATCATTGGCGTGCGGTGAAATTTGAAGTAAGGGAAGCAACTTTTAAAAACTCACTTATTTATAGTGTAATTGGATTGTTCTACATATTCAAATCGCCAAAACAACTATGAAAAGCAAACGAGACCAACAAAACAGTTCATTTCTTATCTTACAACCTTCAAGGCACACTTACAGGCCACAAACTCTGAGAACTGAATCATTGGTCCATCAAGAAACACACTACATAATTACCCAACTGTGCAGTCATAATAGTTGATATATTACTCGACGAAGATCTCAAAATGCCTATCAATTTAATGTAGAATACAAATAAATAATCGAAACCTACAAGTGCAACAGTTGCGTAAATGCATAGAATATTCAATGCACATATTATATGCTCATAGGTGATAAAGCGAGCGGAACTTAACCTTACTCTTACGTATTTGACCTTGGAAGTTTTATACAGGTTGGTCCAGATCTTAACCAAGAAATTTGAACGTATTCTACGTCGAAAACAAGCCCTAGTTTCTAATATAAACATATGTTGAGAAATGCTTCCTCTTTGAGATTCAGGGTGTTGAAATTATTAGAAAAAAAATGTTTTTTTTTCTTTTAGTTCGAATATCTTCTTTAAATTTGTATTCGAGTGTGGCTGTTAACGCTTTTTTTTTGTAATTACATTTTCGTTTACAATGATAGTCTTATTATTTTTATTATGTACCATATGAAATTTTAGATTTCCTCATGCATGAGAATATGTTTAATTTTTTTACTCGGAAGCGGTGCCTCGTACGTCAAAAATTCGGGAGAATGAATTTGCTTCAAAATAAATAAGGATTTCAAAGGTAATTTTTATTGTTGGAAAAAACCAGTGGCGTATCATTTTTTTGTCTAAAAATATTCAGTCACGATGCAGTAAGGACGCCACTGATAGGATAAAAAGAAATAATTTTATGCAAGAAATTCTCCTTGATGGTTAAAAGCTATGTCCCAAATTTCATAGAAATATTATAAGACGTGTACAAGTTATTAATATAAAACATTTTTTTCTATAATTTTAACACCCTGTATCTCGGAGAGGAACAATTTCTCGGCATATGTTTATATTATGAAATAGGGCTTATTTTTAACGTAGAATACGTGGTTAAAATTTCTCGGTTAAGATCTGGAACACCCGGTACATGAACAGGGAAGCAACTGCAGATCTTGTGTATCCAAGCTGGGAATAGGATATGGGTCACGATGAGTCATGCACTGATGGTTGTTATTCGTATGGGAAAGACAGAATGTAATGCGTTATTGTGTTTTCTTGGTTCTGATGGTCTTGCCAATATTTATTATTTTATGGATTGTTGAGGCTTGATGTAGGATGCTAAGAATTCAATTAAATGATACATATGACTTTTTTCAGAACTTTTGATGCTAGAATTTTTGTGCGGTAGATAATTTTAGGGGAAGCAATGCTTCCCTTGCTTGATACCTACCTTGTTTGTTTTGCCGCCTTGGCATTTCTGATCGTTATGATTTGTTGCGCTATAACCGACAAAACTTCTATATTGAGTCTGTTGAATTCGTCGAAACAGCACCATGCACCAGATTGTGCTAGGCCAGAAAAGAATCTACCCATCATCTTATAGTCTAATCCTTCGGAACAGTTGAACACTACGCATTGGATGGCCAATGCTTTGGCTAAGTCTTTTGTTGTTTCAGTTTTTCCCGTGCCAGCTGGTCCTGCTGGCGCTCCACCTGAAATAATGCATTATAATTTCATAACTAATCCCCAATCACTGTGCTGGCAAAAATCTTCAATACAAACATCAAATGATGAAATATCCAGCGCAACTGTACAAAATTGCATCGCATGTGGAACCAGAACTCGTTTATTATAAGTATGCTTCGGTATCCAGTTTAGTCGTGAAGGGTGTTGAAGTTTAGACGACTTTACTCGCATGTTGAGGAGAATTTTTTTTCACCTCTCGAACTGCTCGTATTGCGATACGCCTGCATAAAATCCTATTCTATTACATCGCTGTTAAGTTTCCAGTCTGATACACAAATGTGATGATGTGTGGTTTAAAAGCAAGCAGTCCCCTTATTACCCGAATCTTTCTGTTGCTTAAGGATGCACACTATTGCACAGTCTTCAAGTTGTACCATAATTTTAACCATATATCGCTCATCCATGGAAACACGTTTCTCAAATACAATTTTTCCAAATTCGACTCATGTAAAAACATAAAGACTGTTGAAATTTAAAAAAAAATCAGTTTTTACTTTGTAGCTTTGACATGGTTTTTCCAAATGAAATGAATGTTGGTGTTGTAAGGAAGCGATTTTTCGATGCTAACTCTTCTTGAATGTTCCAGAAGACCGGAATTTGGCTTTCAACCAATCAGTGGGGACCATGGGCTACTTCTCTAAAAAATTACCCGAAATCTCGATCACGCCACTTGCTCACAATTTGAGCTTATAAATTCGCTGTTCGCAGCAAATTTAGACATTGCAACTATAGTTTTGCAACGCTAGCTTCAGTGTGCATTCCGAAATTCACCAGTTTCCGCATTCTGTTTTAGTTTTGAAATAACATTTTAGTTTTCGTTTCCATCATAGTATTTCAATTTTATTTTGTTTTGTTCCGTAAGCTGTGGAAAGGTTTCCCTTGTCGAGAAAGAGACTCAGTTGTGACCGTAATGTGTGGGAAGTCACCATAAGACTTGGTAAGCCTCTTGTTGAGTGTTGTACGACTAGCCCTTTATTCAACCCCACGATCAGAAAGTATTTTTCCGGTGCCGTTTAACTTGAATAGGTATTGTAGGGCGTGAAACTGTCATTTCTGCTCTCAACCGCTCACTCAGATGAGGGACCTCGCAGAGTGGGCGTTCCGGACAGAATAAGGTGCATGAACGGAAGCCCTTCAGTTCATTTGGTTGAGGTGAACATCCGGTCATTTCCTGGCTTGGTGTTACTTGACTCGGTGTCTGACGGTGGTTTTTGTATAAGTATTGTAGGGCGTGCAACTATCGTTTCTGTTCTCAACCACTCACTTAGATGAGGGACCTCGCAGAGTGGGCGATTGGGACATCCGGTCATTTCCTGGCTTGGTGTTACTTGACTGGGAGTGGCATCTCCGAGTTCCGAATAAAAGTGCTATACATGTATAACTATGACACATAATCTCCAATTAATATTTTATTCCTACTCCCACTGATTTCCTAGTTATACGGTGGATTTCACAAGCCTTTGGCTGCTCTTAATTGTCAAATTAGTGTGGTTTTATGTCGATTCCCAGTTCATTTTTGATGTAACCATCGGATTAAATCCACAATTAAGCTAATCGAGGCTTCATGGAACCCACCGTGTGACTCACAGATTCATAAAACTAAATGAAATGAGCAGAAGTTTATATTTAGTAATTTCAAGAATATTCAATCATTGTAGGACATTGTATAATGATTTGAATAATGTATAAGATAGGTAGAAAATAATTTTAGGAAAACGATTTCAAATTGCTCAATGAGAAAGAAAAATCTAGAAATACTGGAGTGAATCAAATATATAAAAAAATTCTGACATCAAGTCAGAAGCTTTTGCTCGTCTTTTGTCTATTCATGCCTCACATATCCTTACGAAATACTGCATGAAGTTGAGTATGAATAAAGACAGTGTTAACACGTAAAAAATGCATTGGGCATCAACTTAATTCAAATATTAGAATGAAATGATTCCAAAACTGCAGTTCCGATCAAGCTGAAATCCGGCAATCTATGTATAATGGCTGGTTGGTGGTTTGTGCGGAATAATTTCCGAAATATAAAATTTTTGAAGAAAAATAATTTTTGGGGAACAATCCCAACGATATTTGCACAAATTTACGGGTGGGCATTCTACATTTAATTACTAAGTTTCAATTAGATCGGATATATACTTTTTGAGTTATGGAGGAAATAACAACAAAACTACAGATGGGTACGACTCCGAAATCATTTGGCAGATTGTACCTGTTAACGAACTTAACCGTCGCATTTAGTGGTGCATTATACCCTGAAAATTGCAAGTCGCTATATACTTCTGTTCGAAAGAAACGCGAAAAATATAAACATTTTTTCACTTTCAATTTCCCAACACAAATGAAAAAACTCAGAGCTTCTTCCAGCAGTTAAAATAATCTACTGCTTCCGAACATCAACTAACAGTTCCATAGGGTCTAATTTCAGTTAAATTAAATTTTCTATTACCTAAATCCAACTGAAGTGCACCCATAAGACACAGATAGCATTTGTCAGTCAAGGGAGTTATCACCAACACTCCAGAGGCACCCAGATATTCGTACCCATAGACATAATTTGCACTAGACATTTTTGTTACGCAATCGTCTATTTTTTCATCCCAGTAGTAACGGAGGACCTTGAGCCACTCAAAACTGTAACTGAAAGTAAAGTTTCGGTTTATAAATGAAAACTGAATAGATGTGAGAGATTACCAGTCATTAATTTTCTTGGATACAATGTTGCTCAATGTATCTCTAGCATGCACATCTATGGTGATTAGCGCAATAAGAACCAGTCGGGTAACTTTGGGCAAATCACTGCTGATCAATACGGCCAGGTCATTGAGGTCCTGTTGGAAAAAAATAATAACTAACACTAACAGGAGCTCGTTAATTGAATGGTAATTATCCGATAACCAAATAAGTTTTTATAATAAAATATAAACAATTAAATCATGAAACTAGTTCAAACAGACAAATTATATCTCCGAAAGTATTGGTTTCTCAGAGTTGGGAATTATATCAATGTATTCATATAATAGAACTGCATCCTAAAGGGAATTCAATTCAAATAATAGTTTATTTATCAAGATTAAATGAGCAATCATGAGAATGAGAAAAGCACCATGGAAGAAATCAAATTAAATCTGGCCAATTTTGCCCAATAACGAACTTAACCGAGATATTCATCTCCCTAAACTACTCTGAAAATTTCAACTACCTACCTCATTCCGTTCGAGAGTTATATCTATGTCTATGGATGAAAAGCAGTCTCACTACTCTCAGATCTCTTACTTCATGTTCAGTTCCGAAATGTAAGAATTTTCTGAGAAAAACTAATTTGGGAGCAAACAACTGAGATTTTTCTCACTTCGCTCACAATTCTTCGACTGATTAGATTTGTCTCAGGAACATCATTTGACATTATGACAATTCATATTCATACATAGAATAATATCATTCTGTGACAACGTTGAAATACGATTTATTATTGAAATTTTGAAAAATCATATCTCCGAAAGTATTAGCTTGTTAGAGTTGAAAATGATATGAATGGATTCTTATGATAAAACTGCTTATTAAAAAAAATTTGATTTGGAATTTGTTTCGTAAAAAATTTTTTTTTTTTTTGTTACTCCGAAACCATCTGTCCGATTTTGCCCAATAACGAACTTAGCCGAGATATTCATCTCCCAAACCTACTCTGAAAATTTCAACTCTCTAGCTCATTCCGTTCGAGAGTTATCGTGCCTACGGACGGACCGGCCGGACCGGCCGGCCGGCCGGACGGCCGGACAGAATGAATTCCGACCACGGATTCTTGATCAGTGAGTCGAACCAAATCGTTTAAGACCATTTTCATCGAAATATTCCAAAATTACAGACATTTGGGCAAATTGATAAGCACTCAGTTCCGAGGAACTAGAGCGCCAAAAATTAAAAGAGCACTGAGGTGTGATCGGTCTGCTTTGGCACGCTTACTCATGTTGACCAACCTGAATTGAATGATGTTATAAACAAGCACTTACATATTTGTTTAATTTTTTGACATTATTACGACTCTCTAGTCTACGCCCTCATAAAATCTTATGAGCTCGTGTGAGTAAGGAGAGTAAGTTTGTTCTGTGTAGGCTTTGTAACGCTGTCCTAGCGCCACCTTAGGCAAAGCATTATTAATTTTTTACCCAACAGTTAATCGGAGCCTCTACCGTCTGGTTAGGAACATTCTTTCCTGGCCTCTGGATTGAACTCAGGACCTCCGGATCCTAGTCCAACATATACAGGTAATCACATGTAAATGCTGGAAAGTATGATAGTGCTGAACGTGCCTATGGTAAGGAAGTCGGTGAATATTTCTAGACAAATTTTTCTAGCCGAGTCGAAAACAGCTCTGTGAAATCCGTATGCGTGTTTTTTTCCGAAAATATTGTTCAACGAATTGTTCTCACCCATGTATTGTTCTATAGACAGCCTGTATATGGGTAAATTTGAATAAAATTCTCAGAATATTTTAGTTCTCAAAAGAAATATATAGCTGCAGGGACGCACTAGTCAAAAAATTCGACACTACGAAATCTCAAATTTTTTCGGAATTCAAAGAACCCAAATCTGCATATTGAGTGGCTATAAAATGTACAAAACAAAACACCTCCGTATATTGGTGGATTCAAATCATATTTTCCCAAAAGCTCGGAAACAATGCTTGCAGTATTATGTTTCTTTATTCTTCAAGTGAAGGATCGTTTTGATTCTCAGCTATGAGAGCTATGTATGCGAAAATGAGTCAGCTGGACACAAAATTGTATTAAGTGATCTGAATATTTCAACCGAAATTTGATCCATTAATCACGTGATGTTTTTTTCTGCATTTTTAACCCCCCCTCCCCCTGGGTGATACTTGCTGAGGTTTAAGCTCAACCCTCTCCCCCTCCTCCTCCCAAATCACGTGTATTTTTTTTAGAACCAACAAAGAATCTAAATTTTTAGAATATCATCTTCAATTACAGATATAAAGTATAATCTAATTTTATTTTATAATCGGTATAGAAATCACGCGTTTGGCGAAGGGCGCGTTCCAATATTCCTGAACAGTACTGAGCAGTAAATTTAGTCGTCTAATATCACTGATATTCGCTGGCGATGCCTACTGTCACTAGAGAGCGTTCCGAAATTATTTATTGCAGCCAGTATTGCCTGCAATATCGGAAAAACATTTTTTTTCGGCATTTTTTTGAAATTTTCTAGGGGTACGGTTCTTATAAAATTTTAAACACGTCTTATTTCGAAATTCTACAACTAGTTACCAAACTTCAATTCGATCGAGTCTATATTTTTTGAGTTATCGAGGAAATAATATTCCAGGCGGGTATAACTCTGAAACCGTTGGACTGATTATGCCCGTAAAAGAACTTAGCTCTCCCATTCGGATACGCAACTCAGCCTGAACATTGCAAGTAACTATCTCCTTTCGTTCGAAAGTTACGAGGCAACGGTCAGCCATCCATCTACCGAACTCACACAATCTACAACAATATAGATCCGATCCAAACTTGGAACTTGGCAGTAGAGTTAGGTTCTGAAGATTCTCGCAAAATTTCAGCGACGTCGGACGAATAGTTACGGATATATAGAATCTTTTTCAATAATTTTCAATGATTTTTTAACAATTTTCTAGGGATATGATCGTCACAAAATTTTGCAAGAATTTTTGCGTTGGCATTATGCAACTAATAACCATGTTTGAATTCAATCGGTTTTGTATTTTCCGAGTTATTGAGGAAATAACAACTAAATTTCAGGTGGGAATAACTCCAAAACCGTTAAGCCGATTATGCCTATAAAGAAACTCAAATGTCGCATTCAGATACACAACCTAACCTTAAAATTTCCACTCGCTATTTCTTTCCGTTCTCAAGTTATCGTGGCAACGGCTGGCCGGCCGGACGGACAGAATCGAACTTGACCTCGAATTCTTCATTAGGGAATCGAACCCAATCGTTTGAGACTATTTTCGGCAAACAATTAGAAAATTACAGACATTTGGACAAAATGATAACACGATGTTCCCCGGAACATACGCGTAAACAATAAATACACATGATATCTTACTACACTACCCCCTACCCTCTCGTGATGTTTCGTGATTTTTGCCAACACCCCCGCCCTCTCCCTTTCAAGCCTCACGTGATTAATGGACGATCCCTTATTCCGAAATTGGTTTTACCTTTTCCGATATTGGTTTTACTCTTTCCAAAATTGCTGCAACTTATTCTGAAATTGGTTTCAGCTTTTCCGAAATTAAAACTGAAAACGTAATGTGTTACAAATCAATTCAATTAATTATCATTAAATGCACGAGCATGCAAAGTTTCCTAGCATCACGTCAATGTTTGAATAGCTCCCTTGCTTGAAAAGTTCCTTGTTACATAAATCTATCCGTTGCGAGAACCCGCAGACAAAGATATATTTCTAATAACACAACTTACAACAATGCATTTTCTGAGGTAAAATTCCA
Organism: Halyzia sedecimguttata; assembly: GCA_937662695.2. NCBI lineage: Eukaryota > Metazoa > Arthropoda > Insecta > Coleoptera > Coccinellidae > Halyzia > Halyzia sedecimguttata. The sequence continues at coordinate 123,645,641 of OW569411.2, forward strand.
ATTTCTTGTTTTTATGCTCTTCCTTCGAATCGAGAATATCATGGACTCCCTTGGCCCACATTATTTGTGACACAGCCAGGACGACCTGACTTGGATGCTTGGTTACCCAATCCGTCCTTGCGCGCACCTGATAGTCTCCCAAGGCACCTTTCATAATTCTCCTTAAAGAAGTCACCATGGCTTCTTCCACTCTTCCCAACCAGTCTTCAACGTTTCCTCTGGCCTTGAGCCCTGAAATGAAATGCATTTCACAGAATATTCATAATCGAAATAATAATATAATACAGCATATTATATGGTATCAGACACTCAACAATTATTGGTACCGTCAGCTGAAAGAGCCAGACGCTGGCTCAAATTCTCCAGGTTAGAACTGATAGTTTTAGCAGCTGTGTACACGGGTCACTGTGGCCTCAGAAAACACCTAAGTTGGTTGAGGACTCCAAGTGCAGACTATGCCTGGAGGACGACGAGGATATCGAGCACATCATCTGTGGGTACCCCGCTGGGAGACAGGATAAGATTCGAGACACAAAATGAGACTGAGGGAACTGAAAAACCAGACTCATCTTCCTCATGAAAAGGCTTGAGATTGTGGTTGAAGTGTAGATTTAGGTACACAATAGATCGACTATTTGCAGAAGTAGGGCGAGGTTCGTCCGCCCGACACACATAATATTATCATTATTATTCATTATGAAGGATATCGAGTTGAAATGATTGGAAAGGCATTATTATTATTTATTACAGTAATGATATTAATGTGTCCATTACCTTTAGTCAAAGGAACTCTCTCCCCTTCTGGGCTCAGCATTGCCATGATATCTGTTGTCAGAACCATACCAGACTTATTCCTCTTGAGATTAGCGGATGGCGAAATTTTCAATCTACTTTTACTGACTGCAGGAATATCTTCTTCTTTGACGCCGAATTCCAACTTAGCAATAGCATCGAAGCATTTTCTCAGATGTGGTTGGACAGCGTGGGGATTCCTTGTCTATTAAGGAAATTCTGTGTTAGTCAACTGATACGACAGGGAACTTTTTAAAAGATGAGCCATTTTATTTTGGAATCTTTCACAGGGTATCCAGCGGATAAGTCAGATTACCTACACATCAATGTACAATGGTAACAATCCATATGGATTTAAACATAATTTGAATTTGTTTGAGAAAGAACTACTCATCGGGGACAAAGCAAATTATTCTATATGCTCATTGTGACTGATATTATTCACTCCAATGAAAAATAACAGGCATAATAAGATTCAATGAGGTGAACTGTGGTTACTTCCAATAACTAAAGAAGACACACGGTGAAATATTCATTGATTTTAAACTTCAACAAATATTTTGCGTGAGCCGAGCTAGGTCACCCGATCGCTCAGTGTTCCTTCAAAGAGGCAAGTGTCATTCAAGGACAGACGCGAACCACGGTTTCATGGTTGTTACCAATCATCAGCGTGACTAAGCACCCTGAATGAATAACCGAAGGAGTTCTAGGAAACTTAATTCCATCAGTTGCGAACTGGTAGGGGAAGAATCCCACCAGCCGCACCTGTGGAAATCCTTCCGAACATCGCTCATTGTTCCTACACAAAGGAAAGCGTCATTCAAGGGCAGACACGAACCCTGGCCCTCTTACGGCAAAATAATGAACGTCACTGAACTTCGCTCAAGGTTTCTTCATCGCAGAGGTTCGGAGTTCGTAAGGATTTCCATAGGTGCCGCTGGTGGGATTCTTTCCCTACCAGTTCGTAACTGATGAAATTAAGTTTCCTAGAAGTCCTTCAGTTGTTCATTCAGGGTGCTAAGTCACGCTGATGATTGGTAACAACCATGAAACCACGGTTCGTGTCTGACGGTTGCGTGACGCTTGCATCTATGGAGGAACAGTGAGCGATGGGGTGACCTAGCAATCAATGAATATTTCAGCGAGTGTCTTCTTTAGTCATAATAAGCTCATTGAATATGTGTACTATAATCCTACCGCCTAAGCGATACATTTTCCATTTCATTGTTCATTAATGAACTCTGCTTGATTTGGCTCGATATATCAACAACCGGTGCGGTATTATGGGAACGTGCTCTCATATGGGCTATTTGGCGCGAGAAACTTACCTGAGCGAGAATATCCAAAAGCTCGTCGTTTGATAGGAAAAAAAAACGTGGAAACGCCACTCTTTTCGTCTCTAAATACGATTCCAAGCATTTCATTATCTGCTCGAGTAACATATTATTCTTCTGAAGTATTTCCAGTAAATTGGGATAATTAGCCGCTTCTAGGGCTAGTGGGACCTAAAATTTACCAATGGCCATAATGAGAAATCGAGGGGAATATTCTATAAATACAAAAGAACTACAATTTTTCATTGATATTTCTATGGATCTTTCAACAAATGGTTTCATTTCAAATTTCGCGCCATTTTTGAACTGCCAATATAAAACTGTCAGAGTGACTTAGCAGTTGACAAGTTAAGGCGAAAATTCATGAGACGATTTTGTCGTCGAAAACCAACGATTTTGTCGTCCAAATGAGTATACAGTCATTTGGACGACGTCGTCCATGTCGCTGGATTAATCCAGCATTCCAACGACAACTGATGACATACCTCTGACAGCCGCGAAAATTAAAATTGGTTCAAGCACTGACGTGAAGTCAGGAGCTTTTGCGCGCTTATTCTATTGTCCATTCATCTCTATTGGACAAATTCAAATGAAAGTAGATAATATTATCCTATCTAATATGTCTTAGACCAGGTTTTATTCTGTATTGTTTTATTCTGTACTGGTTTTATTCTGTCCAACTCCTTGTGAAATTTCCTAGTATAGGTTTATGTTTTCACTTCCTACCTCCGGAAAACCAAATATAAATATAATTATTGAAACTGCGTTAGGAAGATAACTAATAGACCGAAGAGTACTCAACTTGGAACTACTCATCTTCAAACAGAGTACAAGGAGGTAACTCGAAAGAGAACTGAGGAAGGATGTGTCGATGACTTGCTGTGCTGAAAAACCTCATTCAGAAGAAGAAATAAGCATCACCCAAGCACCCTTGAGTTAGTTGAACAGCAATAATAACAACCAAGTATACTACTGTATACTTGGTTGTGTACATTGTTACCAGACCACTTAACGTTTGTGCCATTGATATATCCCGGTTATCTACAAAGAGTGATATCTTGAACAGTGACAGTGCTTTGAAAAGTTTAACAGGCATAAACAATTTTGATATTTTCAATTGAATAGGAGAGATGGTCATCAAAACTCTTGAAAACAAAACAAAAAAAAGCAACTTTATTATACCTCAAACATTACACTTATTGTTAATAATTATTTTCACATAATAAATATGTATCATATCTTGAAAAAATCATTTTAATTATGGATAACTGTTTTACCACAGCTTTATCTGGATCAATTAGACACTACCCAGCAAACACACCCGTTCTTGTTACATCTCTGAGGTATATAAAAGATTTATCTCTGATATGTATGAAAATGAATATACCATTGGTGTATAAGTTTGAGAACATTGCTCTTTTTATATATCTGTTACATTGATAGAATAATATAACCTCAGTTATGTATTTGCTACATATCAAAAGCATATAACAATTCTACCATCTGGAAACATATGATATTTATGTAACATATTTATATTCGCAGAAATGTAACCATATATATAACAACGATGTAACATACATATTATTTTTGCAATGTAACTTTTTTTATATTCTGGATATATTGCTGGAAATGCAAGATTGATATGTTATTAGCTTGACTTGCAAAATTAACCGCCATATTGGCAGTCTTAGGTTGGCGCTCTTCCGTTCTAAACGACGCCTTGCCTTGTGGATGTTTAATTCCTGACATTCTTATCACGAATTCAGTCTGTTATGAGAGTTGAGTTAATTATTTGGGATAAATATATTGTGCCAGTCTTATCTTTGATTAAATAGTGTAGATTTTATCTAAATTCGCTGAGTAAACTTCCATGAATGTCTTCTGGTGAACAAATTCGGGTAAGTTTTATATCATACTTGAGTGCATTTTCCAATAATTAATTAATAATACGTAAGCTATAGTTAAGTCTTGCATCACTCATGAATATGCATTCCAAAGACTGAGAAATACTACATATTTTGCAGGTGACGCAGGTGTTATTAAGGACCTGAAGAATAAATAAGAGATCTATAAATTGGACTGGGGTAACACCTATAACTTGGAGAGAAATATCAACTCTGGTGAGAATGTAGATATTATACGGTTTATAATGTTTATATAGATAGATATAGCTACTGTTTCTATTTAAAACTTTCGAAGTAGGTAGCCAATTATTTATAATGTATATAAGAGACGTAAATCTTTTCTAGAATTGTCTACTAGACAAAAGCGTAGATTGAAATCTTAGGCTTTAAATTATTGTTATTACTGACTACATTTTTTGTAAATTAGTTTTTGGTAATATATTCCCAACTGAACTTACATTTTCACTTTTAACCTCATTTTAACCATTGAAAATTGAAATACGAGTTTTTTGTATTTTGTTAGTTTCCAATTTTAGATCGCATGAGGGGTGGGAGTAGAAAGTTTAATAACTTTAACAAATTTAGTACATTTGATGAACATTTTCTAAGATCTGGAAAACTAGAATGATCTCTATTATGATTATGATATTTAATGAACATATTTATCCAATCAAGAAGCCTCGTAATTAAATATTCTTGATGATATTTTTTTATCAATCCATATTATATTTTGATTTAGATTTTGCATCACAGCAGAGCTGCTTTACAGAGAGCGCAGAATTTGCAAAATATGCCAGTAACTGGATAAGGCTCAGCTCTTTGAGACATAAGAGACAGAAGTGAAGAAAGAGTATGCATTGTTTTATTTTTATATTTATATACATTAATCTTTTTGAAAGTTTGTACCAATAAATTTTTTTCATTGTTTATTTATTTGTTGATACATTTTATTTTTTATTTGTCATGTGCCAACTATTATTTTGAACAAAAATAAATATTAATATTATTTGTTTTACAGATATGGCATATATCCAAAACCCCAAAAATCAACATGCAAGCCGGAGAATACAATACGAATACAATATGATCTGAGTCAGATTATTATACAGGGTGTTTTCGAAGGTGAGTCTTTTTTTTTACAGAAGTTAGAACTCATCAAATTAAGTCATTTCACCAAAAATTGCATATATAAAATATGCATGATAGGGCTGCTATCCACCCACGAAGTTGCATACGACTTCGTGGGTGGATAGCAGCCCTATCATGCATATTTTATATATGCCATTTTTGGTGAAATGATTCAATTTGATGAGTTCTATCTTCTGTTGAAAAGGGCTCACCTTCGAGAACACCCTGTATAATAATCTGACTCAGATCATATACGTCTCCATTGTGCTGTCGCAGTTATATATTATTTCCTTCTGATACATGCGATGTATCAAGTTCGTTACAAATTATGTAACAGAAGGCCGTCGCAAGGCGGTCATAGAGCGCTTATTGTAGGTTACAATTAAAGAACAAGTATGGTACATTGTTATATAGCATAGAACCATTAAGTTATATGTCTGATACATAGGTTTGTCATATAACATATACATCTGCATTGTGCTGTCGCAGTTACATTATTTCTGTATGTTACATGTAATGTATCAAGTTCGTTACAAATTATATAACAGAAGGCCGGCGCAAGGCGGACATAGAGCTCTTGTTGTAGGTTACGATCAAAGAACAAATATGGTACATTGTTATATAGCATAGAACCAAGTTATATGTCTGATACGTTACTGAGATGAATTTGTGTTTGCTGGGTATATATCCTCATAAATGAACTAGAACAGCATGCACCTGAACTTGAATTAAAACATCAGTAATATGTTTACACCTGCTCCATGCTCCGACTTTACAAGAATATACCATACTTTTTTTTTAAGTTCACCATTCTCCACATTAATATGGGCCAACAATTTTATGTGGTTCTGAATTAAGGGCACTACTTTGTAAACATAAGGAACAAATGTCTATAAAAATGGGATCACAATTTGTTTTGTCCTACATGATTACATGATCTACATTTAGAACCTCTTCTCCTTCTACAAGGATTCTAGAATTAGAAGTTGAAGCTCCTATGTACTCCAGAATCTTTAAGGCAAAAATTATGAGACGATTTTGTCGTCGAAAACCAACGATTTTGTCGTGCAAAATTTCGACGATTTTGTCGTTCAAAATTTCCCTTTCCCAATATTTCATGGAACGACAAAATCGGACGACAGATTATTATGAACTGACAGAAACATAACCTAATTGAATTTAAATATTACAAGTAAATAGATATTTAGGTACAAAATGAGTTCCTAAAGTACTACAGTTATCTCTAATAATTATATAAATGTATTAAATCGCAAAAGAAAAACAAATGGGAACTTCCAAGACGATGCAATTTCTGAAGTACATAGGAGCTTCAACTTCTAATTCTAGAATCCTTGTAGAAGGAGAAGAGGTTCTAAATGTAGATCATGTAATCATGTATGACAAAACAAATTGTGGTCCCATTTTTATAGACATTTGTTCCTTATGTTTACAAAGTAGTGCCCTTAAGGAAGGTACAGGAACTGAGAGGATTAAATGTCAGAGAGCCTGGACCTCTTTGACTAATTACATCCCATCAGTGAACCTTCCTAGTAATGCAATGGTCAAAAAAATAAGCATTGAGAAGAACTTCACCACGATGATAAGTAGAAAGGAAGAATGGGAAAGGGAGTTCACCACCCAGACTTTCAAAGAAAATACCATAAAATGGTACACAGATGGCTCAAAAACCACGACGGGAGCTGGCGCTGGGGTATATGGGACAGGCACCAAGTGCGCACTGTCGGTAGGCTCCCGTTTGAGTTTCTTCCAGGCAGAATTACTCGCAATCGAAAGATGTGCAGATATTAACCTAGAAAGAAAATATCAGAAATGCGACATAGCAATCCATTCGGATAGTCAATCTGCTATCAAAGCACTGAGCTCCCATGCCATCGATTCAAAGTTGATATGGGAGTGCCGAAGAAAACTAAATTAAATTGGCAAGAATAATAAGGTCTTTTTAGTCTGGGTCCCCGGTCACTCGGGAGTCAAGGGGAACGAAGAGGCCGATACACTTGCCAGAAAGGCAGCACGAACTCCTTTTATCGGCCCAGAACCTTTCTGCGGTATAGGAAAATGCACCTACAAAAAAGAGTTTCTGGAGAAGGAGGAAACCAAAAGAGAGACACTCTGGCGGAATCTTCCAGGTTTGGTTCATTCCAAAAAGTTCCTTAGGAACTTTAAAGAAGTGAGATCGAAAAGGTATCTGGATCTCTGTAAGAATAAGTTACACCTGGTCACTGGCTTCCTCACAGGACACTGTTGCCTCAGGAAGCATTTGATGAGAATAGGTTTATCAGATACTGACGAGTGCAGATTCTGTGGGGAGGAGGAAGAAACTCCTCTTCACCTTGTTACAGAATGCCTCGCCATTGCAAGTCAGCGAAAGGAATGCTTTGGACAGGAAACTTGTAGGAGTGAAGACGTAATATCCTTGAAGCCTTCCCAGATATTGAGGTTCATTTATACTCTGGAACTGGAGGGCGAGCTGTAGATGGCGTAATGGTGAGAACAGCTCTGATGGGGGACACAATAGATCTCAAGGTCGCGGTGCAACGTAACCCCTTATCAATAATAATAATAATAATAATTCAATTGAAAATATCAAAATTGTTTATGCCTGTTAAACTTTTCAAAGCACTGTCACTGTTCAAGATATCACTCTTTGTAGATAACCGTGATATATCAATGGCACATCAAATGTTAAGTGGTCTGGTAACAATCTACACAACCAAGTATACTACTAAAATTATTATTGCTGTTCAACTAACTCAAGGGTGCTTGGGTGATGCTTATATCTTATATCTATCTATATGAGGTTTTTCAGCACAGCAAGTCATCGACACATCCTTCCTCAGTTCTCTTTCGAGGTACCTCCTTGTACTCTGTTTGAAGATGATGTAGTTCCAAGTTGAGTAATCTTCGGTCTATTAGTTATCTTCCTAACGCAGTTTCAATAATTATATTTATATTTGGTTTTCCGGAGGTAAGAAGTGAAAACACAAACCTATACTAGTAAATTTCACAGGGAGTTGGACAGAATAAAACCAATACAGAATAAAACAATACAGAATAAAACCTATACATTTTGGCATTTTTTTCGCCCATGAATTGCATTTGGGCACACAACAATAGTCATTTCTGGTCTAAGACATATTAGATAGGATAATATTATCTACTTTCATTTGAATTTGTCCAATAGAGATGAATGGACAATAGAATATGCGCGCAAAAGCTCCTGACTTCACGTCAGTGCTTGAACCAATTTTAATTTTCGCGGCTGTCAGAGGTATGTCATCAGTTGTCGTTGGAATGCTGGATTAATCCAGCGACGTGGGCGACGTCGTCCAAATGACTGCATACTCATTTGGACGACAAAATCGTTGGTTTTTGACGACAAAATCGTCTCATGAATTTTCGCCTTTAGAGGTTTGCAGATGTGGACCGTAAATGCCCTCATAATACGAATGCTCTATTCCGTTTTGTGATCATCTCAGAAAGTGAGAATTTGTGCTCTCAGTTCACCTTCTTCTTGCAGTGCATCTCCTATCGGAGGTTAGCTATCATCACAGCAATCCGGACCCTGTTGACTGCTGCTCTGAACAATTGAACATTACTACAGTTAAACCAGTCCCTCAGGTTCTTAAGCCAGGACATACGGCGTCTACCAATGTTCCTTCGTCCACTGATTTTTCCCTGGACTATCAGTTGGAGAAGTGTGTACTTTCTGTCTCTCATTATATGGCCCAGGTACAGAAGTTTTCGCTTTTTAATGGTGTTAACTATTTCGCAGTCCTTCTGCATCCGGTTTAGGACTTCGGCATTTGTAACTCTATCAGTCCATGGGATACGCCACATTCTACGGTAGCACCACATTTCGAAGGCCTGTAGTTTGTCCATGTGATTTTTCTTGAGAGTCCATGCTTCAACCCCATACAAAAGCGTGGAGAAAACGTAACAACGCAGCATCCTCATCCTAAGATCCAGACCCAAATCCCGACTAATAAACAGTTTGTTCATCTTCACAAATGTCGATCTGGCCATCTCTATCCTCGTTCTTATCTCTCTCGTTTGGTCACCCGATTGTTCCATCCAAGTTCCTAGATATTTATATGTGGCCACATTCTCTATTGTGGTGTTCGCTACCGTCAGGTTCACATGATTGACATGATTGACCAAGCAGATTGGTTTTCCTAAAATTGATCTTAAGACCGTATTCAATGCATCGATCGTTTAATTTTTCCAGAAGATGTTGTGTGTCTTCAAGCCTACCCGTTAACAAGACGGTGTCGTCAGCGTACCTCATATTATTTATAACTTCTCCATTTATAACTATTCCAGCCGACTCTTGTTCTAAGGTTTCCCTAAAAATAGCTTCGCTATAGAGATTAAATAGAAGCGGCGACAGAATGCATCCCTGTCTCACACCACGACGAATCTCCATTTCTTCTGTTGGCTGGTTGTCTATCAATGTATTAGCTCTCTGGCCCCAGTATAGGTTACTTATTATTCTTATGTCGCAAGAGTCAATGTTTTTGTTGAGGAGCAGCTGGTGCAACCTATCATGTTTCACCCTGTCAAAGGCTTTCTCGAAGTCGATGTAACATGCATACACATCCTGATTTATATCAAGACAGCGCTGAAAAAGAACGTTAATCCCAAATAGCGCTTCTCGTGTTCCAAGTCCTTCGCCAAATCCAAACTGTGTGTTGCTTATGTCTTCCTCGAGTCTTCTGTAAATTCTCTTGTGGATGATTTTTAAGAACAACTTCAAGGTTCACCGCTCACTTTTAAAAAGGAACACTTTCATCTTACATTCTGCTCAGTTCATTTTGAAGTTTCATGTTATAGTTTTGTCAAAAGTTTCGGCTGAGTGATGGATCAAGCAGCGGCATATATTTTCCAGAAAATTCTTTTATCAAGCAGTTCATCTTCTGATGAATCCTCGGAAGATAATGGAAGAGCTCCCTTAGATCAGTATATTAGTAATTGAACATTGAACCATTCGATTAAACTTCTAGCAATTGTCACATAAAAGAAAATATTCCCGAACATTTTGGTGGGATTACCTGGATTTGCTCATGATAGTCAGAGTCTTCTAGACTCTGACAAAGAATAGAAGATATACTAGAAATTTTTTTTTGAAAATTATCATCTTGTTAGAGATATGGCATATTTTTAGAGAAAGTGGCTAATGACTTGTTCTTCTAGAACCGTGTATCCTCGATCTGATACATTACCATGTTGAGGGAAACATGAGTTATCAATCAGATAAAATGGAACCACAATCTTGTTCTAGACCTAGAATCGTTGTCGAACATACTTTTATCATTCTCAGATCGAGATGGAAAATATTGAAATTTATAAATCATAACTCCAAAGAGAAAGCTATTATGATAATTTCCATATGCTGTGTACTACATAATTTTGTGATGTCCATCAAGATGTTTGGAGTTTTTTTGAATATGATGTATTTGAGTCTAGCCTGAATTAGCAAGTGATACAGAAAGAGACGAAATAGTGAAGAGTTCAAATTGATGTTGTGTTATGGCAAAACCATACCCAATGAATATCGTGTATGAATTTACTGAATAAATTCATGGCTTGATTTGAATCTAATAATGAGGATGAATAATATACTATCAAGAAGCCGATAAAACATAAATGTACACTATATTTGGTAGAGCGTTTTACTTAGAAGCCATTGGCCCCAAGTTCAATCCTGAGGCATAAAATATCTCATTGCAAGTCTTTTATCAGTGTATTGACTAAATTCTGAAAGTATCATAATTTATACATTATATTTGGAAATAAAGAATCTCGGAAAAGTATAAACATATTTCCTAAACCCTATTATACTACAACTGTTATAAAACAAAATATTGGGTATAATTTTTTATATCCTGAATAAATTATACCTATAGTTGTTCTAAAACTATTCGAAAAATACAAAAACTACTCTTCCGTAAAAAACTCCATAAATATTCCTGATCTCATTTATGCTGTCCCATTTCTCGACGAGGAGTGATATCACTATGTTCTTCAAACATATCCATCATCTGAGCCTATCCCTTTGGATTTGAACCAATTAACGAAGAACATCAGTTCTTTTGATTGCCTGCGGTCGTACACTTCTCCTGCTTTGAATATATTCCCTTCTAATCTGTTCAAACATTCCTGGGTGTGAGGTCCCCGTTGCATCGCCAAAATACGAGTATTTCAACACCAACATAATATTTTTGAATTTATAATATTCCCTTCCGTCAGTCCCGTCATTAAGTGAGAGAACTGAGCATGATGAAAAGCAGTCTCAATTCTCTCAGATCTATTACTTCATGATCCGTTCCGAAATGTAAGACTTTTCTGAGAAAAACTAATTTCGGAATACTTTCGGAAACTGTCGTCGATGGAACTTAATGCATGTTCGGATGGTTGGTCATGTCAGTATTGCCTGAAGGATGGGCGTATTCTACGCAGTAGAGTAGCTACTGCTTCTGGATCTGGGGAAGTCCAAGGTGCCTCAGTTCCCACACCCGGGCTTTCAGCAGACCAATTCGAGATACTTATGAAAAAATTGTGCCGGATGTCGGACGATATTTCCGAAATAAAGTCTACTCAACACGCCCTTAAGGAAGACTTATCTCAATGCCGGTCAATTCTCGAAAAGCACTCGTTAACTATTGACGAGCACTCAGCCTCTATCAGTCGTCACGAAATAGCAATAACCAAGCACGACTCTGATATTCTTCTTTGTCAGTCCGACCTGAAAACTCTCACCCAAAGCCAGTCTGAATTGCAGAACAATGTACGTTCACTCGACGCGAAAATCGACAAAGTTGATGCCGCAGCTGTTTTAGCCAATAGTTCACCACTCCGAGCACCTCATGACGAATCACTGGATCGTTTACGACGTGCTCACAACATTTTAATCAGAGGTGTACCCGAGAGTTCCAGGGAAGAGGACACTGTTCTTGTGCGTAAACTACTGGATTGTGTAGAACCCAGCGCGTACTCGTCCAGGATGGATAACTTCCGGGTTGGAAGAAAAAACCCCTCCAAACCAAGACCTATCAAAGTGTCCTTTACCAACCCAGTGGTAGTATCGAAGATACTTCGTAATAAAAAACTAATAGTTTGCAACTCAGACATGAACAACTTCTCAATCTCCGATGATAAGACACCTCAACAAATTTCAGAATTGAATACTCTGCGGAGTGAGTTGAAATCGAGACAGGACGCTGGTGAGGATGGTATTAATATTAAATATATTAATGGCATACCGAAAATAGTTACGGTTAAAGGAGTCCAACCAAAAAACTAAGTGGTGACCGGATTGAGTGGAATGTCTCCTATTCCAACGTCCAATCCCTGCACTCAAAGATGCTCGAAGCTAATATTTACGCAGCTGAATCTAAACCAACTTTTATGCTCATTGCTGAATCATGGCTGCATCCAGGTATGCCCGATAGCATGGTATCAATTCCCGGTTATTCTTTATTCAGATCCGATAGTGAGACAACCGTTGGCTACGGTGGTGTATGTGCCTATGTTCACGATACTATCCTTCGGGAATTCAATATCAGTGCTTCTTCCATCAGTCTGCCTGGCCTTGACAATATCGCCTTGAGTATTTCCCACAATAGAAGTGAAATCTTGACTATTGTTTGTATCTATAGACCTCGCCCTAGCCCTCATGACCCCGAGTTGTGCAGCTATCTGAGTGATCTTTCCGGCACCAAAAAAAATCTTTTTGTTGTTGGTGATTTTAATATGCCTGATGTGCAGTGGCCACTGTCGGATGGTAGGTTGTATAGCTCTCCCTCAGGTATATATGTGGACACTATCAGAGAAAATAATTTCTTCCAGTTAGTCGATCAACCCACTCGTTTTAGGATCAATCAAAATCCATCCTTGCTCGATCTTATCCTAGTAAATGATCCTGATCTTGTTGCATCACTTGAACATCTGTCACCCTTCGGGAGATCTGACCATTGTACTCTCTCTTGTAAGATCCAACTCAGCAATGACATGCCAAGCAAAGTTATTAAGCGCGTTAAACTAATAAACTATGACCAACTGCGCACCAGATTAGCAGACATTGACTGGTGTTCTGTTTTTCACTTGGATATGGACATCGAATCTATGTGGTCTACCTTCACCGACAAGCTTACGTTCGAGTGCGTCGCTTGCACTTCTTATCGCTCCTCGGTCACCATTCCATCCAAGCCTTGGATTGGCAGAAATTTGCTTGCGATGGTGCGAAACAAAAAATCCTTATGGCAACGCTACCTACGCGGTCGAAGAGACGCTGATTACGAGGCTCATCGAAGCTACTCGAATAGGGTAAGGGTCTTGATGGAGAAGGCCAAGTATAATTTTGAGTCTAACCTCGCTTCCTCTAAAGATCGTAAAAGATTTTTTAAATACATCAGATCCAACCTCAACACCAAAGTCACCATCCCGATGGTTAGAAATCATCATGGAGTCCAGAGCGTTAATCTTGCCGATGCTGCCGAGTCGTTATGTGAAACCTTCGCTACACATTTCACCGAAGAGCCCGACACCCTACCCAACCTAAATTTGCCCAGCTCGCCCAACCAACTTTGCTCTATAGATTTTCCACCTGAACTTGTCGAGAAGCATCTTTCCTCTTTGGATGCCACTGGTGCACCCGGTGGCGATGGAATTTCTGCTCAGCTTCTGAAAAACTGTGCTTCATCACTGTCACTTCCACTCTCAATGATTTTCACTCAATCTTTCAGCATGCATTATTTGCCAAATTGCTGGAGAGAAGCCCTAGTTACTCCCATTTTTAAAAAGGGTGACAAGCTTGACCCAAACAATTATCGGCCAATCAGTCTTGTCCCAATAATCGCTAAAATTTGCGAAAAAATAATTAATGAAAGAATTCTCAATTTCGCCTTGGCCAACGGCATCATACCAGAGAATCAGCACGGATTTCTACCAGGCCGCTCTGTGATCACCAATCTCTTGGCATGCGTTGATGACTGGAGCAGGATGTTGGATGCCCGTATCCCCGTGGATGTTCTCTATCTCGATTTTTCAAAGGCATTCGATCGAGTGCCCCACAGACGCCTCCTGCTGAAACTCGAGAATCTTGGAATTCGTGGTGACCTTCTTCTGTGGATCAGGGCCTTTCTCTCGAACAGAAGTTTCCGTGTTCGTGTTGGTGACTGTGTATCTTCTTCAAGAGGCGTGGTGAGTGGTGTCCCCCAGGGTTCCGTATTGGGCCCTCTTCTCTTTTTAATGTTCACATCGGATCTTCCCTCTACAGTGAAGTCAATGTGTTCGTTGTTTGCTGATGATGCCAAGATTTACGGTGATCCGTTTACCGCGTCTCGTGTTATACAGGATGACCTCGATGCCATCCTGAGATGGTCCGATACCTGGATGATTCCTCTCAATCTGGACAAATGCAAGGTACTTCACCTTGGTAAAAACAATCCAAGACACATCTACCACTTGTCCCATCACATTGTTGAGTCAGTTTCATCTCACTGCGATCTCGGAGTAACTATGACCCAGGACCTGTCTTGGTCAGAACATATTGTGGCTGTTACCAACAAAGCCAAGAGAATGCTCTACCTCATCCAGAAGACTTTTCGACGTTGTGACCCTCACACCTGCAGTATTCTGTATTCCACTTTTGTTCGACCCATCCTTGAATACGCCGGTCCGGTTTGGGCACCTGTTCTATCCCGTGATGCCAATCTGCTCGAGTCAATCCAGCGAAGGACTTCTAGGATGCCATATGGACCTGTGAGACCAACCTACGAGCAGAGACTATCTGTGATGCACCTCACTACCTTCGCAACTCGCCGCTTACGAGGAGACTTGATAATAACATATAGAGCCCTCCACCGGTTATTCAGTGCAGATCTTTCCTCCTTGTTCTGCCTGAATTCTGACACCCGACTGCGAGGTCACAATCTGAAATTGTCGAGG
Organism: Halyzia sedecimguttata; assembly: GCA_937662695.2. Taxonomy (NCBI): domain Eukaryota; kingdom Metazoa; phylum Arthropoda; class Insecta; order Coleoptera; family Coccinellidae; genus Halyzia; species Halyzia sedecimguttata. Next base: position 123,660,768 of record OW569411.2, read on the forward strand.
GAAAGGTTCAGGTCTACCGTTCGGGAACACTTCCTGTCCAATAGAGTGTTTACATTGTGGAATGGACTTCCAGCTGCCGTGGTCGGGGCATCATCGGTGAATAGTTTCAAGAACTCTTTGGACAGATGGTTCGCGAGTGATGCTTCATGAATGTTTATCTCTGTGCTTGTCTTGTAGTGAATTTTCGTTTTCTTTCTCTTCTGTATCGTTTATGACAATTCTTCTTTGTTAAGTTTGATTTTTTTTGAGTTCATAGATTAGTCTCAACTCTACTGTAATATTAATAATAATAATAATAATAATAATACACTTATTGTGATAGTGAATATTCTCTACAAAAAAAGAGTAAGAATAGTTTCTTTGATGTTTTCAAATAATTTATTTAAAACCTTCTATAGTCATACGATCCTCAGGAAACTTTACATGAGTCTTCGTGTCGTAAAGGTAGGATTTTTATCGTTGTCTAGGGGATAATTACTCTACATTTACACTTTTGGATTAAATAGAATACCGTATGCTAATATATACAGGTTTATTTACATACCTCTAGAATCTTCAACTTCACTGTCGTAATAAACTACATCAAATATCGTCGATTACTGAGGTACGTTACATGTCTCTACCATCTAACAGTCTTTTTTCACAGGTCTAAATATGTATCAAGCTACTCGCACCTAATCTCTCCCGTATAAGAAGGAATTAAGTTTCTTAACGGTTCTATGGCTTCCCTCGAACTAACGCTGATCGCGTCTCTGCACCTATTGGGCCTTCTGACCCACTCCGCACAATCCTTAGTACGTTCTTACCCCTCTACCTGAGCTAGGGCTGAATTGCCAACGTAGTTACAGCTGATTGGTAGATCCCTGTCCGCGATACTTCGCTGGGTCCAATGCGGTTCCATGAGGACAATCCCGGTAGTGGTACTGAGTTCTAACAAGCTCACCAACGAAGGCATTTCCAAAATTTACGAGATAACTAACACTAATATAGTTTTAGTGATTTCCTGTTCAGAGAAAAGTATTCGGATACTCTAGACGGCTTCATTAGCGCCTCCACAGTTAATATTCAATATTATGGGAATGGTTTGGGTTTTCTTCAGCCAGGGATATAATCTTAGACTATACAATATATTATGTCTATGGATATAATCCAGAAATACGTCTGAATTATCGGTACGAAAGTTGTTAAACGTCGTCTGCAACAGTAAAACTAATCCTAACTGCATTATTTACAAGGGTGAAAATATTATCATTCCTACAATATTGTTCAGCTACTAATGATAATTATATTTATCCTGTTCCTAGTTATTCGATCCTTACAAAGCTTCGCATACATATTCAAGTCGTAACTATTCAACTTGGTGCTGAATAGATCAGATGAGCACTTGCGGATATATTCGGAAGCAAAACTCAAACTTAAAATGGCCATAGTTCCCAAACCGTTTGACTGATTTTAACCGGTGCATTTTGACCCCGAAAAAAAATTTGAAGTTTCCTGTCTTGTCCCGTTCGAGATTTGTCATGCTTATCGCCAGCTGGCTGAGGGACAGAATTTGATTTAACTCCAGTTCTTTCTTCAGTCCCAACCGTTTTCGGCCGAAAATTCCAAAAATACGAGTTCGGTAATTATGTCCGAGAGGCGACGGATATTTTCGTCACGTGACCACAGATCGCATGGATTTATCTGAAATAAACGAACGGGACAGAGCAGAATCACAGATTATTGTAATCCGCCGTCAAAATTGTGATTGACATTGGAAGTAAACTCTTTAAAAATTTCAAAATTTGTTTTGTTTATACTGGCAAATAACGTTTATTTAGAGTTTTTAATTTTTGTACGAGTGTAATTTCGTGATAATGGATCTGATATTCAATCATAGATGGTATTCGTCAAAAACGATATGACAAGAAAGTTGCAGAATTGGGCATGGATCCTTATCTTATGAAGCCAGAAGAATTGAGATGTTTCTCTATTTCCAAAAATTGTATGCAGCAAACTGTTAATTATTTAATAAATAGGAATAGTACTTTCACAATGAGTGAAGTGAAAGCGTACAAGGGCTTGGAAGCTTATAAACTTTCAAGTAGATGGTCGTGTGAAGCACAAATTCTCATATTTTAGTAATTGGAAAGGTGAATAAACAGACCTATAGCATTGTTGTTTACTAATTTCTGAATTTTCTTCAGGTGATGAATTCACAAAGAGGAATTGAAGAATTATAGATGCCGTTGGTAATCAGTCTTGAAGATAGCTGTTGTTAGCACTCACAGGGGGTTCGGAAGAGAAAATGCACCAAAGCAAAGGATTTCTTTCTCAAAGTTTCTGAAAATCTGGGCAAATATTTCACAAAATCTAATCCAGAACCCAATACACATCTACCATCTGTATTGTCTATGTTAAAAGGAAAATGATAGAATAACTCCCATGATAGCCTGTGCATTCTATCATTGTGAAAATAGTGATATCACTCGTTATGAAAACTAAGTGTTCTTTTTCTTTTAAATAGATAGAGAATGCTACTTAATGTTTTCAAGATGTTAATAATGGTGCGACAAATAAAAAGTTCAGTTGTATTTTTTGTCATTGAATAATCATGTATACCAAGTAGGAAGATATGAATAAATCCCATTGTGGTATTTTTCTTAGTCAAAAACATGTTTGTCATACATGACTCACATTGTGTTGAGCCATTGATGGTAAAAAATGATAGTTTTAATTTTCCTCCTAAATTTTCTTGTTCAATTTATAGTAGTAATTGGCTTAATGGAAAAAAGTGGATTTTATGATTGTTCTTGTTTGTAAGATCAAAATAGAGAGAAGTTTTTTTTTAATTCAACTAGATTTGAAAAATTCATCGAGTTGAGACTTATCTCCACGTTTACACAAAAAAATGGAATACTTTATACAAATTAATCACAAAGGTTTCAGATCCCTTTTTATTGCAATCAGGTATAAACATTTCCATGAATTGCCAAAAAGTAATACAGAAAAAAAATCCAACATCATTTTGAGGCTTAACAATATTGCTTTTAGTAGCAGAAGTTAAAACAACCCTATCTATCCTGTCTAGCTATTATTTACTCGTGACGTCTTTCAAGAGAGCATTTCAAAAACATTTCAAAAAAGTATTTTAAACTTATCTTAACATTAATGATGAACGTACAATTCAAATCGAAAATTTCCCGTTGTTCCACGAAAATTCAAATTGCGCTATAGAGATATTCAACGATGCAGATAAAACGAAGCAGGAAATGAATATTTAAAACTTCCCCTCACAAATACGGATATTATTCTATAGTCTTAGGATAAAATCGCTTTGCTCGCTCTGAATACTCCGAGCAAAAAGATCGCTCTCGGATGGATCCGATTTGCATTGCCGAACGATTCAGATGTGTACTCCCCTACATCTGGGTGTCATTAAAGAACGTTTCGGAGCAATCCGATCGGTCCGAGGAAATAAACGAACTCGTCTATTGGGGCAAAATATTCCGGGGATCAAGCGCGCCAAAAATTGTCAAAACTGCACAGAAACAGTTCGTAATTCTCGTGCTTATTTGGTCACCAGCAAGTGCCTTGTTGCGCTGCTATATTCAATTCAATTTCCGATCAGGCCAACTTAAAATATTGTAGTATGGCTAGGATTTGTATTAAAATATTCGATAATTCTAAATTGTGATTTTGTGTTAGTAAAATTAGACTATTCAAAAATGCAAAATCCGCCGAGTGGTCTCAGAGTTATAGCCATCTGAAATTTTGTTCTCCCAATACCTCAATAAATACTGATCTGATCTTCATGCTAGTGCGCAAAAGCTCTTGCTCAGTGCTTTCTAAAAGAATTTTAACGTTTTTGCGCGTTTGTTCCGCAAGGAACAGCGAGCTATAATTTTGCCTGTATTTTTGGAATGTTTTGCCGAAAATGATCTCAAACGAATAAGTTCGACTCTGATGAATAATCCGGGGTGAAATCCAATTCTGCTATTCCTCCACAGAATACCCTGGAAAGGGTCTGCGCATGCGTGTAATGAAGCTGCGATATCTCCTGAACCACTGTTGAAGAATCAGACTTTTGTGTGAGGTGTGTGATTTTGAGCCTCGAGTAAATTGCACATGCGCAGAGTAGAAGTGGCTATTCTTTGGTTGTATCACTTATGTTGGGAGTGGTTTACGTCTAGCAGTCATGGATTTGGGGCTGAGCCGATATTGTGAGGTTAAGAAAGAAAATTCATGGCAATTCTGTGCGCGAACAAGTCAGTTTCGAGGAAATAGCGTTGTTTCTGAGTTGAAATGTCCTTACCATGGCCCTAGGACTAATTTATAAATAACTGTATTTGGAAGATATTAAATAATATTCGTATTTGAAGAATAGATGTAAATAAGCAAGCCAGAGATTTAGTCAGAAGATAGTGGACACCATTCAATGTCGGATCAAAAATGAACAGTGCAGTGTCTAAGGTGCCGTAAGGATAAAGTAACGAAGTCGACAACACAATTGACTCTTCTTAGTCGCACAAGCTCCTAGGAGCTTCTGAGGGATATCCTTGGGGAAGACCTAGGAGGGTCAGTATAATAATCATGTCTATAGCAAGCGCGCCAATGCATATTGACTTCATTATGAAAGAGCTAAAAAAGCCTGGACGTGTGGTCAATCTGCTTTGGCACGCTTGTTGTAGGCATGATTTTGATTATACTGACCCTCCTAGGTCTTCCTAGGAAGACATAAAGATAAAAATACTGCATTTTCCTTTCAATTAGAACTGAAACCTCTTTTTGAAAGGCCTCTTATTGATAAGTATCGAATAATTATATAAATATTTAGTATTAATAGGTACATACTTTAGCGCTGCGTCTCATCAATTCTTTCCAGGCTTTATCTACAATGAGGAATAATTTAGATTCAGCAGGCAGCTGTCTCTGGATATCCGGAGCAGAAAAGATAACCTCCAGGTATACCCAATTTTGTTGACACGTCATCCATTCATCCTTGAAAAAAGATATATCTTAAGTCTAGGTATACTCCATTCATTTTTATAAAGTCTCCGGGTTGGCCATGAAATTTTGACACATTTCACCGTGTATATTTTGAACAAACGTTGTACTCTCTAAATTGAAGTCGTAGTAATTAAATATTTTTCCCAATGTGAATTTCCTTGGGAAAAATAATTAATTGGAGAAGATATCATGTGAATTCAACAATTCCAAAGACCTGGCGACTGTTGAAGAACATTTTTCCTCCGTTGTTACTATGAAAATATTTCACGTATATAAACTGGTTGGAAGATTCAGTTATGCTATTTTCTCGTACGGAGAAATCAAGTGTTGAAATTTTAATGAAAATAATGGTAATACAGTAATACAGTAGTCCATTATTTTGTGATAATTCATTTGAAAAAATAATAAAAGTCTCTGAATAACACGGCAGAAAAACTTCTAAACGAACAGACGTACCTATGGAATTCCCTACTTTGCGAAATTCTCAACGAATAAGCCTACATAAGACATTTAAATACCTTGTTGCACAACTTGAAATACACCAGTTTAAAAATGTAGTGGTACTACTAAGAAACCCGAGTTACTGTGAAACGTTAATAAAATATAGTGCTAGGATGGGAAACTAAGTCATTTCATTTGAGAGTTCAACATGTCCTAAGACAGAAAGAAGTTTTCCTATTGCAGATTGCAGTTCTGTATAGCACTTCCTGACTTTGTCAATGCTTCTTCAATACTGCTTTCGGCATTTTCAATTTCAAAGCGAAGAGTTCTTTATCATTCGAAGATAATGATCTGTGATAATATCTCGTCTAAGATGTAAAGGGTTTTCCGATAAGAGGTGTTATTTTGAATAGCCCGCTATTTCGGTAGATGTCACTTTTGAAGCTGTCATTTTTTGACATTTGACAAGTAGAAACTACGCCATTAATAAAAATGGAACGATACACGCTTCAAGAACGCATTGAAATTATTAAAATTCACTATAAAAATGGTGAAAATTTGGCAGAGACGGTTCGTAAAACTCATTTTTGGGTCGTCGTGAAGCACCTTGTCGGACCGCAATAAAGAAATTGGTGGAAAAATTCGAGCTGTTGGGGCAAGTCAGTTATGTGAAGAATAAAACCCGTGCACGTCGCTCAAGAACAGCCGAGAATTTTGCTGCTGTAGCCGAAAGTGTTGAAGAAAACCCAGATTTGTCCATTCCTCGTCGTTCTTTGGAATTTGGCATTCCACAAACGTCATTACACCGTATCTTGCATAAAGATTTGGGTCTCTCTATCCTCAACGTGTGACTGTTTGGTGCGGTTTATGGTCCGGCGGAGTCATTGGACCTTACTTTTTTGAAAATGAGCCTGGAGCAATAGTTACGGTGAATGGATTGCGCTATCGAAAGATGATTAATGATTTTTTATGGCCGGAATTGGATGGTATTGATCTGAACAACGTTTACATTCAACAAGACGGTGCTACGTGCCACACAAGCAACGAAACCATTGATATTTTGCGGGAAAAGTTTCCGGACCGTGATCACAATTGGCCACTGAGATCTTGTGATTTAACACCTTGCGACTTCTTCCTTTGGGGCCACGTGAAAAAGAAGGTCTACGCTAATAGCTCAGCGTCGATTCAAGACCTCAAAGATGGAATTCGTGAGGCTATCGAGGACATAGGGCAGCCACTTTGCGATTTGGTTATGGAAAATTTCATTAAAAGGATATGGTCCTGTAAGCGTCCGTGGTGGTCATTTGCCTGATGTTATTTTCCACTATCAACGTCATAGCTTCTTTTTGGCGCTCTAGTTCCTCGGAACTGATTGCTTATCAATTTGCCCAAATGTCTGTAATTTTCGAATATTTCGATGAAAATGGTCTTAAACGATTTGGTTCGACTCACTGATCAAGAATCCGTGGTCGAAATTCATTCTGTCCGGCCGGTCCGGCCGGCCGGCCGTCCGGTCGTAGGCACGATAACTCTCGAACGGAATGAGCTAGAGAGTTGAAATTTCCAGAGTAGGTTTGAGGGATAAATATCTCGGCTAAGTTCGTTATTGGGCGAAATCGGACAGATGGTTTCGGAGTAACGAAAAAAAAATTTTTTTTTTACGAAACAAATTCCAAATTAAATTTTTTTTAATAAGAAGTTTTATCATAAGAATCCATTTATATCATTTTTAACTCTAACAAGCTAATACTTTCGGAGATATGATTCTTCAAAATTTCAATGTAAATCGTATTTCACACATTGATATAATTATTCTATGTATGAATTGTCATAATGTCAACTTGACAGAAGGGAATATTGTATTTTCAAAAATATTGGGGTTGAAATAGTCGTATTTTAGCGATGCAACGGGGACCTCACCCGAAAATGTTTGAAAATATTACGTAAATATTGAAAGCATAATTCTGTAGTTCGAGAGAGGAGAAAATTTGGTGAACGTAGATCAGGAAATTTTTGATCGATTACAAGGTATTTTATTTATTACTCATCTTCTTTCATATTATTACTCATCTTCTTTCATACATGTTTTATGGAATACCTACTATTTGTAGGTACTTTAAACCTGTTTTGGGCAATTGTCATACGAAACTTGTTTTTTTGGCGCTCTAGTTCCTCGGAACAGAGTGCTTATCAATTTGCCCAAGTGTCTGTAATTTTGGAATTTTTGGCTGAAAATGGTCTCAAACGATTTGGTTCGACTCACTGATCAAGAATCCGAGTGCGAAATCGATTCTGTCCGGCCGGCCGACCGGCCGTAGGCACGAATTGTTAATTGAATGTTCACATGTTAAGACGCGACCCGTTGGCTCAGTGAGTTAAGTTGTTTTCTCATCAAAAAGTATATAATTCTGAGGTTTCTTGCTGCTCAACAGCTTTGTTGTTTTGAACTGCTAGGGGGCATAGCTGATTTGGTTTAAACCTCCTATGAATCGCACTGATTTCGATTAATTTACTATATACAATTGAAGTATTTGTGTACAATTGGAGAAGAAAAAGCAGCACATCCGGATGTTATCGAGATTAACATCTGTATAATTTACACCAACCCATTTAATTTGATAAAGGTGTTCATCGACAGATGACACATCTCTTACCGAATTTGTTTATTTTAATAAGATCTTAGAAATGTCAGCAGAGTGTGGCCTTTGTAAGGAAAAGTTGAGTAGGAAGTGCCTCAAAGTCCAGTGCTGTGACTGCGAGTTATGGTATCACAAAGCCTGTACTAGTATCGATGAAGAGGATTTTCAAAATCTCAAGGGAGGCAGCAGCAAATGGAGCTGTGCAGATTGTATGGTATTGGACGATCCAAAGATGGTAGTCGTCCATAAACCCAAGAAGAAGGTTACTTTAGAAGATATAATGAGCAAGCTGGACAGTATGGAGCAAAAATATACGGAACTATTGAAGAAATTCAATCAGCAGGTCAAGGATAACGAGATGCTTAGGGCAGAGTTGAGTGATGTGAAGAAAGTACTTGAAGCGGGGAGTCAGCTCAGTCATGATGAGATCGCAGCTGAAGTGAATGATAGAATGGTGCGTTCAAGCAACGTTATGGTATTTAACTTGAGGGAGTCGCCGAGTTCAAACTTGGACGAAAGAATCAGGTTTGACAATAATGCTGCAGTATTATTGCTGAACCCTGTAGGTGTTCAATCTAGTGATGTCATGAAAGTTCTTCGTGTTGGGAAAAAGGGAACAAAATCAAGACCACTGAAGATTGTACTTTCTTCTTCGGCGTTGGTGGGCAGGGTGCTAAAAAACAAAAAGGTCATATGTGAAAGTCATGATCAGAAAATTGTTCTTTCTTCAGATCAGACTCAGAGACAGCGTGATCATCTTGCAGATCTGCGAACTGAGCTGGAGCGTCTGAGGAATAATGGTGAATCTAGTTTGACTATAAAGTATGTCAACGGTAGCCCTTCCATCGTCAAGTTTAAGACAAATAATAAGGAAAACTAAAGAAACCCCCATTGGATTTATTAGTATGTTACCAGAATCTGGGAGGAATAAGGACTAAACTTGAGGACATTTACCTGCAGTTACAGTATAGTACTTATGATGTTCTAGTAATCACAGAAAGTTGGTTGAATGCGGATATCATGGATGCCGAGTTTTGCCCTTCTGGATTCAATGTGTTCAGACTTGATAGGAACTCTAATACTAGCACTAAACTTCGCGGCGGTGGTGTTGTGATCTTGGTGAGATCATTTCTGAGTGCGGCCATGATTGACCATTCTTGTCCTGGGGTCGAACATTTATTTTTGTTATTGGAGCGCGGAAGTGTCAGATTCATCATTGGTGGTGTTTATATACCGCCGAATTCTCCAGAACATATCTACTCGACGCATGGATTAGCTGTCGAGGAGATTTCTTTAAAATTTCCCGATGTTAAGATGTACATTTGTGGCGATTTCAACAGCCCAAAAGCCACATGGAATGATGGACAATTCTGTATAGGTGCAGTGGATGATCCGGCTTACATTCTTGGGGATTCATATAATTTGGTGAATCTCATTCAATCGAATAGAATACCGAACGCGAGAGGCGTGATGTTCGACCTGGTTTTTGCGAACGATGTATCAACGGAAGTGTTACCGGCGGTGGATCCTTTACAGGTGTCGGGCATTCATCATACGGCTCTGCAGTTTGGAATTTCTTTGCAAGATTGTTCCCCAGGCCTGTTGATGAGTTATCCGGAGCAATTTAATTTCTATCGCGGTGATTATGTCGGACTTAATAACTTTTTTGCATCTTGTGACTGGTCTTTTTTGGGCGACAGTGTTGATCTCGCCACTTCCAAATTTTATGATAATTTATATGAAGGATTGTATCGCTTTGTTCCTCTCAAAGTGAGGAAAAATATTAAATATCCGTCATGGTTCAGCAGGGAACTCGTTAAACTTATTAACTTGAAAAAACGCGCACATAAGAGATTCAAGAAAACTCGCAGCTCATGTGACTATGGAAACTTTAGTGTCCTTCGTAGTAGATGTCACGTACTTGGAAAAACTCTTTATGAGAATTACATCACGACCGTGGAGAATAGTTTGTACTCTGATCCGCAGGTATTTTGGAAGTTTGTTAACTCGAAGCGGGGTCACGATGGTTTGCCTGGTCGTTTGAAACACAAAGGTACCGAGTCATCACACTTAAACGGTGTTGTTAATTTATTTGCGAGATTTTTTTCCGAGACGTATAGTAAAGATTTGATTGTTCCGCCTAAGGTGGAGTGTAAAAATGAGGTCAGTCTCAATTCCTGTCAGTTTTCCCCCTCTGAAATTTATCAAATCATCGATAATATGAAGCCTAAGATGTCGGTGGGACCAGACGGAATACCAAGTTTTATTTTTAAAAAGTGTGTTAGTACACTATATGGGCCCTTGACAACATTGTTCAATAATTCTCTGAGGAAGGGTAGGTTTCCGTCACTATGGAAGAAAGCTTACGTTATACCAATCTTCAAATCTGGTGCGCGGGATCAAATTGGTAATTATAGGGGGGTATGCATTCAGTCGGCTATTCCGAAGCTTTTAGATAGTTTAGTTTGCAGTTTCTTGTCGTGGCACATCAACCCTCTTCTTATTGGCGAGCAGCATGGGTTTCGGCGGGGGCGTTCAACGTCAACAAATTTGTTACTTTTTCTTAAAGATATAATTAATAGTTTTGAATCAGGATATCAAGTGGATACAATTTACACTGATTTCTCCAAAGCGTTTGACAAAGTTAATCACAACCTACTCATAATGAAGTTGAGCGCTCTTGGGTTATCCGGCATGTTTCTCAGCTGGTTCAGCAGTTTTGTTTATGGACGTTCCCAGTCGGTTAAATACGGTGATTCTGTATCAGATGAGTTTTTGGTCACTTCAGGAGTACCACAGGGTTCTCACCTTGGCCCCTTACTTTTTAATATATTCATAAATGATATTAAACTGTCCTTGCAAACGAGTTTCTTGCTGTTCGCTGATGATTTGAAAATGTATAGTGTTGTGAAGAATACTAGTGATTGTTGTTATTTGCAGGATCAAATCAATTTATTTTATGACTGGACTTTAGTTAATTGTTTGTACCTGAATGTTGACAAATGTAATGTAATGTCTTTTAGCCGCTCGAGTAAACCTCTTGAGCATGATTACTCCATTGGGGGTGGTGAGTTGCTAGCACGCGTTCACTGTATTCGTGATTTGGGAATAACTTTTGATACACGTTTAGATTTCAAGGAGCACGTGCTTGAGGTTACGTCTAGGGCATATAGGATGTTGGGTTTTATCATCCGTGGTGGTCGTCAATTTTCCGTCGCGACTTTGAGGACCTTGTATTGCTCATTGGTGAGAAGTGTTTCAGAATATGGTTCATGTGTTTGGTCACCTTACTATCTAGGTTACACTGATAATATTGAAAAAGTTCAGCGGAAATTCCTTCGTTACTTAGCGTATCGTTCGAACTTGTATACTCTTAATAATGGATATCTTAGCTCTGAACACCTGAGAGTCTACTTTGAGTTGATGCAATTAAAAAGTAGAAGACAAGTTGCGGATTTGTGTTTTTTGTATAAATTAGTGAATGGAATTATTGACTGTCCTGATCTACTAGGTTCAATTAATTTTAATTTTCCCGCGAGAATTACAAGAAATATTTTTTTGTTTAGACCTAATTTCCAACGATTTAATTATGGCAGAAATTTTTTTTTAAACAGATCTTTGGTGTTGGCGAATGATGTCCATGTTGATTTCTTTTGTTTGTCCTTGTCAGCATTCAGGCGCAATTTGTTGGGTATACTGAATTGATGGTTGAGGAAATTGTGAACGTTCGTTATAGTTTATAGTTTATATTGTATATAGTTGTTTATATGGGGGTTACCCGTTTAATCATCGCTGTATGATAAATAAATAAATAGATAACTCTCGAACGAAAGGAGTTAGCGGATTGAAAATTGCAAGGTGGTTTTAAAGCGTAAATATCTCGGACAAGTTCGTTCGATCTATCTGAAATTTAGCATCAAATTGTAGAATCATGACCTTTAACGCATGTGAAGTTTTGTATTGACCAGATTACCGCGAAGTGTAAAAAAAAAAATTTGAAAATTTAAAAAAAAGTTTTTCCACAATAACTCTCGAACGGAATGAGCTAGGTAGTTGAAATTTTCAGAGTAGGTTAGGGAGATGAATATCTCGGCTAAGTTCGTTATTGGGCAAAATTGGCCAGATTTAATACGATTTCTTCCATGGTGCAGTTCTCATTCTCATGATTGCTCATTTAATCTTGATAAATAAACTTTTATTTGAATTGAATTTCCTTTATGATGCAGCTCTATCATATGAATACATTGATATAATTCCCAACTCAGAGAAACCAATACTTTCGGAGATATAATTTGTCTGTTTGAACTAGAGCGCCAGAAAGCTCCTGTCCACAGGGCTTGAACCCATTTTTTATAATGAAATAAACATCCGATCATTTACATTGAAAAATGGCATTTCTCTTTGAATATCAAAATAACACCTCTTATTGGAAAACCCTTTATGTTGATAGTTGAGAGTAGAAATTGGCAACGTCTCAGAGAATTGTTTCGCCATTGACGATATTTCCGGAGTGTCAACCTGACTAAGTTTTAGTTACAAAAACGTGATAGACCTATCATCGCTAACCGGGCGACTTTATAAAAGTGAATGGAGTATATGGCTATCAAATATCAACTGGGATGGTGCTTTGAAATTTTGTACTCGTATATGATTAAGTAAATGGTGATTCAATTTATCTTATTAACTAGCATAATATATCTATTATATTCTACCAATTTTTGAATCGACAGTGTAAAATTCTAAAAGGTAGACAATCAGGCCGCGTCAGCTTTTGGTGCGTTTTTACCAAAACTCGCGCGTACACAATCTTCGAACCATTATTAACATTAACTAGTTCGAACGAATGATTTTTTTTATCACAACTTATTTTGCGAGTCAATACGAGGAGAATATTTGACCAAAGAGCCTTCAAGGATTCTAACACAGATCATCTGTGATTCTAGATCAGGAACGGACTCATAGAAGCAGTTAAATTTCTGGAATTTATATCAGATTTTATAACATTCAAATAACAGTATCTCGAAAATGGAGGATATATAATAGCAATTTAATATTCGAAAATGATTTCTTCAAGGACTTTTCAACTTCTTCAAATTTTAATATATAAAAATAGTAAACTTAATCAGCGGAGATTCGAAACCGGATTTATTGCGTGGCAGGTGGGCATGCTAACATATCGGCCATTGAGGTGTTGTTAAAATTCTGATATTTACAGGATTTTAAATTTCAGAAGAAGTAGATACCAGTTTGAAATATTGTTTTACAATAATTGCTAAAATACAAAACCGATCGAGCTGAAATCCGATACTCGAATGGCATTCAATGGCAGCTTGAAGTTTTGTACGTAATTTCAGCTGAATCTGAAAGTTTCTGAATGCATCGGTTATGTTCGTTAATGGGCAAAATCTGCCGAGTAGTTTCGGAGTTATAGCCATCTGAATTTTGTGTTCCCAATAACTCTAATAATACTGATCTGACCAAATTACACTTTAGTAATTAGCGTTTTTAGCGGAAGTCATCTAAGCACGTAGATTATTCATAGTGGAAATGTTTAATCTGCTTCTTTTGCGGAATTTCCCGTTAAACATTTCCACTTATTGATATTACTCCGCATGATCCATATTTCTATTATTCATAGTCTTCCCTAACGGATCAAGAGGGCATTATAGATCTTACCAATGTTTTAGAGAACCTATCCAGAAATTTAGCCCATTCGTCCACCCTCGATTTGATCGGTCCAACATGTCGAGAGGCGGAAATTGTATTGATATTTATGTTGCTTTCGTCCAAAGTTGCCTGAATTTCTTCAGTTGAACCCAGAATGTACACATCT